>JARQOD010000001.1:758944086-758979769 GCA_033576555.1 Oophaga sylvatica
CCTCCTCACACATAGCAAAACTTGTACAATCAACAGGCAGCCCTGGCTGACCAGCCTCACTAAAGAACTGAGACGGGCTTCCAGGGTTGCTTGAGCGGAGATGGAAAAAATCCCGCTCTGCCGAGCACTTAACCGCATACAAGCAGTCCCTCACCAGCTTCAAGTCCACACTCACTGCCGCAAAACAAACTTACTTCTCATCTCTCATATGCTCCCTCTCTCACAACCCTAAATAGCTCTTCAACACTTTCAATTCTCTACTCCGTCCACCAGTACCTCCTCCTTCTCCTCTCAATTCTGCTGAAGACTTTGTCTCTTTCTTTAAGCAGAAGATTGATACGATCAGAGAAAGCTTTGGCCCACAGCCCCCATTGCCCCTCTTAGCTGCTCAGCCTGCCTCCAAAACCAACTTCTCCACCATGACAGAAGATCAGCTCTCCACCCTCCTATCAAGATCACACCTCACCACTTGCATGTCTTCTGCTATCGACACTGTGGACCATTCCCTCCTGCTACAGATTCTCTCATCTCTTGGCATCACAGGCTTGGCCCTATCCTGGATCTCATCATATCTAACAAACCGAACATTCAGTGTCTCCCTCTCCCACAATACCTCCTCACCTCGCCTCCTGTCTGTCGGTGTTCCTCAAGGCTCAGTTCTACGGACCCCTACTCTTCTCCATCCACACTCTCTGCCTGGGACAGCTCATAGAATCCCATGGTTTGCAGTATCATCTCTACGCCGATGACACGCAGATCTACCTATCTGGACCTGACCTCACCTCCCTACTGACCAAAATCCCACAATGTCTGTCTGCTATTTCCGCTTTTTTTCTCTGCTCGCTTTCTAAAACTGAACATGGACAAAACAGAATTCATCATCTTTCCCCACCTCACTCTACCCCCCCACCAGACCTATCCATCAATGTCAATGACTACTCACTTTCCCCAGTCCCGCATGCTCGGTGCCTCGGGTGATCCTTGACTCTGCCCTCTCTTTCAAGCCACATGTCCAAACCCTTGCCTCCTCCTGCCATCTGAAACTCAAAAAAATTTCCCGGATCTGTGCATTCCTTGACCATGAAGCTACAAAAACACTAGTGCATGCCCTCATCATCTCCCGCCTCGACTACTGCAACCTCCTACTCTCTGGCTTCCCCTTTAGCATTCTGGCACCTCTCCAATCCATCCTGCACTCTGCTGCCCGACTAATCTACCTGTCTCCCCGTTATTCCCCAGCCTTTCCTCTCTGCCAAGCCCTTCACTGGCTTCCTATCGTCCAGAGGCCCCTGTTCAAAACCCTAACTATGACCTACAAAGCCATCCACAACCTGTCTCCTCCATACATCTGTGACATGGTCTCCCGGTACATACCCACACAACCTTCGATCCTCTCAAGATCTCCTCCTCTACTCCCCTCTTATCTCTTCTTCCCACAACCGCATACAAGACTTCTCCCATGCCTTCCCCATACTCTGGAACTCTCTACCCAACACATCAGACTCGCGCCTACCATGGAAACCTTCAAAAAGAACCTGAAGACCCACCTCTTCCGACAAGCCTACAACCTGCAGTGATCCTCAGTCTACTGAACCACCGCACGACCAGCTCCACCCTCTCCTAGTGTATCCTCACCCATCCCTGTAGACTGTGAGCCCTTGCGGGCAGGGTCCTCTCTCCTTCTGTACTTGTGTGTGCCTTGTATTGGTTACGTTTATTGTACTTGTCTATATTTGCCCCTTTTCACATGTAAAGCGCCATGGAATAAATGGCGCTATAAAAATGTATAATAATAATAATAATAATAATAATAATGATAATACAGGAGACTTGTACAGACAATAGACATTACAGCATAACAATAAACACAAATCAAAACAGATACCAAGAGGAATGAGGACCCTGCTCGCAAGCTTACAATCTATGAGGAAGAAGGGGAGACACGAAAGGTAGATGGTAACAATTGCTTTCATTGTTCGGACCAGCCATAGAGTACGAATCGGGTGTTCATGTAATGCTGCATGAACCAGTTAACAGTCAAAGTATGTAACAGAACAGACACAGATGGCTAATTAAATGCATAAAGCGGGTGAGAACATGATGCGAGGAACCTGATTATGGTAAAAATTTTTGAATGGGCCACACAGGGATAGTTAGGTTAATGCGTTGAGGTGGTAGGCCAGTCTGAACAAATGCATTTTTAGGGCACGCTTAAACTGTGGGGATTGGGGATTAATCGTATTAACCTGGGTAGTGCATTCCAAAGAATTGGCGCAGCACATGAAAAGTCTTGGAGACGGAGTGAGAGGTTCTGATTATTGAGGATGCTAACCTCAGATCATTAACAGAACGGAGGGTACCGGTAGGATGGTAGGCTGAGACAAGGGAGGAGATGTAGGGTGGTGCTGAGCCATGGAGTGCTTTGTGGGTGAGGGTAATAAGTTTGTACTGGATTCTGGAGTGGATGGGTAACCAGTGTAATGACAGGCACAAGGTAGAGGCATCGGTATAATGATTGGTGAGGAATATGATCCTAGCTGCAGCCTTCAAGACAGATGTACTTACAAAAAAAGCGAAGGTTCTTAGCGCATAAATTGGCCAATTCATTTGTACCCATCAACCATGGCAAGGTAACTCTTTTCTGATGGGTCCTATCATAACCCTTCCATAAGGTTCATGCCACTTTCAGGCTAAAATGCCTACAATAATGGAAAAACCAGTGTCTTTTGAGCTATAAGCCTGCAATCTATTATCTATCTATCTTTCCATCTATCTATGTATAAAAGAGTGCATTAGCACACTATGTACGCCAAGAAATATGCACGCAATGAATATGACTGTTGTGTTTGAAACTGTTAAACTGTAAGCGCTGCGGAATATGTTGGCACTATATAAATAAAGATTATTATTATTATATGTATGTATTATATGGGCAGCACGGTGGCTCAGTGGTTAGCACTGCAGCCTTGCAGCGCTGGGGTCCTGGGTTTTAAATCCCACCAAGGACAACATCTGCAAGGAGTTTGTATGTTCTCCCTGTGTTTGCGGTGGTTTCCTCCCACATTCCAAAGACATACTGATAGGGAATTTAGATTGTGAGCCCCATCGGGGACAGTGATGATAATGTGTGCAAAACTTGAAAGTGCTGCGGAATATGTTAGCGCTATATAAAAATAAAGATTATTATCATTATTTTAAAACTGCATTACTGCCATATAGACTATGTTTAGAAAACTGAGGTACTTAGTGCTCAAACTGACTCCCTGGAAAATGCATAAAAATATAAAGGGCGGGTAGGATACAGCACTAATTAAAAACAGCCTAGGCCATGTGTACACATTCAGTATTTGGTGAGTTTTTTACATCAGTATTTGTAAGCCAAAACCAGGAGTTGAACAACCAGAGGAAAAGTATAATAGAAACACGTCACCACTTCTGTATTTATCACCCACTCCTGGTTTTAGGCTTACATATACTAAGGTAAAAAACTCACCACATACTCAACATGTGAACGTGGCTTAAAACTGATGGGATGAGTGTTCATTCAACTACGGAGGCAGTCATTACCTCCAATTGAATGCTACATAAAAAAAACAATTTTTATTACATGAAATAAATATTTGATCATCTACCAACCAGCAAGAATTCTGGCTCTCACAGACATGTTAGTTTTTCTTTAAGAAGCCCTCCTACTTTGCATTCATTACATGTATTAATTGCACCTGTTGTCACGGGGGTTAACATGAAAGTGTGGAGCAAGAAGACCGCAGCGTCTGATTGCTCCTTCTCCGGCACTGAGAAGAAGCACTTCTCCTTTATTTTAAATGTGTTTATTTCTTCTGGAAGAACAAGGGTTAATCGGCCATATTGGAAATCCTTGTGCTCACAGCAGTGCACGGTTAGCCACTCCTTTTTCATTTATGATCTGGGCTCTGATACTAATCCTTGTCAGAGCAAGCATTTGCTGCATGGCGAACGGAGGGAGAGGAGTTCTAATGAGAAGGAGAGTTGGGGGAGTTATTAGTAACTGTTGCTTTGTCTGTATGTGTGGTAATTCCCAATCCTTCTCTATTTTGATTTATTCCCCTACCTCCATGCCCTGGTGCATTCCTCTGTTATATGTGAGTGAATATTTTGTATGCTTTGAGTTTTCTGTTAACTTTTGTTTGTGTTGCCTTGTTTGTCGGGTTGGTGTACTATGGTGCACAGTAGCGCCCCTCTTCCCTGGGTCAGGGAAGAGAACAGACAGAGGGCTAACTCAGGAGATAAAGCAAAGGTGGAGGCCCTGGCATCTTCACCTTCAGAAGTATCCCGGGGTAGGGCAAGCTAGGGCGCCCCCTAGTGTTAGGGACAGGAAGAAGACCTGATCCCGGGTCACCCGACTGCTGTGTCGTGACACCTGTTAGAAATCATTACCTGTATTAAAGACACCTTTCCACAGACTCAATCAATCACACTCCAAGCTCTCCACCATGGTTAAGACCAAAGAGTTGTCTAAGGACACCATGGACAAAATTGTAGATCTGCACAAGCCTGGGATAGGCTACAGGCAGAGGCGTAGCTAGGGTTTCGGTTTAGGGGGGGCGAAACTTCTGAGTGGGCCCCTAACCAGAGAACCTCAGCAAATGACCGCGCTGTTGCCAAAATTAATCTACCGTATATACTCGTGTATAACCGAGATTTTCAGCCCATTTTTTAGGGCAGAAAGTCCCCCTCTCGGCTTATACGCGGGTCATATATGGGGTCGGCGGAGAAGGGGGAGCGGGGTGTCGGATTATACTCACCTCTCCGCCGCCGCGGTCTCTGCAGCCCCCTGCTTCTCCCACGATCTCCGGCTCCTTCCTGCAGCGGTCACATGGCACCGCTCATTAAAGTCATGAATATGCACATATTCATGACTTTAATGAGCTGTACCATGTGACCGCTGTAGGAAGGAAGCGCTGCAGAGATCGCCGGGAGAAGAGGAGAGGCTGCAGGGACGCGCGGCGGAGGGATGAGTACAGCGATATTTACCTGTCTTCTCTCCACCGCTGTGCTGCGTCCTCGTCTGACTCCTCTGGCTGTGAATGATCAGCAGAGGGCGCGATGACGTCATTAGTGAGCGCCGCGCCCCCTGCCTGATCATTCACTGCCGCAGTGCCGAGGACCAGGAAGAGGACGCAGTGCTGCGGTGCAGAGAGGACAGGTAAATATCTCAGGTGCCGGGGTCCTGAGCGAGCGGTGACGCCGGCACCTGTCCCCCATAGCGCGCCGGTGTCACCGCCTGCTCAGGACCTCGGCACCTGGCCCCCAGCGACGAGAGGTGAGTATGTCATTTTTTTTATTTTTTTTTTGCAGCAGCATATGGGGCATAATCTGGAACATATGGGGGCATAATATGGAGCATATGGGGGCATAAGCTGTGGAACATATGGGGGCATAATATGGAGCATATGGGGGCATAAGCTGTGGAACATATGGGGTCATAATATGGAGCATATGGGGGCATAAGCTGTGGAACATATGGGCATAATTGGAGCATATGGGCATAACTGGACATGGGCATAATCTGGAGCATATGGGGCATAATCTGTGGATATATGGGGGCATAATCTGGATCATACGGGGGCATAATCTGTGGATCATAGGGGGCATAATCTGGGAGATATGGGGGCATAATTCTGAGCATATGGGCATAATCTGATCATATTGGGCATAATCTGGACATATGGGGCATATTGGAGCATTAGGGGCATAATCTGTGCAGCATATGGGGGCATAATCTGTGGAATATATGGGGGCATAATCTGGATCATACGGGGGCATTATCTGTGGAATTATAGGGGCATAATCTGGAGCATATGGGGGCATAATCTCTGAAGCATATTGGGCATAATCTGGAGCATATGGGGGCATAATCTGGAGCATATAGGGGCATAATCTGTGCAGCATATGGGGCATAATCTGTGGATCATACGGGGGCATAATCTGTGTAATATATGGGGGCATAATCTGGAGCATATGAGGGCATAATCTCTGAAGCATATTGGGCATAATCTGGAGCATATGGGGGCATAATCTGGAGCATATAGGGGCATAATCTGTGCAGCATAATATAATAAAAATAATAATAATCTTTATTTATATAGCGCCAACATATTCCGCAGCGCTTTACAGTTTAACAGTTTCAAAACACAAGTCATAGGTAACAACGTTAACAATACAATAATTAAAGCAAAATAAGCCGACCCTGCTCGTGAGAGCTTACAATCTACAATGAGGTGGGGGAGATACAAAGTACAGGTGTGTATATACAATTGTGCATTTACAATAATGGTCCAGCCATCTTGAGGGAGTGAGGCATGGATGGAGATAGTGAATGGGCTACACATACACACTTAAACATAGAACGACTTTGGTTAGTGAATGTGATAGGCCACTCTGAACAAATGTGTTTTGAGGGAGCTCCTGAAACCATGCAAATTGTGGATAGTCCTAATTTCTTGGGGTAGAGCATTCCAGAGGATTGGCGCAGCGCGGGAGAAGTCTTGGAGTCGGGAGTGGGAGGTACGGATTAGTGCAGAGGTTAGTCGAAAGTCGTTTGCAGAGCGCAGCAGTCGGTTAGGCCGATAGATAGAAATGAGGGAGGAGATGTAGGGGGGTGCTGCACTGTGGAGAGCTTTGTGGGTGAGAACCAGTACTTTGAATTGGATCCTATAATGAATGGGCAGCCAGTGTAAGGACTGGCGAAGAGCGGACGCGTCCGAGTACCGATTAGCCAGATGGATGACCCTGGCTGCTGCATTAAGGATGGACTGGAGAGGGGATAGTCGAGTAATGGGGAGGCCAAGTAATAGAGCGTTGCAGTAGTCCAGGCGGGAGTGGATCAATGCTACAGTGAGGGTTTTTGTTGTTTCCATGGTGAGAAAAGGGCGGATTCTAGAGATGTTCTTTAGGTGTAGACGGCAAGAGCGGGCAAGAGATTGTATATGGGAGGTGAAGGAGAGATTGGTGTCAAACATAACACCCAGACAGCGAGCCTGCTGCCGGGGTGTTATTATGGTGCCGCCCACAGAGAGGAAAATGTCAGATTTAGGGAGGTTAGTAGACGGCGGGAGCAGAAGGAGTTCAGTCTTGGAGAGGTTAAGTTTCAGATAGAGAGCGGACATGATGTTGGAGACTGCGGACAGACAGTCGGTGGTGTTCTGTAGAACAGCGGGGGTAAGGTCGGGGGATGACGTGTATAGTTGTGTGTCATCGGCATAAAGATGGTACTGAAAGCCAAATCTGCTGATGGTCTGTCCAATTGGGGCCGTGTAGAGAGAGAAGAGAAGGGGGCCAAGGACTGAGCCCTGGGGTACACCGACAGTGAGAGGAAGAGGAGATGACGTGGAGCCAGAGAACGAAACACTGAAGGAGCGGTCAGAAAGATAGGAGGAGAACCAGGAGAGAACAGTGTCCTTAATACCTAGTGACTGGAGCCTAGAGAGTAGGAGACGGTGGTCAACCGTGTCGAAAGCTGCAGAAAGGTCGAGAAGAATGAGCAGAGAGTGGTCGCCGTTACGTTTTGCTGTAAGAAGGTCATTGGTCACTTTGATGAGTGCAGTTTCAGTCGAATGTAGGGGGCGGAAGCCGGACTGTGAAGGGTCTAGGAGGGAGTAAGTGGAGAGGTAACGGGTGAGGCGGGAGTAGACTAGGCGCTCCAAAAGTTTAGAGATGAAGGGGAGATTGGAGACCGGTCTGTAGTTGTTTGTGCAGGAAGGGTCAAGAGCGGGTTTCTTTAGTAATGGAGTAATGATGGAGTGTTTGAAGGAGGATGGGAAAATGCCAGAGGAGAGTGAGAGATTAAAGATTGTAGTTAGGTGAGTTGTGACAACTGGAGAGAGAGACTGGAGGAGATGTGAGGGGATGGGGTCGGTAGTGCATGTAGTCGGACGAGAGGAAGAGAGGAGTCTGGAGACTTCTTCTTCTGTGATGGGATCAAATGTGGAAAGTGAGCCAGGGGAAATGCAGGGTGGGATGGGAGTCACAGCACTTGGTGGTTGAGAGCAGATTTCCTGACGGATAGTATCTATTTTTTCTATAAAGTGGGAGGCCAGGTCGTCAGCACAAATGTCTGTGATAGGGGCTTGTGCTTTTGGCCTGAGGAGGGAGTGAAAAGTGTCAAAAAGTTTCTTGGGGTTGTTGGCTAGTGAGGAGATCAGTGTGGTGAAGTAGGTCTGTTTGGCGAGGTGAAGGGCAGCATTATAAGTTCTTAACATGAATTTAAAGTGGATGAAGTCTTCTGGTGTGCGGGTTTTTCTCCAGTCCAGAGGCGTTCAGCACTCCTAGAGCATCGCTGAAGAAGTCGAGTTTGCAATGTGAGCCAGGGCTGTTTTACTGTGTGTTTGGAGGTTCTGAGGGTGAGCGGTGCTACTTGGTCAAGGGTGCTTTTAAGAATGTCATTGTAGTGATGAACAGCCAGATCAGGACAGGAAAAAGAGGAGATTGGGGACAGCGATGAGTGTAGGGAGTCTGAAAGTGTCTGAGGGTTAATGGCTTGTAGATTTCTGAATGTGTGGTAGGTAGGAGTGCGCTGGGGTGGTGGAGGATTTGTGAGCGTGAAGGAGAGAATGTTGTGGTCAGAGAGTGGAAGCGGTGAGTTATTTAGGTGGGAGATTGAACAAAGGCGGACAAAGACCAGGTCAAGGGTGTTGCCATCCTTGTGTGTCTCAGAGGTTGAAAGCTGTGAGAGGCCTAGAGAAGTGGTTAGTGATAGAAGCTGAGATGCAGATGTGGAAGTAGGGCTGTTAATGGGGATGTTGAAGTCTCCAAGGATAAGGGTTGGTAGTTCTGAGGACATGAAGTGCGGCAGCCAGGCTGAGAAGTGGTCAAGGAACTGGGTGGGTGAGCCTGGGGGCCGATATATGACCGCTACTCTGAGGGAGAGGGGATGGAAGAGCCTGATGGTGTGGACCTCAAAAGAAGGGAATGAGAGTGATGGAATTGGGGGGATGACCTGGAAAGTGCATTGTGGGGACAGGAGTATGCCAACTCCACCACCATGACTGTTTGTGGGTCTCGGGGAATGGGAGAACTGTAAACCACCATAGGAAATGGCAGCAGGGGAGACAGTGTCAGAATCCTGAATCCAGGTTTCAGTGAGGGCCAACAGATTAAGAGAGTGGTTCAGAAAGTAGTTGTGCAGGAAGGATAGCTTGTTGCATGCAGACCATGGATTCCAGAGGGCACAATTGAAAGAAGGAGATGAGGGAGTGCAAGTAATATTAATAAGATTATTATGGTTTCGGTATGAGGTAGGGTAGGGATTGAGGTTGGGGGATGGTGGACCAGGGTTGGGGGAGATGTCCCCTGAAATCAGTAGGAGTAGGAAGATAAAGAGCAGGTAGTTGTTGGAATTGTAAGTAGGTTTTTTATGTGATGTGTTTGGGCAAGATGGGCTGAGGTTTTTCAGGAAGGTGAGGAGTGCATGGGAGCTGTACATGGGAGAGGGAAGGATAGAGGGGCTGATGTGTATGAGTCGTGATGGAGGGGGGATGGGGCGGTGAATGTGGATGGCAAGGGAACACAGGAGGAAATAGATAAAGTACATAATGAAAAATAAGGCAAAGTGTGGGGTACCTGATTCCAGCCCTGATTCCTTCCCATGAATAACTGCCGTTTTCAAGATGCTTTTCTTCTGTGATGCTTAACTTCTGGGATGCATGCGCCCCCACAATGCATGCGCCCTTAGACTACTCCTAAATATATAGTCCACACTACAGGGTCAGGAAAGTGGGATTGTGGGAAATGCTTTGGGATAATTTGCCAGCTGGGGCCAGCACACCAGGGGGTGGTTAGATCATCAAAGGCACTAGACCTGGCAACATCTATATGTTATAGCACTTTCCACCTGATAGCATCTACAGAGGCCCCAGTCACACGAATACACAGCAGTAAGTATTAAGCACAGTGCAAAAAATGAATTATACTAAAGTTTTACCAGGCACATTAAACTATGTTGCAAAATGGTACAGCAGTGGTTGGCAGCAATCAGAAGTATGGAGTGCATACTATTGCTATATATTTCCACATGCAAGACAGAAGGGGCTTGTGTCATTCAGCTGCTTGCTGATAATGAATGGAGTGCATACATGCAGAGAGGATCAATTCAGAGGATGAATGATTTGGTTACCATTGCTATATATTTCCACATGCAAGACAGAAGGGGCTTGTGTCATTCAGCTGCTTGCTGATAATGAATGGAGTGCATACATGCAGAGAGGATCAATTCAGAGGATGAATGATTTGGTTACCATTGCTATATATTTCCACATGCAAGACAGAAGGGGCTTGTGTCATTCAGCTGCTTGCTGATAATGAATGGAGTGCATACATGCAGAGAGGATCAATTCAGAGGATGAATGATTTGGTTACCATTGCTATATATTTCCACATGCAAGACAGAAGGGGCTTGTGTCATTCAGCTGCTTGCTGATAATGAATGGAGTGCATACATGCAGAGAGGATCAATTCAGAGGATGAATGATTTGGTTACCATTGCTATATATTTCCACATGCAAGACAGAAGGGGCTTGTGTCATTCAGCTGCTTGCTGATAATGAATGGAGTGCATACATGCAGAGAGGATCAATTCAGAGGATGAATGATTTGGTTACCATTGCTATATATTTCCACATGCAAGACAGAAGGGGCTTGTGTCATTCAGCTGCTTGCTGATAATGAATGGAGTGCATACATGCAGAGAGGATCAATTCAGAGGATGAATGATTTGGTTACCTGTGTGAAGAGAGAAGATGAATGTTAATTCCTTCCCATGAATAACTGCCGTTTTCAAGATGCTTTTCTTCTGTGATGCTTAACTTCTGGGATGCATGCGCCCCCACAATGCATGCGCCCATATGGGGGCATAATCTGTGGAGCATCATATGGGGGCAAAATCATTTTTCACCCTAGGCTTATACGCGAGTCAATAAGTTTTCCCAGTTTTTTGTGGCAAAATTAGGGGGGTCGGCTTATACACGGGTCGGCTTATACATGAGTATATACGGTATATATAAAAAGACCAATATTGATATCACCGCCATATGGTCAGTGGTAAATAACACCAGTCCTACAGAACATATAAGAGATCATAGCAGAGTTACAGATAATGACTTACCGCTGACTAGTGTTGAGCGATACGATACTGCAAATATCGGGTATCGGCCAATATTAGCTGTATCGGGCTTTCGATTCCGAGTACCGATATTTTCGTCATATCGGATACCGGAATCGGGATTGTCACTGTCACTGTCAGTGTCCGTCGGTCGGGTCTGTCAGGAGTCAGCGGCACTTACCTGGCAGAAGATCTCCGGCGGTTCACGGCCTGGACTGCTTGATGGCCGCCATCATCTTTCCCCGGCGTCACATGCAGTTTCTCACGATAACTGCAGTGACTGCTGGGTAATCCGGCCGTAAAGCAGTCAGTCCGATGACGTCACCGCCGGGGAAGCAGGTAATCAGCTGTGCTGCGTTGCGATGACAGGCTCTGCCTGTCATTGCGATGTAGCAGAGTTGGATCGTCGTGGGACTGTCGTTACTATGGACTGCGTCGGACAGGTGGTATACTGTTGGTTTGTTTTTTTTCTTTTTTTACAGGAGATCGATGGCGTCGCAGGAATGAGTGTATAATAAAATTAATGAAAATGTGTTGTCTCTTTTATTTCATTAAAAGACTTTTTTCTTGCTTTGTCTTTTTTTTTATACATTTAATAACTTTGGGATTAATAATGGATCGGTGTCTTATTGACACCTCTCCATTATTAACCGGGCTTATTGTCACCGTGCAATCAACGGTGACATTAACCCCTTATTACCCCACTTGCCACCGCTACAGGGCAGTGGGAAGAGCCGGGTAAGGTGCCACAATTGGCACATCTTTTGATGCGCCAAATGTGGGGCTGCTGTAGCCTGGTATTATCAGGCTGTTGAGGGCCAAAATCCATGGGCCTTGACAGTCTTTTAATACCAGGCCGCAGCAGTCTGCATTTTACTTGGCTGGTTAACAAAAATAGGGGGACCCCTACGCCGTTTTTTTTTCGAGGGGATCCCCTATTTTTGTTAACCAGCCAAGCTAAGCAGACTGCTGTGGCCTGGTATTATCAGGCTTGCAAGGTCCATGGATATTGGATCCTTACCAGCCTAAAAAACCAGGCCTCAGCGGTCTGCTTCATCTGGCTGGTTAACAAAAATAGGGGGGACCCCACGCCAATTTTTTTCGAGGGGATCCCCTATTTTTGTTAATCAGCCAAGATATGCAGACTGCTGTGGCCTGGTATTATCAGGCTGGCAAGGTCCATGGATCTTGGCTCCTTAACAGCCTGAAAATCCAGGCCTCAGCGGTCTGCTTCATCTGGCTGGTTAACAAAAATAGGGGGGACCCCACGCCAATTTTTTTCGAGGGGATCCCCTATTTTTGTTAATCAGCCAAGATATGCAGACTGCTGTGGCCTGGTATTATCAGGCTGGCAAGGTCCATGGATCTTGGCTCCTTAACAGCCTGAAAATCCAGGCCTCAGCGGTCTGCTTCATCTGGCTGGTTAACAAAAATAGGGGGGACCCCACGCCAATTTTTTTCGAGGGGATCCCCTATTTTTGTTAATCAGCCAAGATATGCAGACTGCTGTGGCCTGGTATTATCAGGCTGGCAAGGTCCATGGATCTTGGCTCCTTAACAGCCTGAAAATCCAGGCCTCAGCGGTCTGCTTCATCTGGCTGGTTAACAAAAATAGGGGGGACCCCACGCCAATTTTTTTCGAGGGGATCCCCTATTTTTGTTAATCAGCCAAGATATGCAGACTGCTGTGGCCTGGTATTATCAGGCTGGCAAGGTCCATGGATCTTGGCTCCTTAACAGCCTGAAAATCCAGGCCTCAGCGGTCTGCTTCATCTGGCTGGTTAACAAAAATAGGGGGACCCGACGCCATTTTTTATTCGAAGGGAACCCCTATTTTTGTTAATCAGTTCCCTCTGACATCACTGATTGTGTCCCTGGCTGACCTGAAGTGAAAGTGGAAAGCAATCAATTAAGCTTTCCACTTCCTCTCCTGTCAGCCAGGAGAGGAACTCATTCATTTGGGGGTTTACTGTGAGGCTGCAGCATTAGCTGCGGTCCCTGCAGTAAACATTAACCCTTTCTGAAGGATTACACCGTGGGACCTGACTGTGCATGGGATAGGTAAGAATAATTTTGCTTTTTTATTTTATTTTTATTACAGGAAATGGTTTTTGCAGTCAAATAAAAGATGGTCAAAAACATGTGTCTTTATTTCATTAAAATGATTTTTAATTAAAGTGTGTGTGTTTTATTTTTATTTCATGCAATAGGATTAATAATTGATAGTTGTCTAATTGACAGCTCTCAATTATTAACCTGGCTTAAGGTCACCTTTCAATTGCAATGTGGCTTTAACCCCATATTAACCCATTCGCCACCGCTACAGGGCAATGGGAATAGACGGGCAAAGTGCCAGAAAGGGCGAATCTAATTATAGATTTGTCTTTTCTGGGGTGTCTGGGGGCAGATGTTAGTAGCCAGGGGGGGCCAAAAATAATGGTCCCTCTCTGGGCTATTATTATCTGCCCCCATTCGCTGGCTTTGTCTGTCTGGTTGCGAAAATAGGACGGGAGCCCACGCATTTTTTTTAAACAATTTTACACCTCATATATAATATATATATATATATATATATATATATATATATATATACATGTCATTGAATTTGTGACACATTTATTTATATTTATAGTTCATACACTTCTACATAGTATAATAGCCGCTAATTCAATTGACGGCTTTTGTGAAAATGCAGAACCCGACATGAAATGACACTTGGTGTACATAGGGTTAACCATGTCTTTTCATGTCCTTTGCTATCTGATTTGCACAAACAATTACATCAGTCTATGTGTGCAAAATTTCACACCTGTAGGGGTTAATTAAAGGTGTAAATTCGTAGCAAAAAAGTCCGGTTTTTTTACAACGAATTTACACCTTTAATTAACCCCTACAGGTGTGAAATTTTGCACACATAGACTGATGTAATTGTTTGTGCAAATCAGATTGCAAACGACATGAAAAGACATGGTTAACCCTATGTACACCAAGTGTCATTTCATGTCGGGTGCTTCTGTCTTTTCACAGAAGCCGGCTTTACCCGGCAATTGAATCAGAGGATATTTTACTATGTAGAAGTGTATAAACTATACATATATGTATATATATATGTCACAATGACATGTATATATATTGTAAGCTTTTCAGGGGATATAGCTCTGGGATCGCCGTCCGGGTAGACGGAGTGGCACGGAAACAGTTCATTCACAGACAGCAGTTCTGGTAAAAACTGGCCGCAACCAGTTTTATTAAAGTCCACAGCAAACAGAACATAATCAAAACCAAATCATAAACATAAGACCTGGGCTTGTCCAGCCACTTACTACACTTAGATAGATTTCCCTATCTATCCGTGACCAAACTCTAACAGCCTGGGCCAAAACAACACATATGTTCAGCATTTACCAGCATGGAGTTTCACAGAGTCTCCTCCTTGTGTCTGAAGGCACCTTCAACGTCCAGACTTGAGAGAGCTCCCCTCCTATTCAGCAGCTATCCGCATGGATTCTCACAGAGACTACTCCTGTGTCCGGGGTACATCGAGCACCCAGACTGAGACAGCTCATACTCTCCTGGAGACTCCTTCTTGTGCCTGGACTCCTTGTCCAGACTAAGCGAGCTCTCTGACTGTGTTCCCAGACACCTACTTCTGGTCTCCTAATTAACAGCTGAGTGGTTTCAGGCCTGAGCTGCAAGTGTGTACTGAATGTAAGGTGTAGTGACCTTTCTCTACCACTAGGTTTACAAAGCCATACATTTCCCTTATACCAGTCAGCAAAGTATCTAGGTGAAATGTACACCCCATTCAACACACATACTCTCACTGTCTCACATATCCCCCCCCTCTTCTCCAGACCGGAGGGCTGGTCATCCAGACCGGAGGGCTGGTCAACAATCCAAAAGAGACAGTGAACTCTGGACCAGTCATGGCCCTCATCAGCTTCATCTTCACTACTGTCATCTGTATCTTCACCTGAGCCATAGCCAACATCAGCTTTCTCTTCATCTGAAGCATCCGCAGTACCCTGTACCCTCCCAGGCCTATGCTCTCTGCGGGCCTCGGGTATCCTGCACGGTTTCATCTTGACCTTAGGGCCGGCTCAGTTTCGATATAGTGCCTGGCCAGAGAAGTACGACCCGGCACATCAGAACACTTCTGCTGACTCTTCCTCAGAAACTCACGTACCTCCTGTCCTTGGTGCACTGACCATGTGTCACCAACTATCACAGAAGGTATGGGGGGTTTTTCACTTTTCTCTAGTTCCCCTTGAACCCTCTTTAGCACATCTATTTTCTTGAATATCGGTTGACTCATAAAGTCTATTTCACAGACCTTAAGCTCCTCTGCCATGGTCTCTGACCATTTTAAGCTACACTGTTCAAATGATTGGGACTGTAGAAGGAGCTGATCGTTTTTCTTTTGCAGTACACATAAATCATCCGCTAAGTCTCCAGCTGAATTGTAATGTTCTACCGTGACAACAGCATTCTTATATAGAGCCTTAGACTTATTGAGCAGCATTTGCTCTTACAACGAAGAGATTCCCTGTATCCTTCCTTTTACTTCATTGACCTTCTCACGAAGATGCTCATGGCTTTCATCACACTCCTTCATCACAGTTTTAAGTTTTTTCTGAGAAGTCATCAATTCATCTGGTACCTGTTGGACGTCTTTTATGTCTTCGGCCCCTTCTTCAGGCTCTTCTGGTAGAACATGCTCAGAAGCCCTACCGTCAGTCTTACATTCTACCTCTTCAGTCACATCATTATGGTCTCCAATATTTCCATTTATTCCGGCTTTCAAGTTCTCCTTGATAGCTGCATCTGTATACTCAGAACCCGCCGGATTCTTCTCTTCCACCACGTTCTGCATCCCATCTGAGCTCCCGTGTGTCTGCAGCGGCAACGGAGTGACACATCGCTTTTCCCATTTGTTGGGACGTGGCTCCGATGTAGACTCCATGAAAGTGCGCTTGAGCTCACCAATGCCAGCCTGATGTCTCAAAATCTCATCTTGTGATTTATCCAGATCCTTGGTGTCACTCGGGAACACCGCTGGGGCTCCGGGCGCCGAACTTCCAGCCTGAGCTTCACGAGTTGCAGCTACTGATCCGAACCGTAACCCGTCCACGCCGCTGTCTTCGCAGAAAACAGATTCCTGGACAGAGTCAGTCCCATATCTTCAGTCTTGTTCCTCACAGCTTCACTTGAGACCTCAGCTTCTGATGAGGCATCTGGCTTGGTGACTACCACTTCTATGGCTCCTTCCACCTCTGCAGCATCTCCCTCAGAGTCCCTGGCATGATGCAGATCCACACCACACGTCGACATCTTCCCACTTCCAACAGCCTCCACTTGTGCTGTGTTCAGTCTCAGAGTCCTGCCTTCAAAGCTCAGCTCTCCTCCTTTCACCTTAGTCTTCGCCAGGGAACCGGCCAACTGTAAAACATCTTCAGATGCCATCTTCTGTCCGGCTGTAAGGTCAGCATCAGCTTTCTTTTCAGGACTCTCAACCTCCTCTGCTACCATGCCTTCCTCATTTGCACTGGTTGCTTTATTGTCATCAGATGATTCACTATCACTACCACTATCCCTGTCTGACCCCTTTTTCTCAGCCACATCCGGCTCACTTTCAGGGTTATACAATTCATTCTCATTCACATCCTGCTCACTTTCAGGGTTATACACTTCATTTTCATTCACATCCTGCTCACTGTCAGGGTTATACAATTCATTCTCATTCACATCTTGATCTGGAACCTTAGTTAACATGTCATCCACAACATTAACTTCACCATCTGGTCCCTGGTTTCCCTCAGGTGGTCCCTCAAGTATGTGACTATGTGACAACCTCAGCACTATACTTCCATATAGCTCAGGTACTAGGAGCTGGCTCACGACCTCTCCCTGGACTTCAGTGTCCCTATCCAACAGGTTATTGTTTATGGCAACATGAGGAAACCTCTCCTCAGAGCCAGGCTCTTGGGAAACCTCATTTAGAACATTTATATTTTCCTGTGCCGTTTTAAGAGAGGGGTCTCGCCACTGCTCACTCTCAAATTGTCACAGGACACAGGTAAGTCAGGGACACTCGGTTCCCGAGAACCACCATCCTCGTCTCCCAACATCACCTGCAAAGGAATTTCATCACTATCACAGTCATCATTATTATCAATATCATTATCATGATTATGATCAGTATCATCATCACTATCATGATCATCATCATTATTATTATCAGCATCAGCATCATTATCATGGTCATCATCATTATCATGATCATCATTATCATTATCATCATCATCATCATCATCATCATCATTATCACATAAGTTTAATGGCCCACTAGCATTGTGTTCCGCCCCTCGGGACTGCGCACCCTTGTTAAATATTAATTATTGGTTATGGATTTATTCTTTATACACTCAATTCTGTACCAAGCACGTTAACGATCGCTGACATTACAGATGCTATTTCTGTATGGTAAAGTGTCATCTCCATATACAGAGACCACGTGATCTAAGGGACTTATATATAATGGCTACACGAAGGGAGGGGGGCTCTTTTGCTCGCTCACTCACTCCACAGACACATGGGACAAGAACTATGATGAATGAACAGCCAGCTGCCATGTAACCACGTGTTATTTCTCTGAGACGCTCCTGACAGAGACAGAATGTCATTTTTCCCATTCAGGACACCAAGGAAAGATGTGTACAAGTTTTGCTATGGACAAATGGACAATCTCTACGTAACTATTTCACTCATTTTTATGTTTTCCTGTAATGATGTTTTTTGGTAAACAGTCCAATAAACCACTATAATTTTTTTATAAGAAACGTGACATTTTCTTTAGAAGTATCGCATCTGGTAACAAGTCCTGGAAAAATATATGAAATTAAGCATTTTTAACATTTTGGAGAGCCAGCCAGTCACACTTGATTTTTAGAGTGTGAATTTCTGAAAACTTGCAAAGGGAGGAATAGAAGCAAAAGACGTCAGATGTGCAAGTCGTCAAAGAAATCACACTACGATATTTCAGGATCAGAAAAGAACCTATGAATGAGGACTAAAGGTACTGCCACACTAAGCTATCCCGCTAGCGATCTCGTTAGCGTTGCATACTAATGAGATCGCTAGCGGGATTGTTTCTATATCGCTAAATGCGGCCACATTTAGCGATATAGTTAACGACGCTATAACCGTTAGCGATCTTCTTAACGACTTTAGCGGTACAAAAGTACCGCTAAATCGCTAAGAAAAGGTGCCACACAGCGATTAGATACTTACCCAGCGGGAGCGCCAGCGATGAAATAGGGTCCGGAACGATTCCAGCGACGAGCGAGATCACAGCAGGAAGCTCGTCGCTGGAAGCTGCCGCACTGAACAATATCGCTAACGGGATCGCTAAATAGTGACGTTTTTTAGCGATCCCGTTAGCGATATTGTTTAGTGTGGCATACCCTTAAGAGTTGCCAGACGTACTACAGGAATCAGACGTGCTGATGACAAGAGCATTGTCCAAGAAAGGAGCTACAAGCTGAGATATTTCAAGGTAAGAAACATGAATGTTATTACTTCTTTTTCTAAGCAAAGTAGACTGAAATGTATGTCTGTAGATCAGTCTAATTTAGAAGTTTTATGGCTCAGCTTATATGCAGAATGTGAAATGGAAAATCTAAAGCTAGAATCTAAGCTGGTGTCCTTTAATAGAGAAAGAGAGAAATTGAAAAATATTTTACAGTTGGTTCATGTATTTCACAAGTTTGTATTAGAGAAATCTAAAGATGACTGTGTAGAAATAGTGTCAGAAGATACTAGTGATGTTCCCGATATTGACTGTAAAGAGGAAATTGAGCAAGATGTGGGACATGTGTCTGTAATGGCTACTCAAGGTGACCTTGTCTTTGATGACGTAAAAAAAGATGGTGGAAATGTGGGAGGAGACTTGAGAACTGATGTAGGAGGAAAGAACTGAGGAGGAGACATGAGAACTGATGTAGGAGGAAACATGGGAGGAGGACTTGAGAACTGATGTAGGAGGGAACATGGGAGGAGACTTGAGAACTGATGTAGGAGGGAACATGGGAGGAGACTTGAGAACTGATGTAGGAGGGAACATGGGAGGAGACTTTGAGAACTGGTGTAGGAGGGAACATGGGAGAGAGATATTGAGAACTGATGTAGGAGGGAACATGGGAGGAGACTTGAGAACTGATGCAGAATGACGTACGAGAGACGGATGTACAAAGGCCACCAAAAATAGAAGACAATTCATAGGCCCAACTCCAAATTAAAGTTAGGAAAAATTTGTTAAAATTATGCAAAATCATTCCTGCATATGATAACAAAATCCATGTATGCAGAAATTCTGAAATCTTCGAAAGCTTTATTGACAAGCTTGATTTAAGTAATGACGAGAAAAATCAATTATTTAAATTGTGGCTTCCTGCAACCTTTTCCAGACGCCTGACATTAAAGTTGAGTTTTGATAATGAATTACATGGAGATCTAGATGATAAAGACAGACTGAAAATTCTGATTTTCTGTGCCTTAAATGAAAATTGTCCAGATATTGAGATTCTTCAAAAATTAAGGATTGGTCGGAAAGAATGTACTTTTACATTCATGTCCATATTTGAAAGGTTGTACAAAACTCTAATTACCAATGTCAAAACACAATCAATGATAAAGTATTTTGTGGACAAATTTGGATTCCTAAATTCTGTATCTCGTGTTATTGCGTCACAAAAAGATACTTTATTTGAATGTGCGCAATCCCTTGATTTTGCTAGAAAACATGAGAATCGTGAATGGAAAATAAATCAAACAGACAGAGTAAGATCTTTTCAAAAGCCAGTGTCAAAATCTCCTAAACTGAGTCATCGCTGTAATCAAATCTATGACATGCGGAGGAAATTACATATTTGTTATAAGCCCTATAAAAAAATCCAAGAGTCCGCTTTGCAGAAAGAGTTAATAATTCAAAGTTCAGACCGCTCTGTAAAGAGACAAATGGCGGACATTGAAAGACAGGAACAGATGATTCTTCAAAGAGACATAGTTGAGTCTTCAGTTTACAGCTCATTTCGGAGCTGCTCAAACAATCATTAAAAAAAGGAATCATAAAAAGAGCTTTTCAGGACATCTTTGACAAAGAAATAAGATTTGGTTTAGGAATTGACTGAAAATGAAATTATATGTTGTGTAAAAGTATTATACAATATATTATTCAGTTATTTGTAATTATTTTATAAATATAATCCTGTAGTTCACAGCTTTTGTAGATATATATATATGTATATATATATATATATATATATATATACATATATATAATATATATATATATTCATACAGTATATATATAGTATAATTTGTATAAGTAGAGATTGTATAACTGTATATCTATATCTATAGTGATAAAATTAAAATAAACTACAGAAAATATTTAGAATTACATTAAAGCCAATACATATATGTATAAGACATTGCAATTGTTTTGTTTTTGTATATGATATTAACCTTATCTTTTATTTATCCTTAGAATTTTCACTTCAAAGTAGGATTTAAATCGGGAAAAACTCTCTTACATGGATTTATTCCTTTATTTACACAGGAATTTGTAATAACTGCATGTTTTTTATATATTTAACACTTAAAAGGAAATAATATGTAACTAACTGAATCTAAATTTAGTTTTTGTGTGTTGCTAACATTTTGAAGTTATTTATTTGCATGGCAATATGTTCTTACTGCATGACAGTCACACATGTGACATTTAAACTGTTCTAATTATAAGGCTACCATATACCCCTATTTTCAGTGGTTGCAACTTAAAGCTCTTGTAGCTTCAGTGAGCTCGGCCTTTGCAAGTCAAAGAATTTTTCTTTAGGCCTCTTAAGTTCTAGGGTTCAATTTCAGTTGCAAACCCTTGCACCAAAAATAGATACAGCTCATAACCAAATTTTCTTATGAGTCCTTTTATCTATAAATGGTTCACAAAGTTTATGTTATGTGTATTTGGGGAATATTCAAAGAAATATTAAAATATTAAATTTAATAGTTTACAATGCGCATTGATAATTAGGATACAATTATTTGGGTTAAAATATATATGTATTCCAACCTTTTTGCATGAGGAATCTGTGGTGTAAACTTATATGTTCACAGTCTGAGTGACAGATGACAGATGCGTGTATGAGCAGCTGCTAAGAGTGAATATAAGCTAAGAGTATGTGATGTATGAAAGGAGAGGTTTCAAAATTCATGGTATGCGAGAAAAACAACAACTTGTTTTTAAAAGAAATAATACAAATCAGTTCAATTAGAATATTAAGGTACATAATGAAATATTATCTACTCAACATATATTCCTTTAGTAATTATTATTTTTTAGTTAATAGTAGATAAGTGTAATCACACATCAAAATGGTTTATCAAGAAAATTTACATTTAGATTATTATTTTTTTTCCTTTTTCCCAAAGGATAATTTTATGATATTCAATGTTATTTTTATTTTTAATGGTTACATAGATGGTACACATCTTCAGACAAATATATGGTATAAAGCTAAAACAGAAGTTACATAAATAATTTATAAAACAATTATTTTTTTCATTTTGGTTTTGATAAATCAATTATTTCATAAAATAATATTTTTTTTCCGGTATTAAGGGGGAAATGTGTTTTAGATTTTGAATACATCATCACATTTCATCAATACCTCTTCTTCACACATTTTAAAGACTACAATGGTATAACTACTAGAGATAATAACATTAAGTATTATAAAGAGCCATTTCTTTACACTAAGAAGGGGATTACATGCAAAGTTGCATAATATGAATATTTTGGTAACACAAGGTCATGACAAATATGAAATCATCCAGATAATGGAAATATTAAGGGTATGTGTTACAGACAACATAACTAATCAGCATTTGTCATAAACATATAAAGGCCTTATTTTTATTCTTACTTTTGTTTTTATTTTTATTTTCATTTTTTATTCTTCTTTTATCTCTATTTTTGAGTCTTAATTTTTATTTTTTATCTCAATCAAGAAACATCAATATTTAATAAAGTAATGTCTAGTATGAGAATATTGCTTCATTAAATATAGTAAAGATATCGGTTCATTAGAAGAAAATGTTCTAATTCTGAGTAAATACAATAATTCATTTCATTCATTCATTCATTCATTCACTCATATTCACATTTTGGTTCATGGCTATACATTCTTATCTATTATTGGTCTAATAAATATATTCCATTAATAAAGTTTTAGTAATAAAGATGGAAACACTTGTTACATAAAAAAACACACTGACACCTATGGGTTGAAAAGGTAATTACACCAATGACATAAAAATGTTCTATCTCATGAAGAATATGGTTAATAATGCATTATCATTTATGATTGTTTCACATACAAACATGAATTCCATATTACTATTCTGATAATAATTCTATGGATATTATTGATTGCTATGGTACGCTGTGATATTATAGGTTAGGAAAATTACCAGATTTGGTATAGAATAGGGAATGAAGACTTCAAGCAAGATATTGGAATTACGTTAATAAAGACTTTTCATATTTCTAAATTCAAGTAAATTTAAAAAGTTGCAAGAAGAAAAAGCCGAAGTTCCAGAAGGTAAAAAGGCTACATGATGTCTGAGTAATAATAGACTGTGTCAATTACAATTCATTTCATCACTGACAACTGCAGTATCCACCACTGACAACAACTGCAGTATTCACCACTGACAACAACTGCAGTATTCACCACTGACAACCACAATGGCAGAGGACGATGATCCTATGATGCTAATATGAACTGTGTGATCACGCTTTTATCACGTTCCAGTGGTTTCCTGTCACCTATGAAGCTTCAATGAAAGCTGGTGAACAATAAGGTAATTGTCAGGAAGCTACAACCCTGACATGAGTCCTGTGCATTAGGACTAAGGACTGGTTATGGTGCTATCTTTAGCAAGGAAGAGTCATTTTAACCCTTGCTTTGCTGACCAAAGATGTCACACCTGTTCCAAGACCAGTGCGGATGGCATGGAGGATTCCAGAAATATCCAAGGCGAGCCAATGTAAGTCCAGGTCTTTTAAGGTGACACTGCTCAGATATTAAAGCTTCATTTCATCAATGGACTTTGTTTTCTTATCAACATTTGAATTTATGGACTTTGATGGACACATGACACACGGTCTCCACAATATCTACATGTTATTTCAAAGGAATTATCATATAAAGGCTGTGTTTTAAAAGAATCAAGAACAAGACGTCAAGATGAAGACCAGATGACATCAGATGATGACTGGACCCGAGACGCTTCAATTTAGGTTTAGGAAAGTATAATATATATTTTTATATGAATATTGGTCACGGCTTACCATAACATGAATTCACATCATTATGTTATTGAGTGCATATAACAATAATCTGATATTATTATTATTATTATTGAAATTAAATTATTTTGCCAAAGAAGAAGAAAAGAAGAAAGAAGATCTGATTATCCTAAAGATGAACTTCTCTACTTTGAGGGTTCCAATTAATGTCTGTCACCCTCAAAAGGGGGAATTGTTAAATATTAATTATTGGTTATGGATTTATTCTTTATACACTCAATTCTGTACCAAGCACGTTAACGATCGCTGACATTACAGATGCTATTTCTGTATGGTAAAGTGTCATCTCCATATACAGAGACCACGTGATCTAAGGGACTTATATATAATGGCTACACGAAGGGAGGGGGGCTCTTTTGCTCGCTCACTCACTCCACAGACACATGGGACAAGAACTATGATGAATGAACAGCCAGCTGCCATGTAACCACGTGTTGTTTCTCTGAGACGCTCCTGACAGAGACAGAATGTCATTTTTACCATTCAGGACACCAAGGAAAGATGTGTACAAGTTTTGCTATGGACAAATGGACAATCTCTACGTAACTATTTCACTCATTTTTATGTTTTCCTGTAATGATGTTTTTTGGTAAACAGTCCAATAAACCACTATAATTTTTTTTATAAGAAACGACATTTTCTTTAGAAGTATCGCATCTGGTAACAAGTCCTGGAAAAATATATGAAATTAAGCATTTTTAACAACCCTCAATAGGAGCTTCATCACACTGTCCATCAGAAACATTTTTCCCCCAGAGATCCTTAGACCGGGGAAAGTCATTACCCAATATGACGGGGGGCACCAGGTTCTTCACTACCCCCACTTCACATGAAACCTCCCGCGTTTGGGGATCAAGTCCACGACAGTCTCTGGGTAGACTTTGGTGTCTCCATGGACGCACACCACACTCAGGTGTTTATCAGGGATAAAGTCCCTATCAATCAGGCTGTCCCATACGGAAGTCACTGGACTCTCTGAGTCCAAGAGGGCCTGTGCTGGGCAGTCATTTACAACCACCGGGGACCCCTGTGGTCCAGTCTCTTCGGCTGAGGTGGACACACACACAGGCTCTGCGCAGGGAGAGAGGGATCCGCCAACATCACAACACATAGGCTCCCCTCTATTGGACAGTTGGCTGCAATTTCACGACATCTCCAACACTGTCCATCACACTCTCCCACCCACACGACCCCAACAGCTGGAACGCTCTTACCGGGAGAGTTCGGCGTCCAGGAACTCCGAAGTGACGACCTCTCAGACGGCTGGTCACGGAGGCAGTCCTTGGTGGCGAAGGCCCTCTCCATCAGGCTGACCAGACGATTGGCGTCCTGGTGGTCTCTTTGTCCGACCTCTGGCTGTACCTCAGGAGGACGTGCTTGGGTGTAGCGGTCAACTATCACCTTTTCAACTCCATAATCAGGTTTGCTGACTGCAGACTCCCAACTGCATCTCCAGTCATGAACTCCCCTGGCACGGGCTGTCACCGTAACACCCAGCCGGGTAAGAATCTCCGCTTTCAGCTTGGCATAGTCTTGGCTGTCCTGCTCGCTCAGGTCAGCATAGGCCCTTTGGGGTTCTCCAATCAGATAGGGTGCGACATCATGGCCCATTCAGATAGGGGCAGATTCTCCTTCTCTGCCAGTCCCTCAAACCTAGTGAGATATACCTCCACATCATCACGAGGTGTCATCTTTTTCAGGGACCGTCTTACCGCCTTCTTTACAGCGGACAATGCAGGTGACTTTGCAACATTACTTTGGGACGATGCGCTGCAAGTCTTTTGTAGTGCTGCAACCTGCTCAAAAAACAACCGGTTATTCTCCTGCTGCTGCTGCAGGAATTGCTGCTGGGCCTGCTGCATGCGCTGCTGGTGCTGCAGGCGCTGCCGCTCCATGCTCTGCTGCATGCTCCGCTGGGCCTGGACCAGGTACTCAACGAGCTCCTCCATACTGCCGGACTTATCTGTCTCAACCACGGCAGTCTTATGTTGCACATTAACTTGCGCCATTTGTTCAAACAGCGCCTCCATGCTGTCATCCATGCTGTCAGACTTCTCTGTCTCAACAACGGCATTCTTCACTCAAGACATACACACTCCACAGTCTTTTCCACAGAAAATTCAGCTTTGCTGTGCAGACACTTTTTTTTTTTTTTTCTCTCAAACTCTATTAGGGCCACTGTCCTCTTTAAGACTGCTCCAACAGACTTTTCCTTTGCTGCTGCACACTCCACAGTCTTTTCCACAACAAGTTCAGCTTTGCTGGGCAGACACACTTTTTTTTTTTTCTTTTGCAAACTCTATTAGGGCTACTGTCTCTTTAAGACTGCTCCAACAGACGTTTCTTTTGCTGACACACTTTTTTTTTCTCTGCTGCTGCTTCAACAGACTTCACCTTTTATTGCTGTCTCTCGCCACTGTGCTGCACGCACATTCCAGCACCAATTGTAAGCTTTTCAGGGGATATAGCTCTGGGATCGCCGTCCGGGTAGACGGAGTGGCACGGAAACAGTTCATTCACAGACAGCAGTTCTGGTAAAAACTGGCCGCAACCAGTTTTATTAAAGTCCACAGCAAACAGAACATAATCAAAACCAAATCATAAACATAAGACCTGGGCTTGTCCAGCCACTTACTACACTTAGATAGATTTCCCTATCTATCCGGGACCAAACTCTAACAGCCTGGGCCAAAACAACACATATGTTCAGCATTTACCACATGGAGTTTCACAGAGTCTCCTCCTTGTGTCTGAAGGCACCTTCAACGTCCAGACTTGAGAGAGCTCCCCTCCTATTCAGCAGCTATCCGCATGGTTCTCACAGAGACTACTCCTGTGTCCGGGTACATCGAGCACCCAGACTGAGACAGCTCATACTCTCCTGGAGACTCCTTCTTGTGCCTGGACTCCTTGTCCAGACTAAGCGAGCTCTCTGACTGTGTTCCCAGACACCTACTTCTGGTCTCCTAATTAACAGCTGAGTGGTTTCAGGCTGAGCTGCAAGTGTGTACTGAATGTAAGGTGTAGTGACCTTTTCTCTACCACTAGGTTTACAAAGCCATACTGTTTATGTTACGGTAGCTGAGGAGTGCAGGTAAAAAAGGAAATACACCAGAGCAGTTGGAATCTATGAGATTGCAGTACCCTGACTAACCACCGCAACTAGAGGCAGCCGTGGAGCGTTCCTACGTTGGTCCTAGACGCCTCGTCACAGCCTGAGAAACTAACTACACCTAAAGATAGAAAATAGGAAGGCTATCTGCCCGGAGCAGAACCCCAAAGAAATAAGAAAGCCCCCAAACATGTAATGGCGGTTAGACAAGAGGAAATACTGACACAGAAAGAAATAGTATGAGCAAACGCTGGGGCCCAAACTATCTAAATAGAAAGGACAGGAAGGGTACTTACTGCAATCCCAGAAAACCCTGAAAAACACCAACTCTACTAATTTCAAAATCACCTGAGATCACACGACCTCTACCACCTAAATTAGTTCTCTGGTGTAACAAAAACAGCAGCCACTGAAAAAACTGCAAAAAGCAAAAGTACAAAACACAGTGGCTGGACTAAACTGAGAGGGCAAAAGCCCCGGAGGGGACCCAGAAGGCCCCCACGAAGTGCAGGACAAAATGCAAAAATATAGCAACAACACAAAAGAAGAAATTGTCTTATCTGATAGCAGGAGATGCAGACACGACACAGCAGGCTACAAGGGAAACTGGAAAGAAGGATTCAGACCAGAACAATTGATCACCGGCAACCCTGATGGGAAAATGATTCCCTTAAATAAGACCAATCAGTAACACCTGATTCCCAATCCTCACTAGTCCCGCTTGTAACCACCAGAGGGAGCCTCTGCTCAGAACTCATCTCAAACCCATTCACAACAGTACCCCCCCCTTGAGGAGGGGTCACCGAACCCTCATTTGAGCAACCAGGTCGGTCAGGATGAGTTCTATGATACGCACGGATAAGTCTCCTAGCATGGATGTCCGAAGCAAACACCCAAGAATTATCTTCCTGACCATAACCTCTCCATTTAACCAAATACTGGAGTCTTCGTCTAGAAAAACGAGAATCCATATTTTTTCTCAACCACATACTCCAGATTGCCCTCAACCAAAACAGGGTCAGGAGGCACAGCAGCAGGAACCACTGGCTCACAACAAACTTTCAACAAGGACTTGTGGAACACGTTATGGATCTTAATGTCCCTGGAAGAAGCAAACGAAAAGAAACAGGATTAATAATCTCCATGATCTTATAAGGGTCCATGAACCTAGCTTAAATTTAGGAGATGCTACTCTCATAGGAATATTCTTTGAGGAACAACCAGACCAAGTCCCCCACTTTAAACCGAGGACCATCAGTCCTATGCCGGTTAGCAAACCGCTGGGCCTTCTCCTGAGAGAGGGACAACCTCTCCACTACCTGGTCCCAAATCTGCTGCATACGCTCAAACAACAGAGTCAACCACCTGGACAGACAGAAGCCTCCGTCTGTCCTGAAGAAAATCGAGGGTGAAAACCCAGAATTACAGAAAAACGGAGACATCAAAGTGGCAGAGCTAGCCCTATTATTAAGAGCAAACTCAGCCAAAGGCAAAAAAGAGACCCAGTCATCCTGATCAGCAGACACAAAGCATCTTAGATAAGTCTCCAATGTCTGGTTTGTTCTCTCAGTTTGACCATTGGTCTGAGGATGAAATGCCGAGGAGAAAGACAATTGAACACCCAGTTTAGAACAAAAAGTCCTCCAAAATCTGGAAACAAACTGGACTCCTCTGTCAGACACAATGTTCTCAGGAATGCCGTGTAAACGAACCACGTGCTGAAGGAACAACGGCACCAATTCAGAGGAGGAAGGCAACTTAGGTAATGGCACAAGATGATCATTTTGAAAACCTATCACAAATTACCCAGATGGTGGTCATTCTCTGAGAAAACAGGAAGATCGGAAATGAAATCCATAGAGATATAGGGTCCATGGTCTCTTGGGCACAGGCAATGGCATCAACAAACCACTAGAGCGAGAGCAAGGCTTGGAGCGAGAGCAAGTCCCGCAGGACTGCACAAATTCCCTGCCATCGCGAGACAAGGTAGGCCACCAAAAGGACCGACTAACCAAGTCTCTGGTACAAAAATTCCGGATGCCCAGCCAATGCGGAACAATGAATCTCAAACATCACCACTCTTTTCCATTGGTCCGGACAAACAATTTTCCAACAGGGCAGCGCTCGGCCTATCCTCCTGACACCCCTCCAGAGCAAGTCTCAAATTAGGCGAATGGCGGAAAGAACTACACCCTCCTTCAAAATAAAACAGAGGGATCAGATAGCTCAGGAGAGTCCGCAAGGAAACTCCTCGAGAGGGCATCCGCCTTAACATTCTTAGTGCCAGGAAGAAAGGAAACACAAAATTTAAAACGTTGTGAAAAACAAGGCCCACCTGGCCTGTCTAGGATTGAGTCGCTTGGCAGATTCCAGATAGACCAGATTCTTATGGTCCGTAGGACCACCACCTGATGTTTGGCTCCCTCCACCATGTCTCCACTCTTCAAAAGCCCACTTCATGGCCAATAACTCCCGATTACCCACGTCATAATTACGTTCAGTAGGAGAAAATTTTCGAGAGAAAAAGGCACAAGGGTTACTTTTAGAGGTCTCTGGATCTTTTGGGACAAAACGGCACCTGCCCCAATTTCAGAGGCATCAACCTCCACCTGAAATGGCAGAGAAACATCAGGCTGCCGTAGAACGGGAGCAGAAGTGAATCTCTGCTTAAGTTCCTGAAACGCAGAGACTGCCTCAGGAGGCCAATTCACCACATCAAACCCTTTCTGGTCAAATCAGTTAATGGTTTAACAATAACAGAGAAATTACCAATAAATTTACGATAAAATTGGCAAAACACCAAAAATCTCTGAAGAGCCTTTAATGAAGTAGGTTGGACCCAATCACAGATGGCCTGAACCTTGACCGGGTCCATTTCAATAACAGATGGGGACAAAATGAATCCCAGAAATGAGATCTTCTGTTACGCCAAAAAGACACTTTGATCCCTTCACATACAGAGCATTCTCTCTCAAAAATCTGGAATACAGTTCGAACATGTTTCACTGAGAGTCCCAGTCATTAGAAAAAAATCAAGATATCATCCAAATAAACAACAGAAAACTTGTCCACAAAATCCCTTGAAAATGTCATTCATGAAGGACTGGAAGACGGAAGGAGCATTAGTGAGCCCAAAGGGCATCACAAGGTACTCAAAATGCCTTCAGGGGTGTTAAATGCCGTCTTCCATTCATCCCCGTGCTTAATGCGAATAAGGTTATACGCCCCCCTGAGGTCAAGCTTGGTAAACCAAGTAGCGTTTTTCACCCTGGAAAACAGGTCAGAAATCAAGGGTAACGGGTATTGATATTCACAGTAATATTGTTCAGAGACGATAATCAAATACACGGCCTTAATGAACCATCTTTTTTGGCCACAAAGAAAAACCGGCACCTAAGGGTGAAGAGGATGGTCTGATAGACCTTCTCCAATGATTCCTTGATATAAGACCGCATAGCGTCATGTTCAGGTACAGACAAGTTAAAAAGGCGACCCTTAGGGAATTTACTACCTGGCACTAATTCAATAGCGCAGTCATAGCTCCTATGGGGAGGTAAGGATGCAGATTTACTTTCGCTAAACACATCAGAAAAATCAAACAAAAAGTCAGGAACATCCTCAGCCTGGGGGAGGCAGAAAAAACAGGAGTGTTGGTATTAACACATTGGCAGCCCCAACTGGTTACAGACACAGATTTCCAATCCAAAACAGGATTATGAGACTGTAACCAAGGGAACCCAGCACGATAATGTCATGCAGATTATATAGAACCAAAATTTGCAGCACTCCTGGTGATCAGTTCAACCCTCATTATCACCTGTAGAAAACTGGGGTTTATTCTCAGCCAAAGGGTAGAAATCGATCCCCAGTAGGGGGAAAAGACTTCTGTAGGGGTATCAAGGAAATCCACAACGTTAGCAAATCATAATCAACAGGTTAATAGCTGCCCAGAATCAACAAAGCCTGAGCAGAAAATGGAGGCCAGAGAGCATATCAGGTGACAGTTAATAAAAACTTATCTGAACACTCCCAAAAGAAACAGCGAACAAAACGCTTCCCCGCTTAGGGCAACTGAAATAGCATGAGAGCACACCACATAAAACAAACCCTTTTGCTTTTTCAAACTATCCCCGTGCCCCAGAACCACCCATCACACTAAAAGGGCTCAGCATTTTCCACAAGGCAACACCACCCACGCTACTTTCCGCCACCAAACGCTGTAATTTTGAATCGCAAACAAAAAAACCCTTGGGGAACCGAGGGACGGGGAAATTTTCCCACCAAAACCCTTTACTTAAATCCACAGCCCTTTTCCGGAAAAGGGGGCCCCAAAGCGTCGTCTTTTCCCATTTGGTCAGGACTCCCACCTGGGGAATCTCTGACAATAACTCAGCGTCATCAACCCCCTGTTTAATGCCAAAAGGGGCTTTTCCCATTTAAAACCCGTGACATTAGGAAAACGACAATAACCCCAAACCAAAAAAAAAGCATCAACGCACTAAAACCCCAGGACCCCAGGTGTGGGAAAAACCCAAAATCCGGGAAAACGCCGCGCGGAAGAGATAAAAAATTTGAACCTTTTCTGCGCGCTTTTCCGGGGGATTTAAAATTTTTAAGGCAAAAACAATTTAAAATTTTTTTTTTGAAATTTGAAATTAGCTCGACCCCCTGAAAACAAAGGGGCGGGGGAAAACCTTTTCCACAACGGGAAAAACCTAAAAAGGAATCAGCAATACCCGAACCTCAGTGCAACTGACCACAGGGGCCCGACAACTGTGAAAAAAACCCTTGGGAAAAGATCCTCCCCGCCCCCCCAAAAACGAGGGAAAAAAAAAAAAAAAAAAGCAAAAAAAAAAAAAAATTCTCTGACAACTTTTTTCCTTAAAAATTTTTTTCCCTTTTGGTACCAAACAATTTTTATGGCCGGAACTTTTAAAATTTTACGGTGCTGGGGAAAATGCAGAAAAAAAGGAAAAAAACCGGGGGAGTTGGAACTATAATTGCATACCCTGAAACCCCCGCAACTAAGGCCGCCGGGCGTTCCTACTTGGCCAAGCCCCGTCCCCAGCCAGAAACAAACTACACCTAAAGAAGAAATGGAAAAAAAACGCCCCGGGGCAGAACCCAAAATAAAAGAAACCCCCCAAAAATGTAATGGCGGTTGACAAGGGGAAATCCCCGACACAGAAAGAAAAAGTAAGCAATCCCCCGGGCCCAAAAATATCTAAATAAAAAAGGGGCGGGGAAGGGAAAATTACTGCAACCCAAAAACCCCAAAAAAACCCCAAAACCACTTTTTTAAAAAATCACCGAATCACAAAAAACCTTACCCCCAAATTAGTTCTGGGGTTTTAACAAAAACAGCACCACAAAAAAACTCAAAAAAAAAAGTACAAAACACAGTGGCTGGCAAACTGAGGGGCAAAACCCCCGGAGGGGACCCAAAAGGCCCCCCAGAATGCGGACAAAATAAAAATATAGAAAAAAAAACAAAAAGAAAAAAGTTTATCAAAGCAGGAGATGCGGGGCCGACACCGCGGCTAAAAGGGAAACTGGAAAAAAGGTCAGCCAAAAAAATTTAACCCGGGGGAACCCGAGGGGGAAAATTTTATTCCCAAAAAAAACCAAACTAACCCATTCCCAATCCCACAGAAAACCCCCTTTTAACCACCAAGGGGGCCTCTGCCAAAAACTCATCCAAACCCATTCACAACACCATACTTTTTTCCAAAAACCATCACAAAGTATCTGGTGAAAAGAACACCCCCCTTCAAAACCATACCTCACTGTCCACAATAAAATGTATTCTTTTTTGTTAAAATTTTGTTTTAAAGGGGAAAAAAGGTTTTTTTTTAGTTGCGAAAATTTTTTTCCCATGACTTTCATGGGTTTTTCCGTATGAATGGAACCCGAAAATTTTTGATACGGCATCCCCTTCCGATCCGATATTTTAGATATCGAAAACGTGTCACGCTGTATAGCAGATAATATATGTGATGACAAAATCTAATCAAAAGGGCAACAAACTAAAAAAAGCGCATAGCTAATGATAACATAGTTTACTGACAAAAGCCAGGGGGTCAAAAAGGAACCTTTTTAAAAAACCCGTCCCCCGGCAGGGTGCCGGGGGGCTAAGACCCCCAACGGGGGGCCCCAAATAATCCCCCAAACCGGGGGTACTTTAAAGGGAAGAGGCCAGGGCCCCCAGGAAAAACCCCGTCTCCTATCAATCCCCCAAAAGTTTCTAGTCCAAGAAGACCCTGAATCCCCAAAAGGGAAATGACCGGGTTTTAAGGTTAAGAAAAAAGGGGCAAACAAAAAGATAAGAAATAAAATAAAAAAAGGGGCCCTTAAAAATACAACACTAAAAACACAGTGGGGAAACCCCTTTGGCTCAGAGATAAACAAAAACTGTAAGAGAAAAAAAAAACTAAGGAGCCTTAGTTTAAAGTATTTCCCCAAAACCCATCCAGTCTGCTAAACTATATGAATGCTTTCCAAAACCCGGGAACAAACACCCAACTGGGGGAATAAAAAGGAAAAAAAAATTAAAAAACATAATCCAAAGCAGCCCGGGGGAGGGGTGGACCCAGCCCTTTGAAAAAAGCTAGTAAAATTTAAACCCCTCAAATTTCCAAACACAAAAAAAACAGCAGCTCAGCCCGGAGAAGTCAGAAAGTGCAATCGCGACACTTTGTGGGGATGCACCCCGGGCAGACCCCCCCTTCACAAGGGGGCCCCCGACCCTCATGACCAGGGTTTTTCCGGGTAAAATTGTGTGAAAGGTCCAACCAATCGATCTGCTTTTTCATCGGGACGCGGGGACCCCCGCCCCTCTCCTCGGGACCATACCCCCTCCAATAAATTTTCCACGTTAAAAATGACAAACCCCCTAAAAAGGGGGAGGAAGGGGTGACGGTATGAGGTCCCACATACTTTTTAATAATGACTTGTAAACACTTATGAATTTTAAAAATGTAGGGGGGAGGCCAAGACAAATCCCAAACAGAAAAAATTTAAATGGAACTGACCCCTGTAGGGCCCGATAATCGGGGACCCAACCTCCAGGGGGGGAATTTTTAAGTTTTATTTTTCCTGGTAGAAAAACCCACCCCAGATCGTTAAACCCTCAAACCCTAACCAAAACTCTCCTCCAACACCATCCGTTTTGTAAGGGTTCCCCAAAAAACCTTTAAGTTTTTAACGTCTGGAACTACCCATCTCCCGGGAACCCACGGGGGCCCCCCCCCCCCCTGCCCCCAATCCCTCCCCCCCCAACCGAGCATACAGCTGAAACAAACAACTCCCCCTGGGGAATTTGGGAAACCCCCGATCATCCGTTTTTCCCCGACCCCTGGGAAAGAAACGAGTTTAAGGGGCATCGGGAAAGCAATTTTATTGAGAACCCATTTGCGATGAGGAGGAAAACCCCTTTAAAAACCCCTCCCCCTGAAAATTTCCCCCCAAAAGTCCTCCAGAAAAGGGGGCAAAGTCCAAGGCAAAACCGCCCTGCCCGGCTCTCCCAAAAAATTTTTGGGAAAAAATCACCCCCCTGGCTTACCCCTTTTGGGATTGCCAATAAATCACTGGAAAATGTTTAGCCAACCGGGGAAGCCCAACAAAATAGGGAGCAGGCAGCCCTCCAACACAAAAACAAGACAATTCCCTTTTTAAATGTTTTCCCCCCTATTTCAAAAATCTATGTTATGAACACTTTTTTACCAAGCCCCTTGGCCGGGTCCTAAAAAGGAGTAGGGCCGGGGGCCTCCCCCTTGCTCCTGCCCTGGGAAAAAGAGTTCCACCTTAGCCCCGGACCCCATAAGCAGAAACCCTTTTTCCGACCAAAACCCCCCCCCCAGAAACTGGGGGGGGGGCCAACCCCCGGTTAACCCTTTTTAAAGAGGTGGGGCCCCCCCTTGTCCCCCCCTCCCCAAAAAAACCCTTTATTGGGGACCCCCATTCCCCCCTCAAAAAGTTCCCCCCCAATCGGGGGTTTAAAGAAGGGGAATAGAAAACTTTTAGTATATTTATCCGGGGGTTAAAAGCCCCCCCAAGCTTTAATAAAGCGGGGGGATAGCAGCCTCCGGGGGAAAAAAATTCGACTCCCCCTTTAATTTTCAAAACCCTGCAAAACCCTCTTAATTTTTCAAAGGCCCCCCCTAAATCAAAAAAAATTTTTGGGGTTTTTTGCCTTTCTCTTGTTTGAAAGACCGACCTTTATATAAAACCCCAGTAAAAAATTCCCATAAAATTGGGGCCTGGGGAAAAAAAAACGCCCCTTGAATCCCCGAAACAAAAATTCCCCCCCCTTTTTCCCTTTTTTCCCGTGGGGCCCCCCCGCCAAGGTAAATTTCCCCCCCGGAAATAAAAAATTTTCCCCGCCCACCTGACCTGTCCAACAACCTTTTCAGACTGGTTTTTCCGGGGGAAAAACCTTTGGCTGGCCCCCCAACCTGCCCCCCCATGGGGCGACCGAAAACTGGGGAAAAAATTTTTTTTGGGGGCCGGGAAAAATTCCCCCTTTTTAAAAAATTTTGTTTGCCTAACTTCAAAAGGGAAAATATTAAAAAGGCTGCTTAAAATCATTTTCCCCCAAAAACCCTGGGTCCGGGTCCGATAGCGTCTCCCAAAAGGGGGACCCCTCACCCTAAAGGGGTTCCTAAATAATCCCTCAACCGGGGAAAATTTAAATTAAAAACCAGGCCCCACGTAAAACCCCTTTCCCCTCAATTTCCCCGCCCTGTATTTTGCCTAAAATAAACCACCGGGGAAAAATTTTTTAAAAAGGGCCAAAAAAAAAAATAAAAAAATAAAATCTTCTCAAAACCCCCCAGAAAACCCCTTTTCCGGGTTATAAAAAATTTTAAATCCCCTAAAGGGTTTACTTTTTAAAAACCCAAAAACCGCTTAAATATAAAACCCCTTTACCGGACCAAAAAAACTCAAAAAAAAAAAAATTCTTTCCAAAGGGGCCCCCCGGGGGCCAAATTTTTTTTCCCCAAAA
>JARQOD010000001.1:758979869-758994533 GCA_033576555.1 Oophaga sylvatica
TTTTGGCAAAATTTGTGTGCAGCATTGGACATTAAAGTAAACCTTTCTTCTGCTTTTCATCCCCAGACTAATGGACAGACAGAACGAACCAATCAGACCCTGGAGCAGTATCTCCGCTGTTTTAGCTGCCACCTACAGGATGATTGGGTGGATCTACTTCCACTGGCTGAGTTCTCTTATAACAACTCTCAGAGCGCCTCCACTAAGCAGTCTCCTTTTTACTCCAATCTAGGTTATCATCCTAACATTCTTCCTCGATTTCCCATAGATACGCCCTTGCCGGCAGTGGCTGAAAGAATCACTTCTTTACAAAAGAATATGGATCTTCTAAAGGAAAATCTAGAATTGGCTCAGGAAAGGTACAAGAAAGCAGCAGATAAATTTTCGTAAACCTGCACCAGCTTTCAAGGTAGGAGATTTGGTCTGGCTGTCAACCAGAAATCTTAAATTAAAGATTCCATCGTCTAAATTGGGACATAAGTACATTGGACCTTATAAGATCAATAAGATTATAAGTGCTGTTGCTTGTCGTCTTCAACTGCCCAGAACTATGAGAATCCACCCTGTCTTTCATGTATCCCTACTAAAGGCTGCAACACCCAATACGTTTCCTGGACGTTCTTCTCCTTGCCCTGACCCAGTGCTGGTCGATGGTCAGGAAGAATTTATGGTGGAAAGGATTCTAGATTCCAGGTTGTACAGAAATCAGTTGCAATATTTGATTAAATGGCAGGGCTACCCAGTGGAGGACAACTCATGGGAACCAGTCAATAATGTAAATGCTCCTCGTCTGCTCCGCCAGTTTCATCAGAGGTACCCTGACAAGCCTGGTCTGAGGTCATCCGGAGGTTGTCCCTAAGGGGGGAGTAATGTAAGGTTCTTTGTCTCTGTTGACATGTTCCTTGAAACTCAGTTTTCCGTCGGCCATTTTGCTTTCTGTCTTTCTGCAGCTCTTGCCCTCAGTTAATATGGAGTTTCCAGTTTTCATGTTCCCGCCCTGATTCTTCCCTCTTCCTTCTTAAGCAGCCTCAGCTGAACAATCAGTGCTCCTGAATCAAGCCTCAGTCAGTCTGTGACCTGACTCCTGGAAGCCTTGGACTTGTACTCCAGCTATTCCCTACTGAGGAACCTTGGAACACTTTTGGACTCTGGAAACCTGCTGTTTGGTGAATCCATGTTTGCAGAGGAATTACGGTACAGAGAAGAGATCCTGAACCTGCTTTGGAGATTTATTGTAGTGCTTGAAGTTACTCTGGCCTGCTGTGTCTCCTGTCGCTGTTCCTGCAAACTGTGTGAACTTTTCAGCATGCTTGTATGAAGTAATACAAGTCATTTCATTTCAACCTATGTCTCCTGTGTTTTCCTCGCACCCAAGCACAAGACGCTATAGGAACTGTACACTATACATGACACTGGCGTTCAGACGCCATAGATTGCGGGTGACTCCCACGAGGACATTAGCGCATGATCACGTTCTATGTTCGCTTAGCAGTTAACTGTGTACCTGGGTGCCTGACAGGACACAGAAGTTTGTCTCAGCGGCTCTGTGACGTAACAGGGTTCACTTTCAACGCTAGACAGTGCCCTAGCGTGTTTATTTTGCGACTCAGTTGTGTTAAGTGAGTTCGCACACATCGCCATATAGCGCTGCGGCACTCCTAGCGGCTCTGTGGATTAACAGAGTTCGCACATATTGCCACAGCACATTACGGCGTTTATTTTGGCGACTCTGCGGGATAACAGAGTTAGCTTCTTGCGCCATTTTACTAGCAGCAGGCTCCGCCTGCACGGTGGACCCAGGGCTGCGAACGCACCTCTCCACATCATATATTTGGTGCGTTCCGCAGACCCTAACATAACACTAGTGCCAGGGTTTGACTAGTAAAATGGCGGATGACCAGCGTCTACTACGGGACATCCAGCAGCTGGAGGGTAGGTTGGAGGCTCTTGAGCGCACAACCTCAGCTGTGGATGTTACCGCAGTCGCTGTTCAGGCTGCTAGCGTGGCTGCAGCCAGTGTGTCCACTGCCACCTCTGCCCCCACAATATCCCACCTCCCGCTTCCAGACAAGTTTGCTGGTGACAGCAAGCAATGTCGGGGATTCGTGAGTCAGTGCTCTATACAACTCGAGCTTCTGGCTGCACGTTTCCCCACGGATCGGACACAAGTGGGCTTTGTAATATCTCTTCTGTCGGGCAGAGCATTGGAGTGGGCCACCCCACTGTGGGAGCGTGACGACCGTGTGGTGCGGAGTGCTCCTCGTTTTCTGGAGGCTCTAAAAAAGGTCTTTCTAGGACCTCAGGTTACCCACGATGCGGCGCTCCAACTTCTGGCAAGTTCACAGGGTTCGTCCTTGGTCAGCTGTTTTGCTGTCCAATTTCGAACTCTGTCCTCGGAGTTGGACTGGCCGGATAAAGTCCTCATTCCTGTGTTTTGGAGAGGACTAGCAGGCCATGTGAAAGACGCCTTGGCTACCAGGGAGATTCCCACCACACTGGAGAAGCTTATCGCCATATCTACCCGCATCGACCTCCGTTTTCACGAGCAGAGGTTGGAGCGGTCCCAGTGTAGGCAGAGGTTTTGGCTGGCTCCCATTTTCGCCAGACCTCTAGAATCTTCCAGCCAGGCGCCCGACTCCCATGAGGCCATAGCGGTTTCTCGAGCAGGACCTAAGTCCCGGGCCGCTCGAGTACCCGTGGTCTGTAACATCTGCCAGCAGTTAGGACATTATGCCAACAAATGTCCACAGCGGTCGGGAAAACGGTCGCGTCTAATGACCTTGGGAGGAGGTTCACTAGATACTGCGGCATTTTCCACCAAGTTGTCCTTTAAGGGGACAATTACAGTAGGTCCATCCACGCTCACTGCTGAGCTCTGTGTGGATTCTGGAGCCGAGGGGAATTTCATGTCCTCTGCATTCGCTCTCCGCCACACTATACCTCTGGTGATGCTGCCAAACCGGTGACTGTGCGAGTAGTGAATGGATCAACTCTGCCCTCACAAATCACCCACCAGACGATCCCTCTCACTTTATCTATGTCCCCTTCACATCAGGAGAGTATTTATTTTCTTGTCCTGCCCGAGGGAATAGACGAGGTGTTGCTGGGAGTACCTTGGCTCCATTACCACTCTCCCCATATTGAGTGGTCCTCTGGGAGGATACTGGGTTGGGGTGATTCATGTAGAGGCAGGTGCGTCAGGGAGTGCATTCAGGTCACCACCACAGAGATACCCGTAGATCTCACTTCTCTTCCTCAGTATTATTGGTCATATGCAGATGTTTTCTCCAAGAAGGCGGCGGAGACTCTTCCACCTCATCGCCCCTACGACTGTCCTATTGATCTCTTGCCTGGAGCAGAACCTCCTCCGGTGAGAGTCTACCCCCTCTAGCTTCCTGAGACAGAGGCCATGTCCCAGTATATTCAGGAGAATCTGGCAAGAGGGTTCATTAGGAAGTCTGTGTCACCAGCAGGGGAAGGGTTCTTCTTTGTGCAAAAGAAGAACGGAGAATTACGTCCATGTATTGACTACAGGGGTCTTAATGCTGTCACCGTCAAGAATAAGTACCCGTTGCCCCTAATCTCTGAGCTCTTTGATAGGCTCCAAGGAGCAAGAGTATTTACCAAGCTTGATCTACGTGGTGCCTATAACTTAATTCACATCCGTGAGGGGGACGAGTGGAAGACAGCTTTTAATACCAGGGATGGGCATTATGAATACCTGGTGATGCCCTTCGGGCTCTGTAATGCTCCCGCTGTTTTCCAAGACTTTGTCAATGATATCTTCCGGGATATGCTCTCCACCTCTGTAGTAGTCTATCTGGATGATATTCTCATCTTTTCACCAGATATAGACTCTCACCAGAGGGATGTCAACAAAGTCTTCGACCTCTTACGGGCAAACTCCTTCTATGCCAAACTGGAGAAATGTGTGTTTGAGCAGGAGTCCTTACCTTTCCTGGACTATATCATCTCTGCCCAGGGATTGGCTATGGATCCTGCCAAACTACAGGCTGTAATGGACTGGCAAGAACCCCATTCTCTTAAAGCGGTGCAGCGCTTTATGGGGTTCATTAATTATTATCGCCAGTTCATTCCCCATTTCTCGACTTTGGTAGCTCCCTTGGTAGCCCTCACCAAGAAGGGAGCAAATCCCAAGTTGTGGTCTGAGGAGGTCTCCAAGGCATTCTCTTCCATCAAGTCGCATTTTGCCAGTGCTCCCATATTACATCGCCCTGATGTTGATAAGCCGTTTATTTTAGAGGTGGATGCCTCTTCTGTTGGTGCTGGAGCAATCCTTTATCAAAAGGATGCTCAAGGTCAGAAGCATCCCTGCTTCTTCTTTTCTAAGACCTTTACACCAGCAGAGAGGAATTATTCCATCGGGGACAGGGAGTTGCTGGCTATGAAGTTGGCCTTCTCTGAGTAGAGACATCTTCTGGAGGGGGCTCGTTTTCCCTTCCAAGTCTTCACCGATCACAAAAACTTGGTATATTTGCAAATGGCTCAGCAGCTAAATTCTCGCCAGGCCAGATGGTCCCTATTCTTCTCTCGGTTCCACTTCACCCTTCATTTTCTCTCCGGTGAGAAGAATGTTCGGGCCGACGCTCTCTCTCGCTCCATAGTGTCATCAGAGGAGGATGAGGAGCCTCGGCTTATTGTCCCCGAAGAGAGCCTGAGAACTGTAGCCCCCTTTCGCTAGAGTCTGTGCCTCTGGGCAAGACTTTTGTGCCCACTAATTTGCGACCGGAGGTACTCTCTTGGGCACACTCGTCCAAGGTGGATGGACACTTTGGGGCAAAGAGGACAACTGAGTTATTGGCGAGGACATACTGGTGGCCACATATGGTCCGTGACGTCAGACAGTATGTTCAGGCGTGTGTCTCCTGCGCCAGGAACAAGTCCCCTCGACAACGGCCAGCTGGGTTACTTTTTCTTTGCCGGTGGCAGACAGGCCCTGGGAGATGGTCGGGATGAACTTTGTGGTGGGCTTACCCAAGTCTCGGTGTTGCACTATCATTTGGGTGATCACCGACCACTTCTCCGAAATGGTGCACTTAGTGCCGCTACCACGTTTAACTTCTGCACGGGCCTTGGCAGCATTGTTTATTAGACACATCTTCCATCTACACGGTATGCCAGACAAGATTGTCAGCGATCAAGGTCCCCAATTTGCGTCTCGGTTCTGGAGAGAGTTGTGTCATCTACTCTGCATTGAGTTGAACCTCTCCTCTGCATGTCATCCTGAGACAAATGGGTTGGTAGAGAGGGCCAACCAGACCTTGGTCACCTACTTGCAACATTTTGTCTCTGCCAGGCAGGATGACTGGGCATCCTTGCTCCCGTGGGCAGAGTTTGCGCTAAACAATGCTGTGGCTGACTCCACCAGACAGACTCCATTCCTCTTAAATTACGGCCAGAATCCGCGGGTACCGGTGCCCATGCCCGTGGCTTCCGCCGACTCCAGGGTGGCAGACTGGGCTGTGGAAGCACGGGACATATGGGACCGCACCCAGGATGCCATTCAGGCTTCCAAGGAAAGGATGAGGTCTTCTGCCGATGCCCATCGGCGTCCCGCTCCGACATTTGCTCCTGGTGACCTAGTGTGGCTCTCCGCCCGAAACATCAGGCTACGGGTGGAATCCACTAAGTTGGCACCCCGCTATTTGGGTCCCTTCAAGGTTCTCGAGCAGGTGAACCCTGTGGTTTACCGTTTGGCCCTTCCGCCTCGCCTTGGTATCTCCGACACCTTCCATTTGTCCCTCCTAAAACCCGTGGTCATCTCCCGTTGCCTGAGTCATCTGCCGGGACGTCGGGTTCGTCTTCGGACGACTACGAGGTGAATGCCATTGTAGGGTGCAAGGTGGTACGGGGCAAAAAAATTTTTTGGGTGGATTGGAGGGGTTATGGGCCTGAGGATAGGTCCTGGGAGCCTGCCAAGCATGTTCATGCTCCGCAGCTCATCGCTGCCTTTGAGCGTAGCGAGGCCCAGAGAAGGGGGCCCTAGGAGGGGGGGTAATGTTAGGGGTCGAGTTCCCGCTTCTGCACAAGGGGAATCTCGAGCCATCCCGGCTGCGGTCTCCCATTTGTCTCCGGCCGCAGTGGACTCTGCTCAGCTTAGACGTCGTTCCCAGCGTCTCGCCCAGTCTAACAGTGTGCAGAGGATTACTGTTGCATCTCCAGGCTCTGCTATTGTGGCCAGTACTGGTTAGCGGCGAGCAGACGTCTTTAGGACAAAGTCCTTGTTTTCCCCTTCGGAGTATGCCCAGGGTGAGATCTCTCATTGGAGATCAGAGGTCACATGCTCAGGTACTGCAGCAGCTCCTATTGGTCCGCCAGGAAGGTCCTGTGACTACTAGTTTTCTGGAACAGTTTCATTGGTCCTTGTTTCTGGCAGGTCCTGTAGCTGTTACTATAAAAGGGTAGCATGGCTGGGCCGCCATGCGCTAGTGTCAACCATTATATGCTTAGTGCCAGTGTGGTCATGCGTGTGTGTGGTTTTGGGCCCGGCTGAAATAAGCCCCTAGAATACCGACTTAATCGGTGAGGAGTTTGGTATGCTAGCTGGTCAGGGTCGGTGTCCTAGATGCCCTAGATTACCGGCATAACCGGTGAGGAGTTTGATTGCCGTATTCAGGGCTTGGCGTTCAGACGCCATAGATTGCGGGTGACTCCCACGAGGACATTAGCGCATGATCACGTTCTATGTTCGCTTAGCAGTTAACTGTGTACCTGGGTGCCTGAAGGACACAGAAGTTTGTCTCAGCGGCTCTGTGACGTAACAGGGTTCGCTTTCAACGCTAGACAGCGCCCTAGCGTGTTTATTTTGCTACTCAGTTGTTAAGTGAGTTCGCACACATCGCCATATAGCGCTGCGGCACTCCTAGCGGCTCTGTGGATTTTTAACAGAGTTCTCACATATTGCCACAGCACGTTACGGCGTTTATTTTGGCGACTCTGCGGGATAACAGAGTTCGCTTCTTGCGCCATTTTACTAGCAGCAGGCTCCGCCTGCACAGTGGACCCCGGGCTGCGAACGCACCTCTCCACATCATATATTTGGTGCGTTCCGCAGACCCTAACAAATGTGTGTGTGTTTTTTGTTTTAACCATTCCTACAATAGGATTAATAATGGAGAGTTGTCTTATTGATAATGGATAGTTGTCAACTATCTTATTGACAACTCTCCATTATTAACCCGGTTTAATGTCACCTTTCAATAGCAAGGTGGCATTAACCCATTATTAACCCATTAGCCACCGCTAAAGGCAATGGGAATAGACGGGCTAATAATAGATGTGCCTTTTCTGGGTTGGCTGGGGGCAGATGATAATAGACGGGGGGGGCACAAAAACAATGCTCCCTCCCTAGGCTATTATTATCTGTCTTTAGTCACTGGCTTTCCATGTCTGGCGGAGAAAATACCGCGGGAGCCCACGCAATTTTTTCAACGAATTTACACATTAAATTAACACCTACATGTCTGAAATTTTGCACATATACACTCATATAATTGTTAATGAAAACCATATATCAAACTACATGAAATGAATGGTTTACTGTATGTAACCATGTGTCATTTCATGTCGGGTTCTGTAATGATTTTACAGAAGCCGGCAATTGAATTAGCGGCTATTATCCTATGTAGAAGTGTATAAACTATAAATATATATATATGTGTCACATACATGTACATTATATAATATATATATATATATATATATATATATATGTATTCTATGTATATATATCTATTTTTACATTCTTTATTAAGCCTGTCAGTGTGATTTTACAGTATACCGCACTGAATTGCCGGGTTTTCTGAAGGACACCGGTGCGTATTTCTCGCAAGTCACACGTGTGGTCTGTGTATAATCCGATATTTTTCTCGCCCCCATAGACTTGCATTGGTGATTCTCGGCCAATATACAGTGCAAATTGCAGCTGAGAAAAAAATCGGCTGATGGGAGCTGCCGCATAGATTAACATTGGTCCGAGTGCAAAGCGATTTTTTCTTGCATTGCACTCGTCCGTATTTCTCACTAGTGTGACTCCGGCCTAATAATGATATTTTGATATTTTTACTTCTTAGGAGTTTTTTTTGTAAAATAAAGACTTTATAGGCTATATTCATAATTCAATCAAGATTTCATATATACGCTCTTGGGTATATGCTGTACAAATTTATGTCCTTTAATGGATAGACTTAGGGTCTGTTCACATGTTGCCTTTTTGTAGCATTTTGTTCTGCATGTTTTTACCATGAAAAACACAGCATTTTACTGTCCCAGCAAAGTGATTAAGATTTCTAAAATCTCATTCACATGTAGTTTATTTTTTCATTGCAGATTTGAAGCAGTTTCTAATCTGCAGCATTTCTATTCTTTCAGCGCTTTTTTCTCATTCTAATGAATGAGGAAAAAACATTAAAAAATTGCATCAAAAACGCAGCAATATGCACATTTTGAAGCAGAAGTGTCTGCACCAAATGCTTAACGCGAGAACATATCCTTATGGTATGCTACAAAGCAGGCCTTTTAGGGCAGAGTCACACTACCATAGAATATGGACGAGTGCTATGTGAGAAAACATCTCATAGCGCTCGGACCAGTGTTAATCTATGGGGCAGCTCACATCACCGGCCGAGACTTGCCAATGCAAGCCTATTGGTACGAGAAAAAAAAAAAAAAAAATCACACTGCACTCAGACCATATGAGTGCTGTCTGATTTTTACGCACCGGTGTCCTTTGAAAAGCTGGCAATTCATGTTCCGCATACAGTAAAATCACACTGACAGGTTATAATAGAAAAGATAAATTAGGTATACTCATATACTCATAGAATACATAGATATATAGATGTCAGTGACACACACACACATATATATATATATATATATATATATGTGTTTATATTACATAGATAGAAGAAAAGCCGGCAATTCATCTGCCGTGTATTGTAAAGTCACTGCAGGAGCCGACAGGATAGAAGAGATGGATTACATACAGTAAATACACATAGAATAGGTAGATATATAGATGTCAGTGACAAATACAATTAGTACAGCGTGTGTGCAAATTACTATACAAGTATTTAATTAATAAAAGATTATTTTTCGGAAAAAAATGTCATGGACTCCCGCGCAATTTTCGTAACCAGCAGAGGGAAAGCCGATGTCTGGGGACAGATGTTTATAGCCTGAGAAGGGGTAATACCCATGGAGTGTCCCAGGCTATTAATATCAGCTCACAACTGTATACTTAGCCTTTACTGGCTATTACACTTCTGCGAGTCTCGACAGGGAGACTCGGACCGATTTTACATACGTGTGAAGCCGGCCTTAGATGGAATATTTGGATGGTATTCTTTGACTTTCATTTTTTTCTATTCAACTTCTCTCTTCGATATAAAAGGGGCTGCAAAAGGGTCTAACACGTAATATATTCTATTACAGTGGGCTGTGTAGGGTGTACTGTTCCGTTTGTTGGAACTTTGTTTTCTTTACGTTATACGTCCATAGATTTTTTTTTCCAGAGAAGTAGTACACTAAACAGCTACAGGCTATATTAACACTTGTGTTGAAGCTGATGCAAATAAAAGAAGAGGGACTCCATTGATTATTATGGCTTCCATTTGGGTTCCGTTATGTGTATAGTTTTAGAAGAAAAAGCGCATCATGTAGAACTTTTTTCCATTGTAATAACTGACAAATAATAAATCACAGACGGACCCTGTCATAAGCAATGGAATCCCTCTTCTTGCGTTTGCATCTGCTATGCAAAGCATCCATACTGAAAATTTTCTTCTATTATGTAGTTCAGTATTTGCAAAACAAACAGGGGTCCTCATCAGGCTCCCCCAAATAATGTGGATAATTACAGTGAAAGCTGCCCTGTGATAATGTTAAGAGTCCAGCTAATATAAGCAAATATGAAATAAGATGTCCTTAGATTTGTATGTTTCTAGGGGGTTTTCAAACTGTTATATGACAAAAAGATAGCAGTAAGGTAGCATGGGCAGCATAGTGGCTCTGTGGTAAGCACTGTAGTTTTGCAGCGTTGGGGTCCTGGGCATAAATCCCACCAAGGACACCATCTGCAAGAAGTACGGTATGTATGATCTCCATGTATTTGTGTGGGGTTCCTACAACACGGCAAATATATACTGATTGAGAATTTATATTGTGAGCCCCAATGGGGACAGGGTGATAATATCTTTAAAGTGCAGTGGAATTAATGGTGCTATGTACCGTAAGTGATTAAAATAATAAGGTAGACATTTTTATGTTCCTGGCCACAAATGACCACCTTTGTTCATCAAATCCATCAGAATCATGTCTAATGAAGGTGCTTCTTGTTATGTTAATAATTACAACTTCATTTCCCTTGGTTTTTGTTATGAACTAAAAATGGTATCCTTAGCTTTTTTGTCTACATGTACAGAACTATGGCTACCATACTTGTCCATAACGCAGGCTATGATGGAGTGTGTATTGTGCTGACTGTTATCCCCGTCCAACTATTACAAGACTTTGCTTGCAAAGCATAGCCACTCATTCCACTATCTTTTTCTGCCTTTCTTCAGCCATTATCATTCAAATAATTCCTTGGATAATCACCTCATACTGAAAAAGAAAGTATGGCCCAGTTTAAGGCTGTGTGCCCACGTTGCGTTTAAGCGTTTCCGCCGCATTTTTGCCATTGTGGAAACGCTTAAAAAAGCTAACAAAATGCGCCCTATGCAATCCTATGGGATTCCGCAGTTGATGTGCCAATGCTGCGGATTTTTCCGCAGCATTTCTTCAACGTGGGCACACAGCCTTATTCTTTCTCCGACTCAGACAAGCCTTTTTACCAAAAATAGCCACAACTGGAACCCACTCGATTATAGTTAAGGTGACAAACACTTTCAGTACATGTCACCTGAAAACTTCCCATTTACATGCAGCCAAGTGTATATGTGTAATGAGCAAAGGGAAATAGGTCACTGCCAGATATCTCCGATAATGACTTATCTCCTATGAGAACAACAGCACCAGAAGACATACTGTATAACATTTTAGACTGCTGTCTTTAATCAAAAACTATTTGGTATAAATCAAATGCAACTAAAATATCATACTAACAAATCATTATGATGGTAGGGAAGCTTTCTGAATCTAGACAACTTGCCACAAAAGCACTTGACCAGAAATCCCTCACATTTTTTCATAATTCAATCAACACCTTGTCCTGAGTTTACCTCTCTGAACTGATTAGAAGGATTGTGAAAAGCCAACATACAGGAGAGGAAATCTTACTGCTCTGTAAGAACAACAACACACAACTCCTATGGAAAACAAACACCCAAGTCAAACAAGAAATAAAAAACACCAACGCAAAACCCCTATGGTAAACAGAAAGACGAACACACAAGTAAAACAAGAAATAAAAAACACCAACATAAAACCCCTATGGTAAACAGAAAGACGAACACACAAGTTAAACAAGAAATAAAAAACACCAACACACAACTCCTATGGAAAACAAACACCCAAGTCAAACAAGAAATAAAAAACACCAACGCAAAACCCCTATGGGAAACAGAAAGACGAACACACAAGTAAAACAAGAAATAAAAAACACCAACATAAAACCCCTATGGTAAACAGACACACAAGTACAAGAAATAAAAACACTGACACAGAACCCCTATGGTAAACCAAAAGTAAAGTAAAACAAGAGACAAAAAAACATAAGCTTTTATGATTAGCTTCCTGTTAGATAATAGAATATGTACAAGGACTGATGTAAATGGATGATCTGTACAGCACTATGGAATATGTCGATGTTATATAGTAAATGGATAATAAATAACAATTATATAAACAATGCTATTTAGGCAGCAGAAGCAATACAATATATGCGCACACTAGTTCACTGTGATATCGCTTCCCATGGATTTTAAGAACACAGCACTCATGTGAGGCACACATCTGCGTGATATATAGGATTTTGACTCACTCCAGTTACAGCATTAAGAATAAATGGTTTCTCGTGAACACAAATCATTCATTCATCCATCCATTCACATTACCGAGAGATCCCAGCCACTTACCCTGCTTTCACTCCTCTTGTGTATTAAGGGCTGATAGTCCTCTGCTGTCGCCAACATTGCTGTTCCTCTAGCTAACCGAAGATATGTCTTTGCCCTTCTCTGTCTTTCTCTCCCTTTCACTTAGTGAAAACAGTAAACTGCATTATACTATCGAAATAAACCATGCAAATTAAAATGGATCATGCAGACATAATTTAATTCAGGCTGCTTTCACAGTTACAATCTACGCATGTTATTTTTTAGATCATTTGAGTATATAGGATATACGGTTAACCAGTTCCAAAAACTTGAGACGTACCTTGAAGATTTCCATCTCATTTCGCTTTGGATACGGGAAATTTTACCCTTTATGGCACATGTGGAATTTACATGTGACTGACCGTGGAGGGAGAGATTTTTTTTCCTACGTTTATTCCTAAACCCTTCTCAGCCTTCTCAGTTTCAAAGTTCACACTGAGAGGAGCGAGGGAGCCGTTTTTTTTATTACGCCCTAATAAATCTAGATTGCAGTGATAGGTAAGAATTGTATAACGAGGACAATAATTTTGGCTATGTATCAAAATACTACTATATAAAAAATGATATACCTAAATATCAAAACCAGTGCTTACTACAAATAATAACCAGAATTGTAAACTATAAGGAAACTGTACCTTTTGTGAAAACTTTTTTACATCACTTTAAAGGGAATCTGTCAGCAGGATTGCATCCTCAAGATGTTTATATGCACATGTAGCTCTTCCAAAGACAAGTCCAGCAATATCCTTTTATGGCCAGTCTGTTACTCCATTACTGAGAAATCAGTTTTTGAATTGATATACAAATTAGGCTAAAGAACTATGATGGATCTGAAGCCTCTGTAACTCTAGCTCATTCCTCGCCACCACCCCGCCTCCTGCGTGATTGCCAGACTCTGTGCTGTGTGACTTCAGGTAAAGGAGCCGTCAGTCCAGCAGGAGGAGGTAGCGCTGGGTGAGGAATAGAGCTGGAGTTACCGTGGCTTCAGATCTACCATAGTCCTTCAGCCTCATTTGCATATCTATACAAAAGCTTTAATTTCAGTAAGGTAGAAAGGGACTTGCCATGTAAATGTGTTTCTTTGAAAGAGCTAGATGTTCCTATAAATTGCTTGGGGTGTGAAATCCTGCTGACAGATTCACTTTAAAACTCATATTCCTCTTGGTGTGCCTGGAATCCTCCCAGTAAGGCAGTGTTTCATACAGACAATGGGTGTGGCACCTTCTGCTGGACCTTAGGTATCCATGATTATGACCACTAGCAGCTAGCTGTCACTATATCAGTGGTCGTAACCTTGGATACCTAAGGTCCTGCAATGCCTGCATAAGAAGAAAGAGACCTAGGAAATTAGAAAAAACTATACTACATTTCTAACTGGAGGTATTTGCTAATATTATTATACCTACTACATATTGGGATAGGATCTTGGAGATGGGAATACCCCTTAAAGTACTGTTTAAGTGCACTGTGGCTACTCTTAAAGGAGAATTTTAGCAATCTTAAGAGATATCCTCAATCTGTTTATTGATGCATTATTTATAGAGGCTCAATACTGACACCCGCTTGCGTCAACTGTTAATCAGCTCAATGGGGTGGTCCGAAGTCAAACTAAATTCAAGTCTAAAGCCCCCATCACACTAAGCGAGATCGCTAGCGAGATCGCTGAAGCGTCACCGATTTTGTGACGCAGCAGTGACCTAGCCACGATCTTGCTTAGAGTGACACGCAGAGACGACCAGCCCCCCTGCTGGGTATCGCTGATCGTTGTCGAATGGCCTGGACCATTTTTTCATCGTTGGTGTCCCGCTGGCCAGCACGCATCACTACGTGGGACAGTGGGAAACCAACGACTGGGAGCTGGTATCCAATGTAAATACCGGGTAACTAAGGGCTGCACGGCGCCTAGTTACCCGATATGTACCCTGGATACCGGCTCCCAGCTTCTGCTGTAGAGCGCTGAGAGCCGGTATCTAGGCCCGCGCAGTGCTTAGTTACCCGATGTGTACATTGGATACCAGAGTGCTCACTGGTCCTGATCGCTGGTGAGTCTGCCTATGTGATAGCTCACTAGCGATCAGCTAACGATGTCCCAGCGATCCCATCCACGTTGTATCGTTGGTGGGATCGCTGGGACATTGAAGAGTGTGACGGGACCCTAAATCCCTACCCATTTAGTGCCATAATCTAAGCTATGCATCCAAAGAATAGCGCCACCCCGCAGGTGACGTCACTTGTCTCTGCATGCCGGGTATTCTGATAATGTTCTGTTGCTGGCTGATTATTTATTGATCTGAGCACAGCCCCTAAAACGAGCATCACTTATGACCCTTGGTTTCAGGGAGGAGACAGGTGCAGTGGCAGTGACTGCAGCCTCTGCTCCCTACTCTGACAACTCTTTGTTTCAGTATCCCTACATGCACTGGGATTCTCAAACAAAGAAACATCACACAGGACATAGGAACTAAATACAATAGCAGTTAGATAATGTAGTTAGGGAATTATATTTAATTTTTAATACAAGTATATTAGAAAATAGCTTAGATTACGG
>JARQOD010000001.1:759004167-759052922 GCA_033576555.1 Oophaga sylvatica
AACGTATTGGGGAGAAGCCATCATGACAGCTTGCTATCTTCAAAACAGACTGCCAGGTAAAGCCACAAATAAAACTCCATATGAGCTATGGAACTGCGAGAAGCCTAACCTGAAGCACCTCAGGATATTTGGAAGCAAAACATTTGAATATGTTCCCAAAGAAAAACGTTCCAAGTGGGAATCACACGCAAAGCAAGGAGTCCTGGTTGGCTGTAGCGAAACTCAAAAGGGATACAGAATTCTGCACCCAGGGACCAATCCAGTTACAATCAGCAGAGATGTACTGATTGATAAAAACTCTGTATCTCTCAAATTCCATGAAGTTACACCAGTTGTTTAACCTAAGAAGCAAGAACAAGAATCTCAATCACCAAACCCAGACACCGAAAAGGAAAACACTGAAGTATGGATAAGCTCTGAAGCGACCAAGGAAGACACAGAAGAACCAAGTCAACCTCCAGTCAGGAGATCAGAAAGGCCAAACAAAGGTATCACAGCTAGACGCCTTTCTTATTTGGTCAGAACACTTCCTGAACCAGAGCCACAGTCATGGAAAGAGATGCAAAAACTGCCTGTTCATGAGAAACAGAAGTGGATAAATGCTGCTAATGAAGAGATGGCGTCCCTTCACCAACTCCAGACATGGGAGCTTACTGAGTTACCACAAGGAAAAAGAGCTATCAGATATAAGTGGGTCTTCAAAAACAAATATGCCTCAGAAGGTAAAGTAAATTTAGTTTGGAATGTCAGAAGCTAAAGGTGCGTCAATACCAATTGATCCGTCCTACTTAAAGTTGGAAGGAGAAGAAGATCTGCTACCCAGCAATGAGAGTTAAGGTACTGCCACACTTAGCGATCTTGTTAGTGATCTCGATAACGACGCAAGCTAACGAGATCGTTGGTGTGATCGCTTTTAGGTCGCTAGTAGCTGCCAAACAGGAGATCTCATAAACGACTCATCAGCGGTCAGCGATCTCTTTAACGACTTTGGCGGTCGTTAGGATCTGTCATTAGCATGTACTGAGCGCTTCTGATTCATAGGAATTTCCAGCATTGCTCCTGCTCTTTGCGTCCTGCTAGCCTGCTTTGCAACTTCTGCGATCCTCTCTGTGACGCAAAAGAGAACTTACAGATATTGCGATCCACTCCGTGACGCTAAACACATATGCGTCACAAACGAGGTCACTCGTCGTTCGCAAAAGGTGCCAAACACAGCGATATAGGCTCACCAGCGGACGCCAACGATCAAAAAACGGTCCAGAACTCTAGTGAACGATCAGCGACATCACAGCAGGGGCCACATCGTTGCTACATGCCACACACAACGAGGTCGCTAACGAGATTGCTAAATAGTGACATTTTAGTGATCTCGTTAGCGATCTCGTTAGCGATCTCGTTTAGTGTGGCATACCCTTTACAGACAAGCAGTGGGGGCGCTTCTGTACATAGCAACTACAACTCATCTGGATATCACAGCCACAGTCAGAATTCTCTGCCGACGTGTAAGCAAGCCACGCCAAAGAGACTGGAATGCAATTAAGAGAATTCTTCAATATCTTAAAGAAACTCAAAGGCTAAATCTTAAGATATCTGCATCAGGAGATCTCTCTCTCAGAGGTTATGTGGATGCAGATTGGGCTGGAGATTCAAGTGATCGGAAATCAACAAGTGGTTACTTGTTCAAGTTAGGAGAAAATATAATTTCTTGGTCCAGCAGAAAACAAGTGTCAGTCGCATTATCTTCTACAGAAGCAGAATATATGTCTGCTGCTTATACAAGTCAAGAAGTAATTTGGTTGAAACAACTTTTGGAAGATTTCGGCAAGCAACTAGCACAACCAACAGTTATCTATGAGGACAACCAAAGATGCATTAAACTTGCCAGCAGTGAGAAGATTAGTGCAAGGACTAAGCACTTTGATGTAAAACATCACCACTTACGTGACTTAGTGGAACGTGATGTACTCGAGTTTGTTTATTGTGAGTCTGACAAGATGATAGCCGATGGTATGACCAAGCCATTATCAAGAGCCAAGTTTGTGGACTTCAGAACCGCAATGGGACTAAGGCTGGAGTCACACTGGCGACTAAATCGTACCACTAGAAAGCGATGAAATATCGCTTTGCAGTCGAACCAATATTAATCAATGGAGTAGCTCCCATCATCCGATTTTTTTGTGGTCCGATTTAAACGTGCGAGTGCAATCGCAGCATGCTGCGATTGTCACCGATTGTGGGTCGACTATCGCCAATGCAAGTCTATGGGAGCGATGAAAAGTGGGATTACAAACGGACCGCACGTGTGAGTTGCGCTTAAATCGCACAACTTTTCCAGGTGACAGGAAATTGCCTTTGAAATTCTCAGGAAGCCTTTACATGCTAATTAGCTAAGTGCATCTTAAAAAAAACAGGAAGAACGCCTACACGGAGTCCAGAAACATGGCATCTAGCCACATCAATGTGGAACTCCTCATCGTTTTGGTGCAGTAGAGGCCTGAATTGTGGGACCAGCGCGATCCCAATTACAGCAATCGGACGCGCAAAGAGGCTGCATGGCAAACGATATGTGAACACATTTTTCCAGACTATCATCAGAGATCCAGGGAGGACCAAGAGCGTCTTAGTAAGTACCACATGTAACGTTTTTTTTTGTTTTTTTTTTAAATGTTCTTAAGAAAAGAATAATGTAGGCTTATGTGTTTAAATGATATTTAAAAAGCAGCATTATCGAACTCTTCCTATTTATAACTACACATTCATGTGTGTGTTCACAAACAATATCCATGTATTTTAACATATCATCGATGCTTTGTCATTTATTGACTACAACATTTTGTACTCCCCTTCACCTCAGATGTAGTGTGTAGGTACTAAAATGCTAAATGATTGAGGCGTTTTGTTAAGGGCCAAGCATTTTTTGAAATGTATGTTACTGCTTATAACATGTATACTTCTGGTTGTATGTTTATGTGTTTTAATATTGTAAATCACATCACACATGAACACTATTTAAATGTTCAGTGTTGCATAATGTTATTTTTTGTTTAATAAATACATATCAGTCATTATAACCGTTATGCTCTTCTTACATTTGTAGTGACTGATGTGACAAGGCGGTGGCGCAGCTGTCGGGACTGCTACCGGAGGGAGAGGCAGATTAGGGATCGGAGTGGGGCTTCAGCTTCTAAGAAGAGGAAGTACCTCTATTTTGATAGACTAAACTTCCTTGTGCCAGTGATGGATCTGCGACCGTAAGTGCATGTGTGTTCAACCACTTTCATGTCAAACTTTCTAATTTGCTGGCTTTTAATTGTCAAAATTTCTTTCCTTTCTAGGACGGAGTCAAACCTAACTGAGAGGGAGACGGGGTCGGACTCCGAAGTGCTTATCGACCCCGTTGGTGATGGGGCAGAGGAGGCAGGCCCTTCCTCTGCAGCATGTGGGTCCACCCAAGCAGCACCAACAGCAGCTGCAGGAGCTGAGGATTCACTAAGCCAGCATCTGGAACATGAGGACCTACCTCAGAGCAGCAGCCCTAATAGGGGTCAGGATGTGTCTCCTCCTCATTCCCAACGCACAAGGCGAGGTAGGCGGCGACGAGAAGGAGTGGGTTCTGTGACAAGGAGGCAGGTGGACCGAGGAGTTCTGGACTATTTGTCCAGTGTAGCAAATGATGATGGGGAGGAGGGATTTTGCCGCAGTCTGGCCCGTTACCTCCGGGCTATTCCAAGACAGCACAGACTGCGGATCAGAAGCGGACTGCAGATTGTTTTGGATGCTGGAACAGCGCCTAATGATCCAAGCAACCTACTAGATTATCTAGAAAGATGGCTGGTTGGTCCTGAAAATGTGTTAAGGTTGTTTGGACCAAATCCCTCACAATCTGCTTCTGCCTCTGATCCTCCTCCTCATCATCATCCTCCTCCTCCACCTCCTCCTTGTGTCCAACAGAACCCAACTCCTCCTCCTCATCCTACTGCAGTTCCTTCTTTCTACGGAGCTACACAGCTCCAAGCCATGGGACAGAGTGGCCATGCACAATATGCCCACTCTAACATACCCAATGTTGTTGGCTGGCCACAACATGGATATGTTAGACATGGGCATATTGGGGGTCATTCTGCTAGTGCTCAGTCATATCAATATGGCTATGAGCATCAATTCCCTATGTACCCCTACCCACAAGCCCTTCAGGATGCACCCAGTAACCCAGCTGCTACGTTAGGTTCTGCACCAGCTCAGGCTCAAACACAGGTTGCAGATAGTGGAAGGCCTAATACACAACCTGGCCCTCCATCCTCACCACCACCACCACCAAGCTACCATCAATTGTAGCTGAAATAAGTTATTTTTGTATGGAACTTATATATATTTATTTTTGCATATTGAGAATGTTATACATATTTTATTTTTATGTTTGTACATGTTGGTCCTGTTTACTAAATATATCAGCCTCTAAAAGGCTTACAAACAAAATACACTAATGAGTAAAATTAGTGAAGTGCCATTGGTTGTCTGTGATTATTCTTATATGTTATGTCCTGTGTTAAGTAGGAAAAAGTGTACATAAAATAATTACAGTCTTCCATGAATTGATTAATCAAAAGTAAGTTTATGGTATCATATAACATAAAACACACTACATAGCTATGGCCTCATCTTGCCAAGGAATAGCACCAGCAGGAGAAACAAAATAATTGGTCAATAAGTCACGGACTGTGAGTCCAGAAGGGGGACGACGAGGATGGATGACTGGTCTCATAGGCCTCGTCATATTATCAGACTGAAGGTCAGGCATATCAGCTGATGAGCATTCATGCATTCTGGTAAAATTATGTAGTACAACACATGCTTGCACTACAAGATTAACATTTGAATCACTTAGCTGAATGGCTGATTGTAGGACACGCCATTTGGCTGTAAGAATACCAAATGTGCACTCCACCAGGCGTCGTGCAAGAGAAAGCCGATAATTAAATATGCGTCTCTGATGGTTCAGATTGCGCCGAGGATATGGCCTCATAACATTACGAGTTAATTGGAAGGCCTCATCCGCTACTACAACATATGGCACTGCATCCACATTTGACTGTGGAAGTTGACATGCTGGTGGTAAGTCCAATTGGTTATTGCGTAGCCGCCGACCCATAATGGAAGAATTGAAGACTCTGGAGTCTCCAGTCCTTCCATAGGCCCCAATGTCTACAATTATGAAGCGGTAGTTACTGTCGACCAAGCCCAACAAAACTATCGAAAAATATTGCTTATAATTGTAGAATTGGGTCCCTGAGTTTGGCGGCTTACGCACACGTATGTGCTTCCCGTCCAGGGCTGCAATACAGTGTGGAAAATTACTGCTTTCTTGAAATCCACGTGCAATCCTCAACCAATCTTCCATTTTGGGCTCTGGCATCACCTCTTTATTTAGTCTTGACCAAATTTGTCCACAAGTAGTGCTGACTATTCCGGAAATGGTGGATTTCCCTATTAAAAACTCTAAATGCAGAGCAGCGTATGAGAGCCCAGTGGAAAGGAACCTGCAATACACAAACAACAACAAACATGTACACATCAGACAAACAAAATACAAGCACTGCATTAACCAAATGTAAACAGTGGACATTTGTTTACTCACGCATTCACTTAATGTAATGACTTACAAACCATTATGACTGCTACACACAACCATATAGGGAAAAGTTAAACATTTTATAATGACATGGGGTACAGTATGTCAAGATGAACAAAGTAAGAAGAATGTGAAAGTTGTTACATTATGCAAAACATCATCAACATATCGTTGACACACATACCTTAATGTTAGAAGAAGCCTTTCCTCAGCAGAAATTGAAGGACGCATCCTGGTGTTCTGAAAGGTGATTCCAGGGCGCAATATGTCCAGCAAAATATCAAAGGTGGCAACACTCATGCGACAATAGGCAAAAAACTTGTCTGGATTCCTACGCAATGTCGAATACAGGCGCTCAAAATGCCCTTTGCTGATCCTTCGCATCACAAGGGGATGCACCCACATCCTTCTGCGGATTCTGTGAGAAACAACTACAGGGTATGGCTCCCCAAAACTTCTGGATAGCAGCCAATAGTACAGCAGACGCTCAGTTCTATTAAACATTAGTCTGTCACTCATAATTGTAACTTAGCAGCAACACAACAGGAACCACTAAGAAGCCAAACACTCCACGGCAACGTTGGAAGGGTAAGAACAGTCAAACCAAGCTTAAATATGGGTCTGGCTCATTATTCAAACTATTTGCAGGCCTCAAAAACGTTAAATGTCCATTTTGCTATGATGCCACTAAAAAACGGTAGTCGCTGGGTAATCGGATGTGAAACATAAGCTTACATGCTACAAAATCGCATCAGCTACCAACAATCGGATGCCAGTCGCATCAATGTTCATGAAATTTTAATCCGATTATCGACCGACTAAAACGGTACGATTTTTTAGACGTTGTGTGTGACTCCAGCCTAACAGGATAAGTAGTTGTTGAGTAGGGGTGTTGGAATATGTTTGGTGCAACAACTCCATTCCTGTCTATGAGTGTTTAGTTGTTAGATTTGTGTGCTGTTTATAAAGTTAAAAAAAACTCCCAGAGGCTAACACAGGGAGAGCATGGGACTGTATTTCCTGTGTCTGTGTATGAGAGAAGCAGCCTGCTGTAGATTCTGCACAAATGATTTATTCCTGATCTATTAAGCTTATCATATATTGTTCCTGTTTGTTCCTGAATAAAGAAGCTCTGTTGTCACACTCTTGGAGAGTATGCGCAGCCTCAGTGACTACCACTGACGTCACTTAGGCTGCGCTGACTCCCCACTTGACCCATGGTGAACTTACAGCGTGGGAAAATGTTCAGAAACTTTCCCATGCTAATCAGTTCATCTCCGCTCAGGCTGGGAGGCTGCGCAGGCAGCTTTTCCTTCATTCCTCTGTGGTTTACAGCTGGGCCAGTCACATTAGCACCGCTCCCGCTTGTAAACTATTTAACCCCTTCAGATGGATTGCGGCGTGGGACTTGACTGTACGGCGGACAGGTATGGGTATAGTGTTGCTTTTTTATTTTGGATTTTTTCTAGGAGATCGATGGATTCGATATGGCATTAGAAGTATAATAAAGATGGAAAAAATGTGTGTTTATTTATTTCAGTAAAACTCTTTATTCTTAATGTGTGTGTTTTATTTAACCCTTTCAGACTAGTGGATTAATAATAGATAGTTGTCTAATTGACAGCTCTCCATTATTGACCAGGCTTAATGTCACCTTGCAATAGCCAGGTGAAATTAACCACTTATTACACCATATGCCACTGCTACAGGGCAATGGGAGAGAGAGAGTAAGTGCCGGAATAGGCACATCTTACAGATGCGCCTTTTCTGGGGTGGCTGGGGCAGATTTTTTTAACTGGGGGGGCAAAAACAATGGTCCCTCTCTAGGCTATTAATTTCTGCCCTCAGTCACTGGCTTGCCCTCTCTGGCGGAGAAAATTGCACGGGAGCCCACGCAAGTTTTTTCGTGAATTAATAGTTTAATTTAACACCTACAGCTACAAAATTTTACACACAGACACTACTAACATTATTAGTGAGGAACATATAAAAAAATAACGACTATGCAATGGTTTACTGTATGTAAACCATGTCTCATATCCTGTCGGGTTCTGTAATGATTTTACAGATGCTGACAATTGAATTATCACCTATTCTGCTATCTATATCTCTATGAAATAAATATATATATATATATATAATATAATTGTGTGTCGATGACATATATATATACAGGGTGGTCCAAAAGTAGGTGGACAGAAATTAATAACATTTATTTTGATGTATATATAAAATTATATTTACTAACACAAGCATAACATTGACAATTAAATTTTATTATACAAAAGCCCTTAAATTTTATCAACGCAGGTGCTCAAACTGTTTTCCATCACAATTTGCACAGCTTTGAAGTCTGCCTCTTACGCTTCGACAAACATTTTTGCACAAGTCTCTTTGGGTATTAATTTCTTGAAATGCATCTCTTATGTAATTTTTCAAATCACTGACACTTTTTTGGTTTTCGACTATAAACTTTGTCCTTGAGTACTCCCCAAAAGAAAAAATCCATTGGGATCAAGTCAGTTTCACTCTACACCATGTTTGATAAATCTCCCCATTCATAACCCTATTACACATACTGTCCACCTACTTTTGGACCACCCTGTGTATGTATATATATATATACATATATATACATATCTATACTATGTGTATACATGTATTCTATCTATTCTATTTTAACCTGTCAGTGTGATTTTGCAGTATAGCGCACTGAATTGCCAGCTTTTCTAAGGACACCGGTGCGTATTTTTCGCAAGTCACACTGATGGTCCGCGTGGTGTGCGAGTTTTTCTCGCACCCATAGACTTGCATTGGCGTTTTATGGGCGTAATACGCTGCAAATCACAGCATGCTGCGATGTCCTCAGCATGTGTAATACGGCCGAGGAAAAATCGTCCGTATTTTTTGCTAGTGTGACTCCGCCTAAGTGTCTCAATCCTTAACCATCTTTCCAAACTACTCACTAATAATTCAATGGGAATATACAATTTATTGTTCTTAATGCTTTCTTGGAAAAGAAAAAACACAAGGGGTTAATTAAGGGTGGGGGTTCATAATTAAGGGTTTATAAGGGCCAGCTGGTTGGGACTCAAGTCTTTTTGGAAGTGGATTAGAGCAGCAGGGTGATTTGCTGCTGAAGGAGAAAAAAAAAAAAAAAATCTCTCTTTAAATCTTCTGCTTCAGCGAGTGTGAGCGAGCTGAGTGTGACCGTGCGCAAGTGTGAACGGTGGTAAGTGTGACTTGAGATTCAGTGACTTTGGATTCAGGGAGTTTCCAAGGGAGGATTTATTGAATTGCTGTTACTGTATATTTTATTAATACTTTTTATTTATTTTTACTTATCTTTGCTGTCTGGTGAAATCCCCATTAGATATGTGCTCCACTATTGCCAATGCCATCCAGTGTACATCTTGCCACATGTATGCAGTCCTTGAACAGCCGGTCGAGGGTGCATACTGCTGTGTGAGATGTGAGCACGTTGTGCATTTGGAAGCCCAAATCTTGGATCTAAATGTGCAGCTGGCAACACTGAGATCCATAGACAATATGGAAAGGAGTCTTCTGCTCACTGAGCAGACGCTCAATGGGATAGATGAGGGGGGGGATGCTAGGGTGGAGCTGCAGGACACTGAAGTAGGAAGCTGGGTGACAGTTAGAAAGCGGGGTAGAGGGAAGAGCGCCAGGGAGGCTAGTCCTGATCTGGCACACCCCAATAAGTTTGCAAAGTTGGCAGATGAGGGGGTTGTCAGTACAGGGTAGCACTGCTGCAGCCAGGCATGTCCTCTGAAAGCCGGGGGAGTGTCTGCTCCAGTAAGGGGGGAATTAGAAGAGCAGGGCAGGCCAGACAGGTGCTGGTAGTGGGGGACTCAATTATTAGGGGAACAGATAGGGCAATCTGTCACAAAGACAGGGATCGTCGAACAGTGTGCTGCCTACCTGGCGCTCGAGTCCGACACATCGCTGATCGGGTTGACAGATTACTGGGAGGGGCTGGTGAGGACCCAGCGGTCATGGTGCACATTGGCACAAATGACAAAGTTAGAGGCAGGTGGAAGGTCCTTAAAGATGATTTCAGGGAATTAGGCTGCAAGCTTAAAGCAAGGACCTCCAACGTGGTATTTTCTGAAATACTGCCGGTACCACGTGCCACACCAGAGAGGCAACGGGAGATTAGGGAGGTTAATAAGTGGCTCAAGAATTGGTGTAGGAAGGAGGGGTTTGGGTTCCTGGAGAACTGGGCCGACTTCTCAGTTGGCTACAGGTTCTATGCTAGGGACGGGCTGCACCTCAATGGGGAGGGTGCAGCTGTGCTGGGGGAGAAAATGGCTAGAAGGTTGGAGGAGTCTTTAAACTAGGGACTGGGGGGGAGGGTATTCATTTTATAGGAGGGGAAGGCAGTACAGATAGAGACCTGGGCACAAATAATGAAATTGGGGGTGGGGGTGGCATGGGGTGTGGGGTTAGAACAGTTAATAATTTAAGAAAGAATAGAGGTTCAGAGAGATACATAAAGTGCATGTATACTAATGCTAGAAGCCTCACCAACAAAATGGCGGAATTAGAATTAATTTTGTTGGAACATAATTATGACATGGTGGGGATATCTGAGACTTGGCTGGATGAGAGCCACGACTGGGCGGTTAATTTACAGGGCTATAGTCTGTTTAGAAATGACCGTAAAAATAAGCGAGGTGGGGGTGTGTGTTTATATGTAAAATCATCCTTAAAACCCATCCTGCGTGATATCTGTGAATCTAATGAAGATGTAGAGTCTCTGTGGGTGGAGATTAGGGGAGGGGGGAAAAATAATAAATTATTGATAGGGGTTTGTTATAAGTCTCCTAAAATAATGGAAGCAACAGAGAGTATCCTAGTAAAGCAAATAGATGAAGCAGCAACTCAAGGAGAAGTCATTATTATGGGGGACTTCAACTACCCTGAAATACATTGGGGAACAGAAACCTGCAGTTCCAGCAAAGGTAATAAGTTTTTGGCAACTATGAGAGACAATTACCTTTCACAACTAGTTCAGGACCCAACAAGAGGGGGGGCACTGCTAGACCTAATATTATCCAACAGGCCAGACCACATATAAATATAAGGGTTGGGGGTCACTTGGGTAATAGTGATCACAAAATAATAAGCTTTCATGTATCCTTTAATAAGATGTGTAGTCGAGGGTTACAAGGACACTAAACTTCAGGAAGGCAAATTTCCAACGGATGAGAGATGATCTTGGTGCAATAAACTGGGACGATATCCTGAGACATAAAAATACACAAAGAAAATGTGAGACGTTTATTAGTATCCTGAATAGGACCTGTGCACAGTATATACCCTATGGGAATAAATATGCTAGAATTAGGAGGAAACCACTATGGCTAAATAGAGCTGTAAGGGGCGCAATAAGGGACAAAAAGAAAGCGTTTAAGGAATTAAAGCAAGTAGGTAGTGAAGAGGCATTAAATAAATACAGAAGACTGAATAAATTCTGTAAAAAGCAAATCAAGACAGCAAAGATTGAGGCAGAGAGACTCATTGCCAGAGAAAGTAAAAATAATCCGAAAATATTCTTTAACTACATAAATAGCAAGAAACTAAAAAATGATAGTGTTGGTCCCCTTAAAAATAGTCTGGGTGAAATGGTGGATGAGGATGAGGAAAAAGCCAATATGCTAAATGCCTTTTTTTCAACTGTATTTACACAAGAAAATCCCATGACAGATAACATGATCAGAGATAAAAAAATTTCTCCATTAAATGTCACAGGCTTAACCCAGCAGGAAGTACGGCGGCGTCTAAAAATCACTAAAGTTGACAAATCCCCGGGCCCGGATGGGATACACCCCCGAGTACTGCAGGAATTAAGTACAGTTATAGATAGACCTTTATTTTTAATCTTTAAAGATTCCATAATAACGGGGTCTGTACCACAGGACTGGCGTATAGCAAATGTGGTGCCAATATTCAAAAAGGGGGCAAAAACTGAACCTGGAAATTATAGGCCAGTGAGCTTAACATCTACTGTGGGTAAAATCCTGGAGGGTTTTTTAAGGGATACTATATTGGAGTATCTGAAGCTGAATAACCTCATGACACAGTATCAGCATGGGTTTACGAGGGACCGTTCTTGTCAGACTAATCTGATAAGCTTTTATGAAGGGGTAAGTTCAGGACTGGACCAAGGGAATGCAGTGGACATGGTGTTCATGGACTTCTCAAAAGCTTTTGATACAGTGCCACACAAAAGGTTGATACATAAAATGAGAACAATGGGGATAGGGGAAAATATGTGTAAGTGGGTTAAGAACTGGCTCATGGATAGGAAACAAAGGGTGGTTATTAATGGAGCACACTCGGACTGGGTCACGGTTAGCAGTGGGGTACCACAGGGGTCAGTATTGGGGCCGCTTCTCTTTAACATATTTATTAATGACCTTGTAGGGGGCATACAGAGTAGTATTTCAATATTTGCAGATGACACTAAACTCTGCAGGGTAATAAATACAGAGGAGGATAATTTTATATTACAGGAGGATTTATGTAAACTAGAAGCTTGGGCTGATAAATGGCAAATGAGCTTTAATGGGGATAAATGTAAGGTCATGCACTTGGGTAGAACAAATAAGATGTATAATTATGTGCTTAATTGTAAAACACTGGGCAAAACTGTCACTGAAAAAGACTTGGGTGTATGGGTGGACGACAAACTCACATTTAGTGGCCAATGTCAGGCAGCTGCTGCCAAGGCAAATAAAATAATGGGATGCATTAGACGAGGCATAGATGCTCATGAGGAGAACATAATTTTACCTCTATACAAGTCACTGGTGCGACCACACTTAGAATACTGTGTGCAGTTCTGGTCTCCGGTGTATAAGAAAGACATAGCTGAACTGGAGCGGGTGCAGAGAAGAGCGACCAAGGTTATTAGAGAACTGGGGGTCTGCAATACCAAGACAGGTTATTACACTTGGGGTTATTTAGTTTGGAAAAACGAAGGCTTAGGGGTGATCTTATTACAATGTACAAATATATGAGGGGACAGTACAAAGACCTTTCTAATGATCTTTTTACTCTTAGACCTGTGACGGGGACGAGGGGGCATCCTCTACGTCTGGAGGAAAGAAGGTTTAGCCATAATCACAGATGCAGATTCTTTACTGTAAGAGCAGTGAGACTATGGAACTCTCTGCCGTCCAATGTTGTAATGAGTGATTCCTTACTAAAATTTAAGAGGGGACTGGATGCCTTTCTTGAAAAGTATAATATTACAGGCTATATTCACTAGTTTCCTAGATACTGCATTGATCCAGGGAGCTAGTCTGATTGCCGTATGTGGAGTCGGGAAGGAATTTTTTTCCCCAATGTGAAGCTACTGTTTGCCACTTGGGGTTTTTTTTGCCTTCCTCTGGATCAACATGTTAGGGCAGGTTAGGATAGGATATGGGTTGAACTAGATGGACTTAAAGTCTTCCTTCAACCTTAATAACTATGTTACTATGTTACAACTCCTTCCAATTAACAGTACCATCGAATTTGGTATTTGGAAATTTAAATTAAACTTTTCTTTAACTGTTACCCCCCCTGAGGCCGGTGTCACACTTGCGTGTGTGATGCGAGAAACTCGCACGAGTCTTTCACATCAACACCCAGCACTGCCGCCAGCACTCGGACCAGAGTGTGCGGCTGCATAGAAATACATGCTGCCGCACACTCCGGTCCGAGTGCTGGCACCAGGTGTTGATGCGAGAGATTCGTGCGAGTTTCTCGCATCACACAGGCAAGTGTGACACCGGCCTAATACAGATTCATATGCATAACCCCTCTCCTTTGCTTAATTGCTTAGATATCATTGTGACTGTCGACTTGGATTTTTAAGTGGTTATTCTGCCAGGATTGGAGTTCTCTTATCCCATCAGCGCAGGAAGGTGCAAGGTGCATAATACAGCCAGCACCTGCTGCTCATGGAGTGGGCTAAGCTCCTGACCATACTTCATAAGGTTCCTTCTGACTTTTGTTGTGCTTGCATAATAGAAGCTAGGAAGGGGTTTCATAAGAAAATCGAATATAGAGTACTTGTTATTTTCATGTCTAAAATTAGACCAAGTGTCTATGAGTAATAGCTTTGAACTACCACACCAATGACTAACCACGTGGAAAATGTATTGCCCTTTATACAAATTGCTTTTTGCTTGGGCTTGGGAAAATTAGATGATTTTATAACATCCTGGGTGAATTTATAAAGATCACATTAATAAATTGGCTTTCAGGATTAATGGCTATTTTGCAGAAAGGAAAGTTTTGACTAACAAACTGCCAAACTACTGTCTACTGTCAATTAACATAAAATGATTTTGTATTCCTATTTCTATGTCTAACCAACATGTGATGATCACATAATGTCATCAGCTAAAGACCACCTTTCAGATCCAATGTTATATATGCGTGTAAATTAATGGTAATGTACATCATTATGCAGGACTGGCTCCATGTTTTCGTGGGCCCCGGGCAAAAGAGTCTCAGTGGGCCCCTTTAACAAATATCACGATTCATGATGCACATATACGGCAGAGAAATATAGATATAGTACAATGCCAAAGATTTCACTTACAGTACTTCTTTTAGTGATATCTATTGTAAATTCTACAATAGCTCAGAAACCGGTGAATCCTCACAGCGCACAGTGCACACGCTGGTTTGAGGGTTCAAAAGTTTTAATTTTAGACCGGACAGTATAGTCCTCTATACAGTATTATGGGCACCACATAGTACTCCATACAGTATAATGAGCCCCATATATTACTTCATACAAAACAATGGGCCTCATATAATGCTCCATAGAGAATGGGCCCCATATAATTCTCCAATACTGAATCAGCTCCATGTAATGTTCCAAACAGAATGGGCCCCATAAAATAATTCATACAGAATGGGCCCCATACAATGATCCATAGAGAATAAGCCCCATATAATGCTACATACAGAATGGGCCCTATATAATACTCCATACAGAATGGGCCCCATATAATACTCCGCACAGAATTGGCCCTTTACAATGCTCCATAGAGAATAAGCCCCATATAATGCTACATACAAAATGGGCCCCATATAATGCTCCATAGAGAATGAGCCCCATATAATGCTCCATACATTAAAAAAAATCAAATACCTCTCCTCGCTTGCCGCAGGTCCGTTGTCCCCAGCGTCACTGTTTTCTGGCTTTCTGCACTGTGATTGTTCATAGCAAAGGGCTGGCAATAGTGATGTTATCGCACTCTCTGCCCTGAGACGTCACAGAGTCAGAAACTGTGGAAGACGCCGGAGCTGCGGAGGAACAGGGAGAAGTATCTATTTTACTCATTCATATAGCACCATTAATTCCACAGCGCTTTACAGACATTATTGGCACTGTCCCCGATGGGGCTCACAATCTAAATTCCCTATCAGTAAGTCTTTGGAAGTATTGCAAGTTGTGCTGGCTCCGGGCTCCCTCAACTCACGAGCTCCATAGCGTGCCGGTGTCCCGGGTGCACTAGGTGGTGACACTGGCTCTGCCATTATGTATACAGGATATTTACAGATATATTTATCATAAATGGTAAACGTTGTCAGGGCCGGCCTTAGGCTAAATGGTACCCTGTGGAAAATTGATTGAAGCTTTTTCACACATAAGCAGCTATTCATTAAAACTGACATTTAGTATATTTTGCATGCCAGTTTTAAGGGGGTTGTCCATTACTTAGACAACCCATTCTCACTTCCTATATTTTCTCTTATAAAATACAAACAGCCTTTCCTCACCTCGGGTGTCGGCGTAATTCCAGTAATAATGGCACCTGCACTGCTGGGGATCGCATGATGTTATGCCACGTGGGCCCTGCAGCCAATCAGCAGCTTCTTCACTCACACTTCCTTCGGATGAAAATGCCTTTTGGAGGAAGTCAGAGGGCAGCAGCAGCTCTCACTTCTTCCAGGTGTCAGTTTTGTCCAAAGGAAGTGAGAGCGAAGCAGCTGCTGATTGGCTGCAGGGCCCACGTGGCATAACATCATGCGATCCCCAGCAGAGCAGGTGCTATCATCACTGGAATTACGCTGATACCTGAGGTGAGTACAGGCACAGGCTGTTTGTATTTTGTAAGAGGGAATATAACAATTGAGAAGGGGCTGTCCAGGTAGTGGACAACTCCTTTAATGAAGAAAGAACTGGAGTATGATGCTCCTATTTCAATAAAGGCTGTATACCACCCACAGCACTCACACACTGACTGTATAACACCCACACCATTCACACACTGGCTGTATACCGTACACAACCCTCACACGCTGCACACTAATGTCACTAATACATCAGACACATGACACACATATTTCACTTATACAGTGGAGTACATTGAATACACACTGCTGACATCAATGACACACAGGAGATCTCAAACTTATATGTGGCACCCCAGGAGTTCGGTTGCCACAGTGACCTTGCCTCCCTCCAGGGGAGAGTGATGTCACACCTGAATGCAAGGAAGGATCCCTTTAACAGGTAACACAGCATACAACACCTTTCTTACTCCAGACCAGAATGGGGAGCTCTAACACCTGATTTCAGGAGAGCTCCTCTAGAACATTCTGGCAGGGGGAAGGAGTTAGGGAGTCTGGCTGTAGGGTTTGAGAGAGGGAAGACGTGTGGAGGCAAGCTGGGGGAAAGAGGAGCTATAGAGAGCTCACCCCCAGGTCTGAGCGGCAGAAACCGGACCCCGGAGTCCGAGGCTGAGTGGGTAACTAAACTCCCAGCAGCAGAATCCGGAGGGCAGCAGGCAACAGGTCCTCTGTCCCAACTAAGACTCTACTACACAGCAGCAACACACGTGAGCCAAAGACTCCAGAGGAGAGTGATTCCTGAAGCAGGTTACAGCTGCCTGTTATGAGAGTGAAGTTCTACTTAGACAAGAGACAGAGAGAGGAACTTGAACGGAGCTTACAGCAGCAAGTGTCTCAGAGAATAGCGCTAGAAAGGAGACCTCACATCCCACCTGAAATAAGGAGATTCCAAATTGCTTTCAGGCTGACCGACTCCAGCACCATCTGTACTCAGTGCCCTGGATACTTTGCCTGCAAAACTGTGAGTGAAGCTTTGGAAACTGCATCTGACTGTGTCTTCTCAAGTTATTCCTGCAACACTCACTCAGCACTGCTACAGTCATGGCCAAAAGTTTTGAGAATGACACAAATGGTTTTTATGTGTGTTTGACAGATGTTTTTATCACAGACAGAAATATAATTGCAAACATATGAGTAACAAAAGCTTATATTGACAGTTAGAATGAGTTAATGCAGCAAGTCAATATTTGCAGTTTTGAGCCTTCTTCTTCAGGACCTCTGCAAATCTCCCTGGCATGCTCTCAATCAACTTCTGGACCAAATCCTGACTGATAGCAGTCCATTCTTGCACAATCAATGCTTTCATTTTGTCAGAATTTTTAGGTTTTTGTTTGTCCACCCGTCTGTTGATGATTGACCAAAAGTTCTCAATGGGATTAAGATCTGGGGAGTTTCCAGGCCATGGACCCAAAATCTCTATGTTTTGTTCCCTGAGCCATTTAGTTATCACCTTTGCTTTATGGCAAGGTGCTCCATCATGCTGGAAAAGGCATTGTTGATCGCCAAACTGCTCTTGGCGAGTTGGGAGAAGTTGCTCTTGGAGGACATTCTGGTACCATTCTTTATTCATGGCTGTGTTTTTAGGCAAGACTGTGAGAGAGCCGATTCCCTTGGCTGAGAAGCAACCCCACACATGAATGGTTTCAGGATGCTTAACAGTTGGCATGAGACAAGACTGGTGGTGGCGCTCACCTTGTCTTCTCCGAATGAGGCATTTTCCTGATGTCCCAAACAATCGAAAAGGGGATTCATCAGAGAAAATAACTTTACCCCAGTCCTCAGCAGTCCACTGCCTGTACCTTTTGCAGAATATCAGTCTGTCCATGATGTTTTTTCTGGCGAGAAGTGGCTTCTTTGCTGCCCTCCTTGAGACCAGGCCTTGCTCCAAGAGTCTCCACCTCACAGTGCGTGCAGATGCACTCACACCTGCCTGCTGCCATTCCTGAGCAAGCTCTGCATTGCTGGTAGCCCGATCCCGCAGCTGAAACACTTTTAAGAGACGTCCTGGTGCTTGCTGGTCTTTCTGGCGCCCTGGAGCCTTTTTGGCAACAATGGAACCTCTCTCCTTGAAGTTCTTGATGATGCGATAGATTGTTGACTGAGGTGCAATCTTTCTAGCTGCGATACTCTTCCCTGTTAGGCCATTTTTGTGCATTGCAATGATGACTGCACGTGTTTCTTTAGAAATAACCATGGTTAACAGAAGAGAAACAATGATGCCAAGCACCAGCCTCCTTTTAAAGTGTCCAGTGGTGTCATTCTTACTTAATCATGACAGATCGATCTACAGCCATGTCCTCATCAACACCCACACCTGTGTTAATGGAGCAATCACTGAAAAGAGGTTAGCTGGTCCTTTTAAGGCAGGGCTGCAATGATGTTGAAATGTGTTTTGGGGGATAAAGTTCATTTTCTAGCCAAATATTGACTTTGCAAGTAATTGCTGTTAAGCTGATCACTCTTTATAACATTCTGGAGTATATGCAAATTGCCATTAGAAAAATTGAAGCAGTAGACTTTGTAAAAATTAATATTTGTGTCATTCTCAAAACTTTTGTCCATGACTGTACATCTCCCTGCCATGAGACAACAAGCTCTTCCTGTGGAGAGCTATTCCAACTCTGCTGCATCACACCATCAGTCTCAGAGGATCTGCACCGCAGCGCTGGTCACCTTTGACCAGAAACCACAGGTGGCGTCACGAACACTTTACTGCAAACTCTATCATCCCCTGTAAATATTCCCCTTTTATTAGACATCCAGTGCCACGGACCGGGTCACTGCTGCCGTGACACATCCCTTTAAGACACCAGCCCGGTACCGAGTATCCCACTGCCCTGGCGGGCGATCCATATACTTATCTGCTTTAGTTCATAGACTTCTGGTTTATGGCTGAAGGAAGGAGTCTTGCAGGCCATGGGCACCTCTGCTTGTAGTCTCTGCCAGCTCAAGCTGAGCCACACACCTTTGCACTATGCTTCGCCCATCTTCTCCAACTGAGGGTCTCCCCATTCTGTTGCTGTCCCTATGCCCTGTTGTAATTTCAGGTACAGCACATGTGACTTAGGCTCCTCTTCATGTTAGGAGGCTGCTGGCAGCCTAGACTAGGAAAGCTCAAGGGCTACAGCAGAAAGCAAGGAAGCACTGATTGGCCAATGTTCAGCCAATCAGTACTAGCTTTATGTCTACTTTCTCTGCATATGTGCACGGAGACCAGCTGAGGGCGCAAGAGACTCCTCAGTGCTGCGAAGGCGCACTCCCCTCGCTCTCTGGTAACTGCGAGTTGACAGCAGAATGTGTAGGAGCCCAGAGGGTTGGGAGAGTCGCCCCCACTGGGAACTGCTGGCCGACACCCTGTGGGATCGCACAGGTCGCACATAGCTAAGGCTGACCATGAACATAGTAATTTCTAGAACACATTGGCTTGTCTTGTACAGTTCACAAGTTGTAACCTAAGAATATGTTCAGACAGGTTTTTTGAGTGAGGTTCCCCCATAAAGCACCTGAAAATTTGCGGAAAAAAAAATGCATGAAACATGTTTTCCTTTCATTCTAGAAAAAAACACTTAGATGTTCATATGTTCAGCCTTTTGAGCATTTCTTTCCATTTCTTCAAATTAAGCACTGTCCAATGAAAGGGTGCAAAAAAACAAATCAGGAAAAAAACTTCCAAACTGCTTCAAACATTATTCAAAATTGCGTCAGAAAAATGAAAACGCCTCCAAAACTCCACAAACAAGAAGTGTTTCTTGAAGTGGGTTTCCTTGAAAAACTCTTAATTTTTAACCAGTTAAAAAACTGCGTGTGCATTTATTCCAGATGTCAAAAACAGAGGTTTTTTTAACGTTTTCGTTGCAATTTTCTGTAAATGTTTTTTAGTGGGTGATTTTCAGATATTTTTTCCTACATTCATTAAGCAGTGACTTAAGCGGTACAGTTTGTGTTTCAAGTAAAAATACTAACAAATGCTCAAGAAGGAACCCTGTTTTCTAGGCATTTTTTTAACCTTCCCTTGACTTCTATCATAAAGTAAAGGGATTCATAGTAGCTGAAAATGGATGAAGAATGAACATGTCACTCCTTTTACCTGCTTGGCACTTTGAAAACCTGAAGCGTTTAAAACTTAAATTAAGAGCAAGTTGTTTTTCGATAGAAATGAATAGGAAGATTATTTTGAGCATTTTGTGAATTCTTTTTTCTGCATTTTTTCTAAGCCGACCAGCGCAAAAATACACTGGAAAAACATGTAGTGTGAATATACCCTATGGCTGCATTGACATTTCTGCAGATGGCTTAAGAAACAAGTGAACAAGCATTTTGATAAACGCTGAGTCTGACGCTATGTTCACATTATGAGTTTTTGGTGAGTATTTAACGTTGCCTATTTTCGAAACAATGCAAGTAACTAATTTTACTGGTGCAGAAAATCTGTAATATCAAAAACTCCCTAAAAGCTGATCTTTTGAACGCAGCCTTAAAATTCTTAGAATTTTAGTAATGTAGCAATTACAAAAAAAATTGTTCAGGCTAGGTCCTCACACAATGTTTTTGTTGCAATTTTATACGTGTTTTTACTGCTTCCATATAGGACTTAAAAATTACAGAAAATATGTATGCACTAAATTAAAACAACTCTAAAAACGCCATTCAAAGGTTTTAAGCCCATCATATTTTTACATGAAGTTTTAAACGCTAAAAACAGCTCTGAGGCTAAGTTCACATTAGCATCCGGGGGCTTTGCGGAGGGCTGCTTACTTCCTCTGTATAGCCCCGCCTACTTCCGTATACTTCTGCATTGGGTACGCAGGACATGCGAATGTATGCGGATGTATGCGGATGCATTGTTTTGACTTGCACGGACGATGGGCGTGTCAAAACGACGCATCCGCATACATCCACATGTCCTGCCTACCTAATGTTAAAGATAGGTATGCAGGACACATGCAGAAGTATGCGGCAGTAGGCAGGGCTTAACGGAGGAAGAATGCAGCCCTCCGCAAAGCCCCCGAATGCTAATGTGAACGCAGCCTTAAGCTACTGCATACACATTTATTGCGTGTTTTTTTGGGGTCACGCACTTCTATCACAGGTTTATGTTTTCCTATACAGCAGTCTATTTAAAAATGCCTAAAACAAGCCAGCCCTAGAGCATGTGCTACACTATGAAGAAAACTAAAATAGCACCACAAACCCAATATTTGTATTGTGTTTTATTAGTCCCATTTGATTGCCAACTTATAGCTAGCCAAAGCCTTTCTTTGCTACAAAAACAGTCTAAAAAATGGTGTGAAAGTATTTTAATTTTTAAAATCTTGCAAATAGATGATCTTAAGGCTGATTTGACAAGTTAAAGTGGGAAAATTAATCAAACATATTTTAAACAGTGGTAATAATAGCACAGTAGTACACGTCTTCACATATACAATCCAATCTCAGCTAGATATTTTTTACACTATAATAAATATTGGACTGAAGGCTATTTTCTTCTTGGCATAAATATTCTTTATATTCTTTTTTGTGTGTATACTGTTGGCAGGAAGAAAACATATTGTATAATATGCTATGGCAGACTGGGTATATGCTGCTGATCCAGGATCAGACACAGACAGAAGAGGGCAACTCTGCAAGGACAGTATTTGGGGCCTCTACTGTCCAATATCTCATCAGAATGCACAATCCCACCTGCATTACATAGTGTACATGAATTCCATGTATTGCTACACATGTAAAAATGTGAGGTGCTCTGCACACTTTGTCGATCAAGTTTGTTAGCCTTCCCAATGTATTTGATGCTTGGACACAGAGGTGAGTTTTTGGTAAGGGATCCCCATTTGAGAGAGGTAGCCTTGAGGTTGGCAGATGTACTTGCTCACTTTAGCCCCTATTCATCAAATCTAGCATTTTTTAGGCCAGTCTTGATGAAGAGTGCACTGGAGTAACATGATAAATTAATTAGTAGGTGTGCGTCACTAAATGAATTTGTCATATCTTTCAGCTGTTGTGCACCACGCCAAAAAACTGTACTCCAACTAATATCTGGTTACATCCTTTTTTACTGAAATAAAATCATGTAAGAATGCATGATTAAGCAGCTTTTTCCTTAAAAAAAATCTGTGTGTGAAAGCAGCATTTATTTATTTTAATTTACATCAATGGATATAAACCTCTGTTAAAATGTCAGGTTTTTGTCATGTAAAAAAAAATTATGCCAAGAATAGTGATGAGTGGACCTGTGGAAGTTCAGGTTCTGGTGCCCAACTCGAACTTTATTCCAAAGTTCGGTTCAGGTACCAGACCTGTACCCGAACTTGAACTAGAACCCCATTGAAAAGAATAGGGACTCAAACTTTTGAGCTGGAAACTTCTCTCTCTCTCTGCAATGGACTTATCCTTGAACTCCGAACATTGCAATGAACTTCCAGGAGAAATCTGTGTTCGGCGTTTAGCACTGGACACCGACTGGCCAGTACAAATCCCGAACTTTTAGCTTTTGGTTCGCTCATCTCTAGCCAAGAAGAATAATTTCAGAACTTTTTCTCTTCTTTAACATCAATCATAATCTGCCACTCTTTTGATTTGGAAAACTGTCTAGGGTCATTGTAATGTAAAAAGTGAAATAACCTGAAATTTTTGTTGCAAAATTAATAAAAAAAATTTGGAACTATTCATAATTACCCTATATCTTGACTAAAGCCCAAGTTCTAGCTGCCAGAACACAACCCTGAAGCAAAATAAATACTGTTGGTATGGTATTCTTTTGGTAATGTGCAGTGTTGGCTTTGCACAAAACATACCTTTTGGAATTTTGGTCAAAAAGTACAACCATGGTCTCATCAGACCATATCACAATTTCCCACATGTTTTTGGCAGACTTGCTGTAAGTGTTGGCAAAATACAGTTTTTCCTATTAAGAAAAGACCACTTACCACTGTACCCCACCAACCAGACATATGAAGAATGCTGAAGATTCTTGTCACATGCAGTACACAACCAGTACTTGCCAGAAATTTCTGCAGCGCCTTTAATGTTGCTGAAGGTCTCGTGGTACCTCCTGGACGAATTTTCTTCTTTTTTCATCAGTTTTTTTGCTGTACGTCCAGTTCTAGATATTGTCATTTTTGTGGCAAATTTCTGCCACTCCTTTATGACCGTCTTCACAGTGTTTCATGGAATATTTAATGCCTTGGAAATTTTTTTTAGTCTCCTCCTGACTCATACCTTTTACCAATGAGATACTTTTACTGTGTTGTAAGCTGTTTACGACCACTGATTTTTCTCTAAAATGCAAACAAGAAAATGTTCCTACCAGAACAGCTAAACTTTATATGTGGTTAATGAAAATCACTGTATGGCAGCTGTATACTGACTACTATCTAATATGAGTATAATGTGATTGGCTTATTCTGAACATAACCAAATCCCCAATTATAAGAGGTTGTTCACACCTGTGCACATCATTTTATCTTTGTTATTTTTATTTGCCCTTTCAAAATGATTTCAGTTTATTTCTCAATTAAATTGTATGGATTATTGGTGACATTAAAGGCAAAAATGAAATGAAATGATTCTTTAAGCAGGGGTATTTAGAATTTTAATATCCACTGTAGATCATTTTCATGCTGATATGACAAGATTACATGGAAAATATTAATGTGGACATCTTTTTACAACATATTGTATCACATATATTTCTAAAGGAAATCAGTTAACTAGGAGAAGCATACATACTCTTTGTAGATTTCGCTGCTTGACAAATGTCTTTTCCCATCAAAACAACTCCCTTGTTAAGTCAGTGGAGAGAAAAATTGCAAAAAAAATTGCTCCTGCTGTAATACACAACCTTAGTTCTTAGCTAAGAATGCAGATCAGAAAAACTGTTCTGCCTTCATACACGTTGACACGGTGTGCAATCTAGCATACAGCCTAAACCACGATTCTATCTTCCAAATAAGCAGACTATCCTCTGTAGTCTAACTTGTTTATTGGTGAACAGTATAGAACATGCGCGTTAAAACTATAAAAATACAAATGACATAGATAAGTATTGGACACACCAGCTGACACTTTACAATTAACTGGAAAGTATACAGTATGATGCAAACTTTACACAGGATTCTAGTAACATCTCCTGTGCACTGGCTGCTATACAGTTAATAATCTCCTAAACACTGCATTGCTAGAGAAGATATTGATCTTACCAGATATGCTTTACCAGGATAGCAAACTCAAGATGGAGAGGTTACAGGAGAGCACATGAAACACGTGTATTCCCTGAAGTACACAGAAGAAAATGGAGATTCTTCTTCCCAGCACACCTTGCTTCAATCCCACAATGCAATACTCTATCTGCTTGTTAAAGGCACAGGCTATAAATTCAGCCACCACTGGATGGTGCTATAACAAACAAACCAGCACACAGTACAAAACATACTGCCCTGTACTCAGATGGGCAGAAGAAAAACCTTTGATCTCTGTATGATGCAAACAGCTGACATGCAATAGGAATGCAATGCAAGCTTCTCTCATTATCCCTACTATACTTGAAGACATACTACTATATTATACTTGAGCATGTAAGCACTGAGTGCATTGAAGGATCCTAAGCCTGTAAACTTAAATGCACCATATGGACAAATGCACCTAATGTATATTTAATCTATAGAAGCTTTTACAACATTCCATTTTAAATTCATAAGCATTCTTACGGAGCTGGACCTCTCACTTTGCAACTAAAACAGCTTCTACTCTTCTGGGAGGACATTCTACAACATTTTGGAGTGTATTTGTGGGAACTTTTTCCAATTCATTCATCAGATAATTTATGAGGTTACATGGGATTAAGGTCAATGCTCAGTGTGGGCCTTCAAGTTCTTGCACCCAACTATGCTTTTAAGGACCTTCCTTGTGCACTTAGAGCGCACTAATGCTGGAACAGAAAAGGGTATGCCTGATACTGTTCCCATCATTTGTTCAAAATGTCATGGTATGCTGAAAAATTTAGATTTCCCTTAACTGAAACTTGAGGTCCTAGAACAACCCCTGAAAAACTACTTCTTAGGCCTGTTTCACACTTCAGTTTTTTACAATCAGTCACAATCCGTCAAAGTTGGAAAAAAATGGATCCTGTGCAGATTGGAAAAAACTGATGCGACGGATCCTGTTTTTTGATAGATCCGTCCAGGCTGGTGAGGTGAACTTTTGAACTCAGTCCCTTCTACCGGGCATGCTCAGTTTAAAAAAATGACATCCGTCACTGGATTCCGTCATGTGATGGACGGTGACGCATCCATCGCCCATAGGCTTCCATTCTACCAGACGACGGATGGCAACGGTTCTGTCGTCGTCCGTTTTTTTGACGCAGACAAAAAACGTTCCTATGGACGTTTTTTCCGGCCAACGGACAGCAATTTTATGACGGATCTGTCGCACAACGGACGAAATGCAAGGCCATCCGTCCTAATCCGTCGCTAATACAAGTCTATGGGGAAAAAGACGGATCCGCCAGGAAAATCTGTCGGATCCGTTTTTTTCTGCTAACGACAGATTTTAACTGATGCCAGAAAACTGAAGTGTGAAACAGAAAGCACAAAGCAGTTAACGTTCTCCTGGGTTTCGCAAAACCCACATTCACCATTAGACTGCCAGATAGAGAAGCATGACTTATCACTCCACAGAAAAGGTTTCCATTGCTCCAGGGTCATGTGGCTGTATTATTTACATCCAGTGTTGGATTTAGTTTTTAAAGTAAATTTCCAATTTGCCACCTCTGCCCTCGTTACTGTATTGCCTCTCCAGTTTATCAAGCCAATCACTCGCTTCTCAATGCCCAAAGAATTTATTTTAAAAAACTAACACTGACCTACGTGGCTGTCTATACCCTGTCATCTTCTACCATCTCTGATCTCATTTGCTTCTACCTAAGGAAGCATACAACCTTCAATGACCCTGCTGCAACCACATTGCCATAGCAACTGCTACCCCCCTTTAGATTATAAGTCCTAGTATCTGCCTGTCACTTACTTTAGGTGGACATGTTTTGTACATAATATAGGGACCCTGTCAGGTGATTCATGCTGCCTGAACCACAGGCAGAATGAATCGGAGCCCAGCTGCACATTTGCAGTCAGGTGTATCGTTCTCTGAAATGCTCCGGCATATCAAAGAATGTAGTTAGAAGATCCGGTCGGGGACCATAGCAAAACAAGACTAGTCCAGTTGCCATGTCTCTCACTTTGGGAGAGACCTGTCAATCGCCTTTAGCAGTGCTGGGAAAATTTTTCTAGCTATAGTTTTTCTAAAACACTGGACCATTTAAAGAAAGGTAAACCTGACTGCAATCATGCAGCCAGCCTCTGATTCATGCTACCTGTGGTTTGGGCAGCATGAATCAACTGTCAGGTTCCCTTAAGTATTGCTAAATAATGTATGCTGTAAACTTGTTTTTACATGTACTGCATCCTAGAATTAAAGGCACTTGAAAATAAAAAATAACTAACATATGTACCCAAAAAACTGTACTAAAAGAAAACTTGACTAGACTAGCAAAAATGGGTTTATCCTCCTTAATTTAGGAATATTGAAGGCAAAAACAAAAAAAGAATAAACAACATACAGTAAGCACATTATATGTTTGGCTGAGATCAGTGTTTTCAGCTGACTTTAGTCTACTGTATGTGGCCTTCTCTTGAATTCTTCTTTCCTAACAGGCAGTTAAAGTAAACCTGTCCATTTTTCAAGTTTAGCACCCGTACAAAACCCAAATTTTTAAGTTTGGGTTTGCTGATCTCTGCTGGTGGCAACAACAACAGAAAGAAAATGTAAGAATGCAACAGTGAGGGTAATATGATGAGCAAGACATTTCAGAGAGTAGATAAGTAAGTCAGAGGTCAGGTAACAGAGGTCAGGCAAAATCAGGTATATGGTGTGGTGGACAAGTTGTACAGTAGTCAAACAAGCCAGATGTCTGGCCAATGAGGTCAAGCAGATAAAGGAAGCAGTATCATGGAGAATTGGAAGAGAAGTCAAGGAACATGGATCACAACAAATGAAGGTTGAGTACGTATTCATGTACAAGAAAAATGACAAGTTAAAATATGGGAATAATATCTATGACTGCTATGGAGGCTATCATGGTCCACTTTTAACTAACCTCTTTTTCTGGATCCCAGAAAAGAAAGTTCATGATAACTTGTACAGGTGCTTCTCACAAAATTAGAATATCATCAAAAAGTTCATTTATTTCAGATATTCAATACAAAAAGTTAAATTCATATTATATAGAGTCCTTACAAACAGAGTGATCTATTTCATGTGTTTATTTCTGTTAATGTTGACGATTATGGCTTACAGCCAATGAAAACCCAAAAGTCATTAATTCTGTAAAATAGAATAATTAACAAAAAACACCTGCAAAGACTTCCGAAGCATTTAAAACGGTCCCTTAGTCTGTTTCAGTGGGCTCCTATTATGAATGTGCTAGAGATGGTTTCTGAGCAGAGGCTCCCTCTGGTGGTTACAGACAGTACTAAACCTTACAGCGAGGAATGGCAATCTGGAATCACTGACTGGACTGATATAAGGGAGGTTCCCTCCCATGATGGTGCCGGTGATCAATTGTTCTTGTCTCTATTGTGGTTCCTGGTTCATTTGGAAGTTTGCTGGAGTCTTGCATTCATCTGCTGCTTTCAGATAAGATATTTTCTGCTTTTCTTTTTGTGCTTGCTTTTTGCATAATTTTCTGCACTTTTGTGGAGGTCAGCCGGGTCCCCTCCTGGGGCCTGAGCTCCTCTCAGTTTATCTGTAGCCACTGTTATTTGTTCATTTGCTTTTTCCTGTTTTTTCAGTGGCTGCGGCTGGGTTTTGTTACACCAGAGATCTGATTTAGGTGGTGGAGATCGTGTGATCTCAGGTGTTTTTGCAATCAGAAGAATTGGTATTTTTTAGGGTTTTTTGTTGGATTGCAGTCAGAATTCTTTCCTGTACTTTTCTGTCTAGACAGATTGGGCCCCAGCGTTTGCTCATTCTATTTTCTGTCTGTGTCCGTGCTTCTTCTTGTCTAACTGCCATTACATGTTTGGGGGCTTCCTATTTTCTTTGGGGATCTGCTCCGGGGCAGATAGCTTTCATATTTCTGCCTTTAGGTGTAGTTATCTCTCAGGCTGTGACGAGGCGTCTAGGATCAACGTAGGAACGCTCCACGGCTACCTCTAGTTGTGTGGTTAGTTCAGGTTACTGCAATCCAATAGGTTCCAGCCTCTCTGGTGTATTGCCGTTTTTGCTTTTTCTCCTCAGCTACCTAAACATAACAGGCTCCACAATCATGGGAAAGACTACTGACTTGACAGATGTCCAGAAGGCAGTCATTCCACCAGGATGGTAAGCCACAAAAGGTCATTGCTAAAGAAGCTGGCTGTTCACAGAGTGCTGTATCCAAGCATATTAATGGAAAGTTGAGTGGAAGGAAAAAGTGTGGTAGAAAAAGGTGCACAAACAACCGGGATAACCTCAGCCTTGAAAGGATTGTTGAGAAATGGCCATTCAAAAATTTGGGGAGATTCACAAAGAGTGGACTGCTGCTGGAGTCATTGCTTCAAGAGCCACCACACACAGACATATCCAGGACATAGGCTACAAGTGTCACATTCCTTGTGTCAAGCCACTCATAACCAATAGACAACACCAGAAGCGCCTTACCTGGTCTAAGGAGAAAAAGAACTGGACTGTTGCTCAGTGGTCAAAGGTGATGTTTTCAGATGAAAGTAAACTTTGCATTTCATTTGGAAATCAAGGTCCCAGGGTCTGGAGGAAGAGTTGAGAGGCACACAATCCAAGCTGCTTGAGGTCTAGTGTGAAGTTTGCACAATCAGTGATAGCTTGGGGAGCCATGTCATCTGCTGGTGTAGGTCCACTGTTTTTTATCAAGAAAAAAAAAAAAAGAAAACTCACCTGACGTTAATCCCATAGAGAATCTAAGCGGTATTGTCAAGAGGAAGATGAAAGACACCAGACCCAACAATGCAGACGAGCTGAAGGCTACTATCAAAGCAACCTGGACTTCCATAACACCTCAGCAGTGCCACTGGTTGATCGCCTCCATGCCACGCCATATTGGTGCAGTAACTGATGCAAAAGGAGCCCCGACCAAATATTGAGTACATATTCTGAATATACACTTCAGTAGGCCAACATTTTGGATTTTAAAATCATTTTTCAAGCTGGTGTTATAAAGTATTCTAATTTACTGAGATCATGACTTTTGGGTTTTATATATATAATGAGTTTCACTTTTTGTATTGAAGAACTAAAATAAACTTTTTGATGATATTCTAATTTTGTGAAAAACACCTGTATATATAGGAAAGTTAGTCTGAATGAAGCAAAAATATCATGTTGAGATCTACTGTGGGGGGCAATGCAAGCCATTTTTAACCCCTTAACAACCGACGAAACGCCTTTTAATGGCGGTAGTTAAGGGTACTTAAACCACAGCGCCGCTGTGGAGAAAGTTTATAGCGCCCCCCAGAGACAGATTTTCTCTGGGGTTCCGTGCCTCCCGGTGTCCCCCCATGTCTCCCGGAGCTCCCCAAGCTCCTGTGTCTTCTTGCTGTAAAAGAAAATGGCGGACGCATGCGCAGTGCTCCGTGCGCCCGCCGAGTCGGATTTTCTTGGTAGCCGAGACTCCAGAGAACATAATTAGGGTCCCCCGCAGTCACCCCGCTTTTGCGATCGCCGTTATTAACCATATGACGGCGATCACAAAAGAAAAAAAAAGCCGCAATCCAGCAAGTAGCTTCTCTCCCCTCCAATGTGATCGAACATCAGAGGGGAGAGAAATAGGCCCCAGGTCGCCCGATCCCTCCCGGTACCTCCCAGTGTCCCCCATGTCCTCCCGCAGCTCAGATCCTCCCGGCTTCTTCATCCTGTAAAAGCCGGCAGATTCATTTATTCTGTAAAAGTACATTTTGATCACTGTGATAAACTATCACAGTGATCAAAATAAAAAAAATAGTGCATAAACCCCCCCTTTATCACCCCCTTAGTTAGGGACATATAATAAAATAAAGAAATTGTATTTATTTTCATTTTTCCATTAGGGTTAGGGCAAGGGTTAGGTTAGGGTTAGGGTAGGGTTAGGGTACATTAGGGTTAGGATCAATGGTAGGGATACAATTAGGGTTGGAATTAGGGTTAGGATTAGGGTTAGAGATGGGATTAGGGTTAGGGGTGTGTTGGGGTTACGGTTGGAGCTAGAATTGAGGGGTTTCCACTATTTAGGCACATCAGGGGGTCTCCAAACACGACGTGGCATTCAAAAAGTCAAATGGCGCCCCTCCCTTCCGAGCCCTGCCGTGTGCCCAAACAGTGGTTTACCCCAACATATGGGTATCAGCGAACTCAGGAAAATTTGCACAACAACTTTTGGGGTCCAATTTCTCCTGTTACCCTTGGGAAAATAAAAAAATAGCATGCTAAAAAAATCATTTTTGAGGAAAAAAATGATTTTTTATTTTCACGGCTCTACGTTATAAACTTCTGTGAAGCACTTGGAGGTTCAAAGTGCTCACCACACATTTAGATAAGTTCCTTAAGGGGTCTAGTTTCCAAAATGGGGTCACTTGTTGGGGGTTTCCACTGTTTAGGCACATCAGGGGCTCTCTAAACGCGACATGGCGTCGAGCCAATTCTACGTTTAAAAAGTAAAACGGCGTCCCTTCCCTTGCGACCTCTGCCGTGCGACCAGACAGTGGTTTACCCCTACATATAGGGTAGCGGTTTAAATTTTGCGTTTTATTTTTTCTTTTAACACTTGTGAAAATAAAAAAATTGGTTCTGAAGTAAAGTTTTTGCAAAAAAAGTTAAATGTTAATTTTTTCCTTCCACATTGCTTCAGTTCCTGTGAAGAACGTAAAGGGTTAATAAACTTCTTTTAACCCTTATAACTTCGTAACAAAAAAAAATTTTGTTCCCAAAATTGTGATGATGTAAGTAGACATGTGGGAAATGTTATTTATTAAGAAATTTGTGTGACATATCTCTCTGATTTAAGGGCATAAAAATTTAAAGTTTGAAAATTGCTAAATTTTCAAAATTTTCGCCATATTTCCATTTTTTTCATAAATAAAGCAAGTCATATAAAAATTTTTTACTACTAACGTGAAGTACAATATGTCACGAAAAAACATTCTCAGAATCAGCTGGATTCGTTAAAGCGTTCCAGAGTTATAACCTCATAAAGTGACAGTGGTCAGAATTGTAAAAATTGGCCCGGTCATTAAGCTGCAAAATGGCTCTGTCACTACGGGGTTAAAGAGAGAGTTATTCATTATTTGTAGCTATGGAACACGTTTAATTTTCACTCTTTCATTTACTTAAGATCTATAAAAAAAAATCTGTTCTGAGTAAATGAACAGGACTTCTGTTATCGTGCTTGATCTTTAAACAGCTAGTAAAGCCCTGGATTCAATTAATTCCCTTTTCAGTCAGACTTATCCTCTTGGTCTGCACGAGCATGGGCTTTAGTAGTAGACTGTGCTGGGGTGCATTTTTTCAAGTGACTCTTGACTGCTGTAATAGTTGGCACAGCTCTAGAGATTGGCTTTTCAGCAAGCACCTGACATAAGAAAACTGGGAAAATAGCTCTTTAGCAAAGACACAAGCGAGTCATGTGCAGTAATCACTGTTCAGGGAAGGGGTATAATGGAGGAGGACCTGAAGTGTCACCTACCAGTACTTTCAGTAGTGGATCCTACGTTATCTGTCTTCAGCTTTATGAAGAAAAGTTGAAATTTTGCTTTACGATAGTGATGACTACTAATTATGTCCATAGTGTACACTGGGCAATTTTAATGGATTTCTAGAAATCAGAGGTTAAAAAAACAACCTAAAGTGAGTTCACTGCTGGTATGAAAAGTGCATAAGAGGTATAGGGAACACATAATATCTTTATCCTAAATTATAATAATGGCATTTAGAGCCAATAGCATTTAGGCAAGGGCTATATGATAAGAAGGATACAATTCAGCCACAATGGTAGTACATTGTAACGGGCTGAATGGTGGAACCACTGTGCCAAAGCCCAAGGAAGACCTGGAGGGGCGTGACTAGGAGCCTCACTCAATCTGACCACGGACATGCAGCAGCTAATGACACTGAGGTCCGTGGAGAGACGAAAAGTAATCCAGGTGCTACTGAGTCACCCGTAAGCCAGGGCCTGTGGGGTACTCGGCACCGAGCCCGTTCACTTCACTGGGGATGTCACGGGTAGCACAGCTCGGTCCGTTGCCCTGGGGGCTCACCTCAATAAAAGGGGGATATTTACAGGGGATTATAGGTTTGTAGAAATGTTCGTGACGCCACCTGTGGTTCCTGGTCAGGATGACCAGCGCTGCAGGGTAGATCCTCTGAGGGGTTGTTACTGGGCAGCAAGGTGTTAAGTCTTCCACAGGCAAGACTGATCCCTCAGGGTATATGGCAGTGTAGGGGTGCAGAAACAATAAGGCAGACACACAAGAAAGTCTCTTTCTGTACCTTTACTGATGGTAGAAGCAGGCACGTCCCGGGAAGCTGTCAGGGTGGAGGATGCACTTCCAGTAATCCCACTGAGTAGGTGTAGGGCCTCCTTACTCCTTTATGTGTGTGAGTTTCTGACCTGTATAGAACGAAGTCTAACTCTGTCTTCTTCGTATACGCCCGGCTGACTTTGTGGTGGAGCCTTCTCTTGGATAGAACTAAGTCTCTAATGGTTGCGCTGAAGACTCCTGTTCTTCCTGACCCCGGTTACGTATCAGCACTGCTGGGCCCCTGCGACCTGAAGTCCAGCAGGGTCTCCGGTATCTCCTACTAGTCGTGTAGATGCTAGCAAGCTCGGACCCGGCGTCCGGTGGTGCAGAGTAGAGGTAAGCGATCAATGCTGTTTCAACCTCTGTCACTCTCTTCTTTCTTCCACTCGCCTTTCGTCCTACTCTAACCTTTAACATAAGCACACTCTAGCAGTAGATGGCAGTTTTTCCTTCTCTTCACCGCTCTCAAAGCGTCGGCACGCTCGCTCTCTAACAATACCTCAGTTGACTCAGTCTTACAAATACTGCAGTTCCCTTTCCTTAACTTCCTTCTTAGGCTCTGTCCGAAGTAGCTATCAGGACCTTCTGCAGACTGATCTTCGCTCACTTCGAGAGCTACTTTCCACTTCTCTAGGGTAACTACAATCTGCACGTTCTGAGGTAACTTTCCTCTCTGCTCGTCTCTCTGAGGTACGACCAACAACTAGCTAAGTTCAGCTAGACTGCCTGGAATCTCTGCTCTCGTCTCCACAACCCTTATATATCTGCATACTCTCCAAGGGCTCCCTCTGGTGGCTCCAGGGAAATGTGAAGGTGTGAATGCATATCGGGTTTATTTGTGGGTTTACCTTTTGTGCATCCTCCAGGGTAACATGTGGCACCAAGCGCAGCTGGGCTACACACTACTCCAGGACTGACCTTTGGTAGATGGCAGCTGACCCCTAGGAACGGGTAGCTGGGATGGCCTGGGGGAATGTCCAACAGATGCAGGCAGGCAGAGAAAATGACAGGAACTGCAGGTGCAGACAGGACAGTCTGAAGTAGAGATGAGCACTGGCAGGTGTAGCTGGCTCAGCGGCCTTTGTGGTGAGCATTGGAGGGTTCAGCTGGCTCGGCTGCTGTTTAGGAAAGCACTGGTGAGTGCAGCTGTCTTGGCTGCCATTGAGGAAAGCACTGGCGGGTGCAGCTGGCTCGGCTGCCGTTGAGGAAAGCACTGCCGGATGCAGCTGGCTTGGCTACCGTTGAAGGAAGCACTGACAGGTGCAGCAGACTTGGCTACCATTGAAGGAAGCACTGGCGGGTACAGCAGACTCGACTACCGTTGAAGGAAGCACTGGCGGGTGCATCAGACTCAGCTACCATTGAAGGAAGCACTGGCTGGTGCAGCAGACTCGGCTACCATTGAAGGAAGCACTGGTGGGTGCAGCAGACCCGGCTACCCTTGAAGGAAGCATTGGCGGGTGCAGCAGGCTGAGATGCAAGTACTGGGACCTGAAAACTGACAAGCGTGTTAGGAACAAACTCACCACATTGCGCAGGCACCTCCATGTTGGAGGAGGCACTTTAAATGGTAAGAGACATCCAGCTATTGGCTGAGGACACGTTAGAGAAATGTGCACGGCTTCTTTAAGAAACAGGAAGTGTGCGTGTGCTCTAAGCACAGTGCCTGGAGACCTGCTAGGAGTGCACTCACCCCAAGCAGCAGCAGACCCAGAAGGAACAGAACGGGAGCCTCGGCGGTGAGTATGCTGATGTCTCTGCAGAGAGAGAGGGACTGAAAGCAGAGATGCGGGTGCTACAGTACCTCCCCTTATGCCCCCTCCTTTTTAAGCCTGTCACAAATTTCTCCAGGAGGAGAGAGGCATAGATGCTCTCCCTGGGCTCCCAAGACCTCCCTCAGGACCAAACCAATCCAAAAGAAAGAAGGTCTTTCTTCTTACCTTCTTAATGGCCAAAATGTTCTCTACCTCGAAAACGTCCTCAGCGCTGACAGGAGTCGGTGTGGCATCAGGAACCTTGAAGAACGAACTGAGGACAACAAGTTTGAGAAGAGACACATGGAAGGAATTGGGGATTTGCAAGGAGGCTGGGAGTTTGAGTTTGTAGGCTACTGGGTTAATCTGTTTCAACACCTCGAAGGGACCAATGAAGCGAGGACCCAATTTATAGGATGGTATATTGAGATGATAGCCAGACCTTATCTCGAGGATGAAACAGAGATGAATCCAGACGTCTCTTATCTGTGTGTCTTTTCATCCGTTCAGAGGATTTTACTAAAGACGCTTTGGTGTCTTGTCAGATCTCAGAAACGTTCCTGACAAGGGAATATTGAAGGTGACAGCCACAGGGAACGGCACCTTGGGGTGTTGACCGTAGACCGCAAAAAATGGAGATTTCACTGAAGACTTGCTCACGTGGTTATTGTAAAAGAATTCGGCCCAAGGTAGGAGCTCAGCCCAGTCACTGTGATGAACATGGACAAAATGCCGGAGAAAATTAGTCAGGATCTGATTGACTCATTCCACTTGGCCATTGGACTGAGGATGGTAAGAAGATGAGAAATCCAAAGTAACATCCAGTAGCTTATAGGTGGCCCTTCAGAAACGAGAGGTAAACTGGACACCTCTATCGGAGATGATGTGAAATGGTAGACCATAGAGACGAAAAATCTGAAGAGTGAATTCTTTTGCCAGTACTGGCGCAGATGGAAGACTAGATAGCGGGATGAAATGAGCCATCTTGAAAAAACGATCCACTACCATCCAGATGACGGTACATCCAGCCGACACTGGCAGATCCATGATGAAATCCATGGATATATGCTGTCAAGGAGTAGACGGCACAGGCAAGGGAAGCAACCGACTGGTTATAAGTTGTTTAGGAGTCTTATTTTGGGCACACAAATGAAAAGCAGAGACAGAATTCATATCTTTATGCAGAGTCGGCCACCAATAGTGTCGAGAGATAAGGAGAGTAGTCTTCTGTCTGGCATGGCCCGCCACCTTAGGAGAATGTCCCCAGAGAAGAACCCGCTTCCTGTCAGGTTCAGCCACGTAAAGGTACTGCCACACTAAACAATCCCGCTAGCGATCACAATAACGACGCATACTAATGCGATCGCTAGCGGGATTGTTTCTATATCGCTAAATGCGGCCACATTTAGCGATATAGTTAACGACGCTATCGCCGTTAGCGATCTTCTTAACGACTTTAGCGGTACAAAAGTACCGCTAAATCGCTAAGAAAAGGTGCCACACAGCGATTAGATACTTACCCAGCGGGAGCGCCGACGAGAAAATAGGGTCCGGAACGATTCCAGCGACGAGCGAGATCACAGCAGGAAGCTCGTCGCTGGAAGCTGCCGCACTGAACAACATCGCTAACGGGATCGCTAAATAGTGACGTTTTTTAGCGATCCCGTTAGCGATATTGTTTAGTGTGGCATACCCTTAAGTCTTACCAGAGGGTAGACGAGATAAGTCTAGCGGAGCGACTGTGATTATTTTGGAGGACTCAATGATATGTTTAAGTTCCTCCTCCTGGTCGGAGACATAGAAGGACGTGGAGAGTACGACAGCCTTAACATTTTCATCAGTCGGATGAAAGTGGAGTGTGAAGTTGAAATGAGCGAAGAACAAAGACCACCTGGCTTGACGGGGGTTAAGCTGCTGAGCAGACTGCAGATAAGCCAGATTCTTGTGGTCAGTGTAAATTACCACAGGATGCAACGCTCCTTCCAGCAAGTACCGCCCCTCCTCCAGAGCTAGCTTGATCGCGAGCAGATCTCTATCGCCAATAGAGTAATTACGTTCTGGTGCCGAGAAGAGTTTAGAGAAAAAGCCGTAGGACACCATGCGCCCGGATGGGGACTTCTGAGTGAGGACGGTTCCGGCCCCTGTGGAAGATGCATCCACCTCCAGGAAGACCTGCTTGTTATGGTTTGGGCAATGCAGCACCAGAGCTGAGGAGAATGCCTGCTTGAGGGATACAAAGGCGTCTTCTGCTACAGGAGTCCATTCCTTAGGATAGGCTCCTTTGTGGGTCAGGGCAAAAATAGGAGCAGTCCAGGAAGAAAATTCAAAATGAATTGGCGATAATAATTCGTAAACCCAAGAAACCGCCGGATAGCCTTAAGACTGTCTGGACGAGGCCACTTCATGACAGCAGATACCTTCTTGGGATCCATCTTCAGACCGGCCTCAGAAACGATGTACCCTAGAAACAGAAAGGAGAACTGTTCGAAGATGCACATTTCATATTTGGCGTAGAGACGGTTAGTTCTTAACCTTAGTAGAACCTGGCGAACGTCTCTCCTGTGTGTTGGCAGAAAGGAGAAAGTACCAAGATATTGTCCAAGTATACTACCACACATGTATAAAATAGGTCACGGAAGATGTCGTTCACCAGTTCTTGGAAGATGGCTGGGGCATTACAGAGTTCAAACGGCATAATGAGATACTCGTAATGGCCATCGTGGGTGTTGAAAGCCATCTTCCACTCGTCTCCCTGGTGAATTCGGAGCAGGTTGCATGCCCCTCGTAGGTCAAGCTTGGTGAAGACTCTGGAACCCTTCAGGCGATCAAACAGCTTGAAGATAAGGGGTAGTGGGTACTTATTTTTACCGTGATTTGATTAAGGCACTTGTAGTCAATGCAGGGTCGCAGAGAGCCGTCCTTCTTCTTCACAAAGAAAAACCCAGCTCCAGCCGGAGATGAGGATTTCCGTATAAACCCCCTAGCGAGGTTCTCTTCTATACACTCGGATATAGCGCGAGTCTTGGCCTGGGACAGGGGGTAAATTTGGCCTCGTGGACATGAGGTGCCTGGCAATAGGTCAATCGTGCAGTCATACGGCCTATGAGGTGGCAAGGTCTCAGCCTCTTTCTTATCTAAGACGTCTGCATGCGTCCAATATGCCGTGGGCAAGCCCTGGAAATTAGCAGGAGAAGTAGGAGACCGGACAGGGCGAATGGGAGAAAGGCACATTTCGTGACATCCTGAGCCCTAACAGAGTACTTTTCCAGACCTCCAGTCCAGAACGGGTTCGTGTTTTTGCAGCCACAAGAGACCTAGAAGTAGAGGATAAGAGAGACCAGACAGCACATGAAGAGAAATCTTCTCCAAATGCAGCATACCCACCTGAGGCTTTATGGGCTCTGTGATGAACTGGATGGTCTCTTGAAGAGGCTTTCCATCCACTGAAGAAATTACCAATGGATCTGGAAGACATAGGACCAGAATCATGTACCGGTCAACCACAGCCTGTTGAATAAACTTACCCATGGAGCCGGAGTCCAGGTGGGCCAGTTCAACAAAAGTCTCATTGCCGCAGGAGACAGATACAGTAAAGGACTACGATGGAGAGATAGAAGTCTTATCTACCTACCCTAGGAACTGGCGTTTCCCGGTCTCTCGGGGCAGGAACGAATAAGGCGTTTGGAGCTGCCGCAGTAGAAGCATGTCCCTTCAACCAGACGAACCTCTTGGCAGCGCTTGGATAGCTTCACCTGGTCAATCTGCATAGGTTCAAGCAAAGAAGTCGCAGCAGGAACTCGCTTAATGACCGGTCGCTGAAAGGTGGGAGCCAGGCATACTGATCTTCTCTTGCGGTACTCCTCTTTGGTCCATTTCTGGAACCTAATGTCAATTCGATTTGCGAGAGACACCAGGTCATCCAGAGAGTTGGGTATCTCCCGTCCTGCCAGTTCGTCCTTGATTCGCCTGGAGAGACCTTCCCAGAAGGTTGCCATCAGAGCCTCATTGTTCCAAGCGAGTTCAGAAGACAAGGTACGGATGTACCAGGAGTTCGAAGTGCAGCGTGCACTGGTTAATGAACCCCCAACACAGAGCGGGATCCCTGCCAAGGCGTGAAGGAGCCGACAGATGAGGCCCAGAACCTGGTGCATAGCTGGCTGCCTGTTGGGTCACCGTGGTGGTAACTGCTGCCTGAGAGGAATGTGACTGCCAGCATATCAAGATGAGTATTCACAGACAATAGATAGGATAGAATCTTGTCTTGCTGGTCCTTCTGGCGGGAGACCTCCTGGTATCGGTCCGAGATGGAAGACGCCAGCGGATTCCATGGCCTTTGCAAACTGTAAAGGGCTGGGTGGTAGAACCACTGTGCCAAAGCCCAAGGAAGACCTAGAGGGGCGTGACTAGGAGCCTCACACAATCTGACCACGGACATGCAGCAGCTAATGACACTGAGGTCCGTGGAGAGACATGAGAGGTGATCCAGGTGCTACACCAGGACTGACCTTGTGTAGATGGCAGCTGACCCCTAGGAAAGGGTAGCTGGGATGGCCTGGGGGAATGTACTACAAATGCAGGCAGAGAAGATGACAGGAACCGCGGGTGTAGACAGGACAGTCTGAAGGAGAGATGAGCACTGGCAGGTATAGCTAGCTCTACTACCGTAGAGGAAAGCACTGGCGGGTGCAGCTGGCTCACCTGCCGTTTAAGAAAGCACTGCGGGTGCAGCTGGCTCAGCTACCGTTGAAGGAAGCACTGGTGGGTGCAGCAGACTTGGCTACCAATGAAGGAAGCACTGGCGGGTGCAGCAGACCCGGCTACCATTAAAGGAAGCACTGGCGGGTGCTGCAGTCTCGGCTACCATTGAAGGAAGCACTAGCAGGTGCAGCAGACTCGGCTACCATTGAAGGAAGCACTGGCGGGTGCAGCCTGGAACCTGAGAACTGACAAGCATGTTAGGAGCAAACTCTCAACATTTCACAGGTACCTCCATGTTGGAGGAGGCACTTTAAATAGTAAGAGACCTCCAGCTATTGGCTGGGGACACGTTAGAGAAACGCGCAGCCCCTTTAAGAAACAGGAAGTGTTTGCGCGCATGCTCTAAGCACAGTGCCTGGAGACCTGCTAGGAGTGCAAGCACACCGGGCAGCAGCAGGCCCGGAAAGAAACAGGATGGGAGCCTCAACGGTTAGTACGCTGATGTCCCTGCAAAGAGAAAGGGACTGCAGGCAGAGATGCGGACGCTACGTACATATTCCTTGTCTCCTTGTGATACTTTGAAGTATAACACGAAGCAGTCAGAAGACAGTGCTCCATTATATTGCAGTCACCTTGCATCTCTAATGTTCACAGATTAATATATTATATGGATTAGAATGGATTATGATATTATAGAATGGCATTATATAGCAGCATTAAATAAACATTGAATATTCTTTAAAGGGAATCTGTCACTCTAAATTGGCGGGATATTTAAATGATGGCAGTCAGGTCAGATGGGCGGTGTTTTGGGTACTTGCCTTAACATGTTGTTCGCCGCTGTCTCCATTATTTCTGGGAATTGTAGTCGTTGCCCTCCATATAACTCACCTGCGCATTGCAATCTTGAATTGCGCACGCGCAGTATGCTTTGCCCTCAGATTGCAATGCGCAGGTGCGTTATATGGAGGGCAACGACTACAATTCCCAGAAATAATGGAGACAGCGGCGAACAACATGTTAAGGCAAGTACCCAAAACACCGCCCATCTGACCTGACTGCCATCATTTAAATATCCCGCCAATTTAGGGTGACAGATTTCCTTTAAAGAGGACTTCTCACCAGTCTTTAGAAAGTTAAGCTGGCCACATCATAATAATAATAATAATAATAATCATTATTTATATAGCGCCATCATATTCCGCAGCGCTTTACAGTTTAACAGTTTCAAAACACAAGTCATAAGTAACTACGTTAACGATACAATAATTAAAGCAAAATAAGCCGCCCCTGCTCGTGAGAGCTTACAATCTACAATGAGGTGGGGGAGTACAAAGTACAGGTGTTTATATACAATGGTGCATTTACAATGATGGTCCAGCCATCTTGAGGGAGTGAGGGATGGATGGAGATAGTGAATGGGCTACACACACACACTTACACAGAGAATGACTTTGATTAGTGAATGTGATAGGCCGCTCTGAACAGATGTGTTTTGAGGGAGCGCCTGAAACCATGCAAATTGTGGATAGTCCTAATTTCTTGGGGTAGAGCATTCCAGAGGATTGGCGCAGCGCGGGAGAAGTCTTGGAGTCGGGAGTGGGAGGTACGGATTAGTGCAGAGGTTAGTTGAAAGTCGTTTGCAGAGCGCAGCAGTCGGTTAGGCCTATAGATAGAAATGAGGGAGGAGATGTAGGGGGGTGCTGCACTGTGGAGAGCTTTGTGGTGAGAACAAGTACTTTGAATTGGATCCTATAATGAATGGGCAGCCAGTGTAAGGACTGGCGAAGAGCGGACGCAGTCCGAGTACCGATTAGCCAGATGGATGACCCTGGCTGCTGGAACAACTTGTTATGTGTTTCTATGTTATGCATTTAATTCTGTTGTTGCTAGGGAGAAGCTCTGCTCTTTTAAGTTTGTCAATTTGTCTCTCCTGTAGTTGATGATATTAGCACTTGCGCCTCCCTTCTTCTTTATCAGTTTGCTGTAGCCATCTTTGGATGCACATGCACATGTATACTCCTCTGTTTGGGATTACTATTTCCACCTGCTGCATTGTACTTAATACAAGATTTCAGAGAATATAAACGCTGTTTCTCCTGGACTCTTATTACAAGTCACTGCTGGCTGAGTTGGCAATATCTGAGGACAGTTATCTAAGGGATTGATGGCTAAGGATTTAGAGACTCATACTGCCTTGAAGAGTCAGAATAGTGGAAAGGGTGGCCTGCCACCAAGAACAGTATACAGCTTACAATACAGAGAAATGAACATCTATTAAGCTAATTGTGAAGACACAGCAGCTTACAGTACATAGTCTGCAGACACTGCCTGTGCTGCTTATAAATTGTAATATTGTATGTGAGCTCCTCTGCAGCTAGGAGCAGAATAGCCCCCAACTTGGCATTCCTATGCACAATGGAAAAGACAGGAAGAATGTTTAATTCTCTGCCTGATTTACAACAGCAAGAAAAAGACACAGGATCTCCTGCAGCCTTCAGTGAAAGATCCAAACGCTTGCCTAAACCTGCATGGAAGGCCAAAGACATTCTAGAAACTGCCAAATGTGAATTACTTTCCAGGGTAACTTACCTATGGGAAAGGGTGCAGAATCAAGTGACTGTCTTATCTATGCCTGGCCCTCAGAAGTTACCACCAGAGGGAGCCCTGGAACGATTGTACTTAGCATACCAGTCTTTCAAGGATACTTGTGAGAAATATACCTCCGTCTTGGTGAGACCAAACACACCCAAGTCTCTAAAGGAACTTCAGAGCTTTCAACAACTCAATTCTGAACGAGACTGTACTGTGCGCGACATTGTGAATAAAATAGAAGCAAAAATCACGCAGATGTCAGAAGCGTCATCTCACAAATCCAGGTCCGCTAAGTACTCAAAGAACTCATCCAGATCAAGTGCATCAAAATTCTCTACCCTCAGTGAACAACTTATAAAAGCACGTGCCGGAGCGGAAACTACGAAAGTGCAAGCCGTTTACGCCTAAAAGAAAGCAGAGATGGAAGCGTTGACAGCAAGGGCAGAAGCTGAGGTTGCAAATAATAAGGAGGAAATAGAAGTCCTAGATAAAGAATGCAAACATGTGACAGCCTTGGCAAGGTTAAATGTCTTTGAACAAGCTCTAAGTGGAAATCAAAGGGACAGTACCAGCTGTGTGTGATAGTACAGAAGACCCCCTTAAGCGCACAAGAGACTACGCACTAAACCAAAACAACGAACCACCAACCACCACTAACATTCCTATCAGTTCCGACACTTCTCCATGGCACCAAGATGCTGATCCGTCTGCAGCTCCCAGCTTTCACGGTCAGTCCAACGGACAACCAATGTCCAAACCTGAGTCTCATTCATGCTCCAACACGCAGCCAAACACCGCACCTCAGCAAACTCCATATACCGACACTTACATGTAACCTAACATGATGGCAAGTCACTATACCTTTAACAACCGCATGGCTCCAGCCTCACATATGACAGAGACTGTATACACCAAACCAGTTGCTGGGTTAAATACTTATGCCGCTCCATGTGTTCCCACGTTTCTGAACCAAGAAACTACAACCAAAGTGAACAGCACTATTCAGCCAGCAAGAGTGCTCCCAAAGTCAGAAAGAACAGACATGTCCGACTTTGCAAGGTACATGATTCGACGAGAACTCACCAACACCGGTCTCACAAGGTTCGACGACCAACCCAAAAACTACAGAGGGTGGAAGTGTGCCTATAAAACTGCAACTAGTGACCTCGGCATTACTGCTGCTGAAGAGCTTGACCTGCTGATCAGGTGGCTGGGACCACGATCCACAGAGCAAATCAAGAGACACAGATCCGTTTACATCAGCGATCCAGCGGCTGGTCTCACGACCGCTTGGGGCAGACTAGGGAAAAGTTTCGGCAGTCCTGAAGCTATAGAAGACAAACTGCTCAAACAATTACAGGATTTTCCTAAAATATGCGGAAAGCACGCTTCAAAATTCCAGGAACTCAGCGATCTCAGCTACCTGGACACTGCGCTTGGGGTGAAACCCATAGTCGCCAAGCTGCCATATAATGTGCAAGAAAGGTGGACTATGCTAGGGACAAGTTACAAAAAGGATCACCAGGTGTCTTTTCCTCCGTTCTCCTACTTCTGCAAGTTTATGAAAGACATTGCAGAGCGTAAGGCCGACCCAAGCTTCACCTGTGGAGAACCCACCAGCACAGCTTCACCCGATGCTAAATATGAGAGTCCTAGTCAAACTGACAGAAAGCGTAGAGTCCCAGTATCGGTAAAAGAAGACTTACGTTCTTCCCACACCAGCATCGGTTCTTGACAAGGACGACAAGGGTGAAAAAGTCGAGAATCCAAACTGTCAGTGTCCGATCCACAAGAAGCCACATCTACTGACTGAAGAAATGTATTAGCTTCAGAAAGAAACCACTCAAAGAATGCAAGTAGCTTCTAAAGAAGTTAGGAGTGTGTTTCAGATGTTGTGCTTCTACCGAACACCTTGCTAAGGACTGTAAGGTGTCAATCAAGTGTATGGAGTGTGACAGCGAGGACAAGTGCTCCATCCATCCCAGCCTAACCCTACATCTACAGCTTCTTCCACCACAAGCCATGGCGGGGAGAGTACAGGCCAAGCGGCAAGTCATTTCGCAGTATCTTCTTTGTAAAGGTAATATCCCAAGGGTCACCCAGAGAAGGCTGTGAAGATGTATAGCATCCTGGACGATCAGAGCAACCGATCACTAGCAAGGCCAGAACTCTTTGATCTGTTCAATTTAAAGGGAAGCGCCTACACCTTAGGCACCTGCAGCAGCATCTCAGACGTCTTCGGAAAAAGGGTCAGTGGTCTCATGGTAATGTCTCTTGAAAATACCATAGAAATACCTCTACCCACACTTGTCAAGTGCAATCAGATTCCATCCAACAAGGAAGAGATCCCAACACCGGATGCCGCTCTTCATCACCCTCACCTGAAGATTATAGCCAGCAAGATTCCAGCTCTCGATCTCAACGCTGAAATCCTGATTATACTTGGGAGAGACATCCTCCATTTACACAAGGTATGCCAGCAAAGCAACGGCCCACACGACAAACTATTTGCTCAATGCATCGATCTAGGCTCGGTGATCATAGGGAGCGTCTGCGTAGACAAAATGAAGAGACCTAACGCTATCTTTTCCTACAGGATGCACACCTTGCCAAGTGGTCGTAGCACTCATTTCCAGCCATGCCCACATCATTACTGGGTAAAAGAGAAACTGAGCGACACCAAGTGGCGATGGCCACCACTTGACAGTACGAACATGGACCGTCCATGGAACGACGACCTCAAGTCAACGGTCTTCAATTCCACAAGTTAAGACAACAAGTTTGTTCCCACAAGAGAAGATAAAGAATTTATAAGGGTTATGGATAAGGAATTAGCTCAAGACAACTCCAATAGCTGAGTAGCTCCGTTACCCTTTCGTTCTCCAAGACTAAGGTTACCAAACAATCTGCAGCAAGCAACTGCAAGCTTCTCTTCTCTAAAGCGCACTTTAAAAAGAAGGCCTGGATGGAAAGACATTTCATTGATTTCATGCAAAACATCTTTTACAGAGATCATGCAGAACCCGCACCACCACTGAAGGAAGGAGTAGAATACTGGTACCTTCCATCCTTCGGGGTCTACCACCCTCAGAAACCTAACCAGATCAAGGTGGTATTTGACTCCAGTGCACAGCACGAAGGTGTTTCCTTCAACAGGTAAACCTAAAAAGAAAAAATAGAATGGCACTAAGAAACAGTCTACTTACTGGTGGAGTGGGTGGACTCTGAGTCAGCGACACTTTGCTGGGTGAAATCACGGTAGTGAAGGTGCTTGCTTAAAAAAGCACACGAGGCAATCCAAAAAATAAGGGAAAAAGCAGCAACCCTCCGTTTACCTTATCATAAAAAACCTAAGTGTTTCCCTCAACATCTTGCTTCTTACTGGACCCAACTTGAACAATAACCTCATAGGAATGTTGATTCTCTTCAGGCAGGAACCCGTGGTGATAATGGCTGACATCCAGCAGATGTTTCATAATTTCTACTGTCTTCCTTCACAGTGAAGTAATCTCAGGTTCTTATGGCACAAAGGCAATGACATTCACAATGAGATCATAGATTACCGGATGAAGGTACACGTCTTCAGCAACAGCCCTTCACCCGCTGTAGCGATCTATGGACTGAGACGGGCAGCCCAGGAAGATGAGAGAGAATATGGATGCGATGCTCATCAGTTTGTAGAGAAGAACTTCTACGTAGACGACAGGCTTTATCCTTGAGTGAAGAGGCTGTCGATCTGCTCTCCAGGACTCAGGAAATGCTCTCTTCATCAAATCTCAGGCTCCACAAAATTATCTCCAACAGTCAAGAGGTAATGGATGTGTTTCCATCTGAAGACTATGCATCGAGCATAGACCTCGATTTAGGTTCCGACATCCCTCCCACGCAACGCAGCCTCGGTCTGCTATGGGATATTAAACAGGACGCATTCACCTTTCAAGTATCACCCTGCGACAAACCATTCACAAAACGAAGAGTCCTATCTGTCATAAACAGTATCTACTATCCTCTTGGGTTCGTCGCACCCATCATCATTCAAGGCAATATACTGCTAAGACAGCTCACTGCCGAAAATACCAATTGGGTTGCTCCGCTGCCATCCCAGAAACAACAAAAATGGGAGACCTGTAAGAAGTCACTGAAGGTGAAGAACAACTTCAAGTCCCATGTTGTTACTCTGTAAAATCTTCTTCAGTTGCCACCAGAAGAGAAGTCCACATTTTCTCCGACGCGTCTACAGAAGCCATAGCCAAAGTAGCTTATCTGAATACCTTGGGAGCACACAATGAAGTGCACAGTGGTTTCATTCTGGGTAAGGCCAAACTAACCCTAAACCTGCATACTCAGTACCAAGGCTTGTACTTTGTGCCTCAGTATTGGCAGTAGAAATCGCTGAAGTGGTGCGAGATGAAATGGACATTGCAATAAATTCCATGTTGCTGGACCATTAGCTTCCTCTCACTCCTGAAATGCTGGTCACTTCCCTCACAGAGGTGTCTGCCATAATAAATGCCAGACCTTTGGTTCAGGTATCATCTGACCCTGATGCTCCACTAATTCTCACTCCAGCTACACTCTTTACGCAGAAGATTGGAGCCATTCCAGTCCCTCCCGGGGACTTTGATCACAAAGACATTTTCAAACGTCAGTGGAAGCAGGTACAACATCTGTCTAATGTATTCTGGCACCGGTGAATATCTGCATCTGCTTCAAAACCGTCACAAATGGCAGAAGCCAACTCCTAACCTGCAAGAAGGAGATCTCGTCTTTTTAAAAGACAAAGAAGCTCATCGTAACCACTGGCTGATGGGTTTTATCTCCAAGGTTGTGCCCCGCGACAATGGAAAGAGTCGGAAGGTAGAAGTCAAGGTGACAAAGCGGGGTTCAACTCCAATCTTCTTTCGCCCAGTCACTGAACTTGTGCTACTTTTACCGAAGGAGGATGTCACATGAACTGATCATTGCTGATGGACTCCGCCAAGGTGGGGAGTATACCCCTTCAAACCCCAGCCTCGTTAGGACATAAAACATTATACGTGCAACCAGACTTGAACATTTCCCCGTGGCTTAAACAACACCATTGGATTATTGGGTTGGTCTAAGACTTGGCTTGTTGCGGCTTCCCCAACTTGAAGATGGGTTTTTCTACTGAACTCAATAATTTTTTAATTCTTTTTGCAAGGACTACGCGTCACAGCTCAAGTATGGACTTGATTTGTTGCATTATTGTAGCATATTGTTTTCTTCTTTCTCCTCTTTTCAGGTTCCATGTTGGTGTTGGACAGCAATGACTCGTCATGTCATATAGAGACATTGTGAAATCTGAAGATTTCAGAAGGGGAGTGTTGTGTCCCATGAATGGAACAACTTGTTATGTATTTCTATGTTATGCATTTAATTACGCTGTTGCTATGGATAAGCTCTGCTCTTTTAAGTTTGTCCCTTTGTCTCTCCTGTAGTTGATGATGTTAGCCTTTGCTCCTCCCTTCTTCATTATCAGTTTGCTGTAGCCATCTTTGGATGCACATGTATACTCCTCTGTTTGGATTACTCTTTCCACCTGCTGCATTGTACTTAATACAAGATGTCAGAGAATATCAATTCTGTTTCTCCTGGACTCTTATTACAAGTCAGAGCTCGCTGAGTTGGCACTATCTGAGGATGCCTGGCATGTGAGTACAACAATCATACAGTTATCTAAGGGATTGATTCTAAGGATTTTAGAGACTCATACTAGCTTGTATGCTATAGTTTAGATAGGCCAAGGGGTTTTTAACAAAAATTGTCTCTGTGGGTGGTCACTTTTCCCACCATATAACGTTGAAAAATTATAAGCAGGAAGTGTCATACAGAAGAAAAAAAATCCAGGAAATCCTGGATTAGGATTGGGTGTGATGCTCCATCTTGAAGGCCTCTTCATGGTATTGCCCAGTAGTTTGAAAGTCAAAGTCAATCTTCGATTATCATTGTGTCCAAGACAATTGCTGAAAATGATAGACTTTCATTCTGTCGTCATTGCCATCTTGCCTTGCATTATAATAGCTTTTGAGAGAAGTAGTATGAGGTGAATGTAACACTTTCATGAGGGAACATCACAGCGGTCCTACTCCCAGGATTATCATGGTGCAGAGCAGGAAGGTAATGAATGTTAGAATCAACAGCTTTCCTTTTCAACATTGAGTCCAGCTTTGGTTTTGGACATAGTGATAACCAGAGATTTGTCTGGAAACTATGTGGACAATGCCATAAAGAGGCTTTCACAAGGTAATGTCACACTAGTTGTACTGTGAAAAGGGGTGACATAATGTACAATAGCCAAACCCCTGTAGTCTTCATTCCAGGTACACTAACAGCTTGGTGTCACAATGATTTAGTTGTGAAACCAATGGTATGGCCATATCTCCAAAGTGTTTCATTAGCAGTCGATTCAGCATGATGACATTAGGCTGCTGTTACACCTGTATCGGGTGTCTCTGCAGAGGCACTCACAACCCCTGCTGCTCTCCTGCTTCACTGCAGCTCCTGTGCTATCAGAGTTGGCACGCACCTCACAGGTCCTCTGGAAGCACGCTTAGGGCACGCGCATGCACTTCCTGTATTTTAAAGAGACAGTGTGCATACGCCTATTGTGCCCTCAGCCTATAACTGGGAGGCACTTAGTACTTAAGGCACATCCACCTGTTGGGAGATTCCTGAGCAACAATTATAGTTAGTCCGTCTGCAAGTTGCTAGCTAGTGATCAGGTCCCTGTACTAGTCCAGTTTAATCTGTACCAGAATCAGTTCTACTTTCCTGTTCTTGTCCTGTCTGTATAGTACCTGAACTCGAAACTGCTCCAGCACTACCTCAATCCGAAACTGCTCCGACGGTATCTAACCTTGAAACCGCTCCAGCAGTAACAGAGCCTGAATCCCAAGCTGTCAGTGTAATGTATGTAGTACAGTTCATATAGCGTCTTGTGCTTGGGTGCGATGAAAATACATGAGACACAGGTTTGATATAGAAGGTCTTGTATTACTTCATACAAGTGGCAAAAATAGTCACACAGTTTGCAGATACAGAAGCAGGAGACACAGCAGGCCAGAGTAACTTAAGCTCAGCAATCACTCTCCACAACAGGTTCAGGATCTTCTTCTCTGTTACCGTAAGTCCATGCAAACGTGGATCTTTCAAAGAGCAGGGTTCCAGAGTCCACAAGTGTTCAGAGTTCCTCAGTAGGAATAGCTGGAGTACATAGTCCAAGGCTTCCAGGAGTCAGGTCACAGGTTCACTGCAGGCTAGGTTCTGAAGCACTGATTGCTCAGCTGTGGCTGCTTAAGAAGCAAGAGGGAGAGAATCAGGGCGGGAACATGAAAGCTG
>JARQOD010000001.1:759053022-759123517 GCA_033576555.1 Oophaga sylvatica
TAAATTTTATCAAATTTTTTTATTTTTTTAAAAAAAATTTTTTTTTTCTATTTAACTTTTTCCCAAAAATCTCCATATTGATTTTAAAGCGGCGATCGACTGATCGCTTGTGCTACACCATGTGTACAGAATTAAATCTTTTTTTTTTGACCCTGGCCTTTAGGGCGGCGCTTATAGCAGATTGGCAGTGACAACCATGGGGGTCCCTCAGCCCCCGGGTTCCAACCTATTAGCCCGGGGGGGGTTTCATGAAACCCAGGTGGGCGGGCTAGTGACTCCCTTAGGTGCGATCATTTAAATGCCTCTGTCAAGATTAAAGGGGCCCCTTTTAAAATATTTTAACAGCCGCAGGTGGATCGCGATTCTTCCATGTCTGTTAGGGGCACAACATTGATGAAATCAGGGGTTTGGGCTCGTTTACCAACAGGGGCCCCGGGTTTTACAAATGTCCAACCAGGGGAAAATTTGAGAGGATGGGGTTTTAGGAGGAAACGTTTTCCCCCAGCAAGGGGGCACCCCCGCAGCTCACGGTAGGGAGTGTGGCTGGAGGGATACAAAGGACCCAGATGAACCCCTCCCACCGAGATCACTTGTCGTTGTTTTTTGGGCATCCTGGCACACATGAACTGATAAATGCTGCTGTGCCTGTGCAACCACTGCTGAGTTGCCCTGATTGTTACAGTGCTGATTACTGGGGGAGGCCATCCTGCTGGATAACTGCTAAAAGGACTATATACCATTCTTATTTCCGTCACTGGAGTAGGATCAGAAAATGCGGGAATATAAGTGGGTCGCCTGCCAGGGCAATGGGATACTCGGTACCGGGCCGGTGTATTGAAGGGATGTGTCACAGCGGCAGTGACCCGGTCGTGGCCCTTGGCGTCCAATAAAAGGGAAATTATTTACAGGGGAATTAATAGAGTTTGTAGTGTAAGTATTCGTGACGCCACCTGTGGTATCTGGTCAATGGCGACCAGCGCTGCAGTGCAGATCCTCTGGGATAGATGGTGAGATGCAGCAGAGTTGGTACAGTCTCCCACAGATGAGACTATGGGATCCCAGGGCAGGTACATGTAGTGGAAGGTGGTAATGGTGCTGGGAGATGTAGCTGAGTGCAATGGGTGACGCAGGAAGGAACTGAGAAACAGTCAGTGAATTGCAGTTTTCAAAGCTTTTCTTACAGTTTTGCAGGCAAAGCATCCAGGGCATTGAATACAGGTCGTACGGGAGTAGGTCAGCCTGAAAGCAGTTTAGGATCCCCTTATTGCAGGTGGGATGTAAGGTCTCCTTTCTAGCGCTGTTCTGTGAGGCATTGGCTGCTATAAGCTCCTTCCAAGTCCTCTGGATTCTCTCTCTCTCAGTTAAGTTGAACTTCACTCTCATTACATGCAGCTGTATGTAGCCTGCTTCAGGAACTAATCCGTTATGGAGTCTCCGGGTCACTTGGGCTTCTGCTTTGTGGAAGAGTCTTAATGGGAACAGAGAACCTGCCGTTCTCTGCCCTCCGGATTCTGCTGCTGGGATTTTACTACACCCTCTCAGCCTCAGACTCCAAGGGTCCGGCTCTGGCGCTTAGACCTGGGGATGAGCCCTGCTATGGCTTCAGTCCCCCTGCTTGTCCCTTCGCCACGTCTTCCCTCTCTCGTTCCCTCAGCTAGACTGACCAACTCCTCCCCAGCCAGAATTTCCAGGGAAGCTCCCCTCAAATCAGGTGTTTGAGCTCCCCCTTCTGGTCTGGAGTCAGAAAGGTGTTGCATGCTGAATTACCTGCGAAGGGGTCCCTCTTTGCTTTCAGGCATAACATCACCCTCCCCTGTAGGAAGGCAAGGTCACTGTGGCAACCAAACTCCTGGGGTGCCACATAAGCGCACGGTGGTAGATGCACTACTGATGGCGTTCCCACCTGACAGAGGGAACTCAGTGGAAGAACAAGGCAGGAGGAAGTCACTAACACAGTTGGGGCACCGGCAGCACATCGGAAAGGAGGGTTAGACTTGCCAAAATGTGGAAAACCTTCCTCAGCACACTACAACATCTGGCACCACCATCTGATATGGTCCATAATGGCAGGAGACAGCGTTTCAACAACCTGGTAGAAGAGTATGGGCAGAGACAGGTACCGTATTTCTCGTGCGAGAATTGCATTGTAAAACTCGTACTGGCTGTCGGCTCTCCTGACCTGAGCTTGACAGCTGTATAGAAATACATCATACTGTCTTGCTCAGGTCAGGAGAGGTGCCAGGCCAGTCCATGCAGTGTGATGCGATTCTCGCACGAGAAATATGGCCATCTGGCTCAGCCCTATGTGTCCACATGTCTCCACATACTGAGTGATGGGTGTGCCCCATTTAACTTCTGGATCTCCAAATTGGGACACATGTCCTGAGCTTGCCGTTTACGCCTTGAAGGTGCTGGCCTGCCCAGTGTCAAGTGTACTGTCAGAATGTGTGTTTAGCATGGACGAGGTGTGATTAAAGACAGGCACAATCCGCCTGTTCACAGCCAAAGCTCATGTTCATTAACCTGAACCAGGCGTGGATGCCACAGGACTTGTCCGTACCTCGGACGACTAGAGAAGTATACCAGCCGCACCAAGCCATTGTTATGCTCCATCACAGTTGTTTAGTTCTATTTGCTATTCCCAATGTTTTGGTGCCTCCCCAAATAAAAAAAAACAAAAAACTAAACAAACAACAAAACAAAAAAAAGAAACTGTGTTTGCTGCCTCCACCTCCTGGTTACAAATTGTTATTTTTTTTATTATTCTATGTTATTTTAAGTCATTTTGTGGAGCCCAGCTGCGTCTGGATTCATATCTCCCAGAAGGGTGCGCAGAAGGATTTCACCACTAGAGGTAACTATATACATTCACACACCTTCACCCATCCCTAAGTCCAGCAGAGGGTGCTCCGATAGTGATATAAAAGGAGGGTGAAGACAGGAAAGGGAGTTGAGATTTGAGAGACTGCAGTCCAGTCAGCTCAGTAGCTGAGTTCAGTCAGACTGAAGTCTGCAACCTGTAGTTCAGTTCAGTCAGCTCAGAGCTCAGAGCTGAGATTAGAGAGACTGCAGAGCAGTTCAGTTCAGCAAAGTGTAGGCTAGTAATTTGGAGTAGAATCCACTCCAGTCTAGTCAGAGCTGAAAGGAGTGAGTGCAGCTCAGTCAGAGAGTGTGCCGACGCTCTGAGAGTGGCGAAGAGGCAGCCCACCAACTGCCAGTGTGTGTAATCGTTTTAGGGCCAGAGTAGGCCGAAGGCGAGTGGAAAGAGCAGTAACGGAGGTAGAAGAGCCTTTACAGCTTACCTCAGCAAATATTGACCGGACACCGGGGTCCGAGCCTATAGGGATCTCCAAGACCCATTAGGAGAACACTGGAGTTCCTGGAGGACTACAAGTCCCAGGAGTACCACAGAGCTGATACGTAACAGGATCAGGAGGACAGAGTCCGGCCGGGCCCGGCCATCAAGGACCCTGTCCTTTCAGAGAGAAGGTCCAATCACAAGGTCAGCCAGGTGCAAGACGGAGACCAAGTTAGGCCCAGCTACAAGCAGGCCAGGACTTTATCACAAAAAGGCAAGGAACAGGAGGCCACACACCTACTCAGTGGGAGAATCTGGATGTGCACCCTTCACCCTACAGTGCTCCGGGATGTGCCTGCAACATCTTCAGTAAAGGTACCAAAGTGACTTGTGTGTGTGTTCACCTTATTACCCTAATTGCCGGGTTCCGCTCTGTCCTGCATCCCTACACATCTACCTGCCCTGAAGGATTCAGCCTCACCTGTGGGAGGCCTAACATCTAGCTGCACAACACCAACCCTTCAGTGGATCTGCACAGCAGCGCTGGTCACCCTGACCAGGTACCACAGGTGGCGTCACGAATCCCCATATCGACATTCAATTCCCTGTAAATATCCCACATTAACGGGTGAGCGCCAGAGCCACGGACTGAGCTGTGTTGCCGTGACATCCCCCATAGAAGTCTATAGGCTCAGATCCGAGTTCCCATTGCTCTGGAGGGCGACTCAATTTCACTAAAAAAAATAAATAAAAAAAAGCAGTGTTGGATATCTCTTCCTCCATGTACACTGCCACGTCCACCTCCTCCTTCACTTGGATCTCCGCCTCCTGGTTCAAGGTTCTTTTTTATATTGTTATTTTCAGTCATTTTCTTATCTACATTTGTTTGGAGGGCAATTGTTAGGCCGGCGTCACACTCACCGTAGAAAAATACGGACCGTATTGTACAAACGTATTACGCCAAAATGTTGCCGGCACAATAATCTGTATTTCATCCGTTGTCAGGATGCGGCTGCGTATTTTGCGCATGTAAGCATCCGTATGCAATCCGTATGGCATCTGTATAGCGTATTTTTCTCGCAGCCTTGCAAAATGGACATTTAACGGTTTTTAGGCCTGAAGCTCATTCAAACCATCATCAGCAAGCCTATTTATTGGCTCTGCATCAGGTGCCATCCCCCAATCTTGCCATTTTGGTGGTCTGCTTGTGTTGGAGTACTGCTGCTTGGTTGCCAACATGTCTGACAGTCTTCAGTTCACCCCAACTGATCGAGTGTTGTACAACTGGGTTTTGTCCCGCCACTTTGGGCAGTGATCGTTGATCCGCGGAGGAGGAGGCGAATGTGGGTGCACCCGCATTTGAGGCAACGCCTCACTAAAGGCCATTTTCACCGCCTTTATGCATCTCTGCGGACTCATCCAGCAGATTTTTCCTGTTTTGTCGGATGACCATTCCCACATTTGATGTTTTGTTGGAGATTGTGCGCCCTGGGATCACCTACCAGGATACCAGGATGCGCAAAGCTATCTCTGCAGAGGAGCGACTTCTCCTTACGCTACGGTATGTATTCCTCACCTACATAATGTCTGTTGATGATGTGTTTTCCCACAAGTGTCCCTTTACCCTTATGTCTGTAGCTAAAATATCCTCATAATATATCCCATATACAGTGCCTACAAGTAGTATTCAACCCCTGCAGATTTAGCTGGTTTGATAAGATGCAAATAAGTTAGAGCCTTCAAACTGCAAATGAGAGTAGGATTTATTAACAGAAGCATAAATCTTACAAAACAAAAAGTTATGTTGCTCAGTTGAATTTTAATAAATTTTAAACATAAAAGTGTGGGTCAATTATTATACAACCCCTATGTTTAATATTTCGTGGAATAACCCTTGTTTGCAATTACAGCTAATAATCGTCTTTTATAAGACCTGATCAGGCCGGCACAGGTCTGTGGAGTTATCTTGGCCCACCCTCCATGCAGATCTTCTCCAAGTTATCTAGGTTCTTTGGGTGTCTCATGTGGACTTTAATCTTGAGCTCCTTCCACAAGTTTTCAATTGGGTTAAGGTCAGGAGACTGACTAGGCCACTCCAACACCTTGACTTTTTCCCTCTTGAACCAGGCCTTGGTTTTCTTGGCTGTGTGCTTTGGGTCATTGTCTTGTTGGAAGATGAAATTACGACCCATCTTAAGATCCTTGATGGAGGAGCGGAGGTTCTTGTCCAAAATCTCCAGGTAGGCCGTGCTATCCATTCTCCCATGGATGCGGACCAGATGGCCAGGCCCCTTGGCTGAGAAACAGCCCCACAGCATGATGCTGCCACCACCATGCTTGACTGTAGGGATGGTATTCTTGGGGTCGTATGCAGTGCCATCCAGTCTCCAAACGTCACGTGTGTGGTTGGCACCAAAGATCTCGATCTTGGTCTCATCAGACCATAGAACCTTGAACCAGTCTGTCTCAGAGTCCTCCAAGTGATCATGAGCAAACTGTAGACGAGCCTTGACATGACGCTTTGAAAGTAAAGGTACCTTACGGGCTCGTCTGGAACGGAGACCATTGCGGTGGAGTACGTTACTTATGGTATTGACTGAAACCAATGTCCCCACTGCCATGAGATCTTCCCGGAGCTCCTTCCTTGTTGTCCTTGGGTTAGCCTTGACTCTTCGGACAAGCCTGGCATCGGCACGGGAGGAAACTTTCAAAGGCTGTCCAGGCCGTGGAAGGCTAACAGTAGTTCCATAAGCCTTCCACTTATGGATGATGCTCCCAACAGTGGAGACAGGTAGGCCCAACTCCTTGGAAAGGGTTTTGTACCCCTTGCCAGCCTTGTGACCCTCCACGATCTTGTCTCTGATGGCCTTGGAATGCTCCTTTGTCTTTCTCATGTTGACCATGTATGAGTGCTGTACACAAGTTTGGGGAGGGTCTTAAATAGTCAGAAAAGGCTGGCAAAAGAGATCATTAATCCACACATGTGAAGCTCATTATTCTTGGTGCCTGAACTACTTCTTAATACTTTAGGGGGACCAAACAGAATTCTTGTGGTTTGAGGGGTTGAATAATAAATGACACTCTGAATTAACTTTTAACGTTTTTTAAAAAAAAAAAAAAATTAAAACAAAAATTTTTGCAGCAGTGCATTTCCCACTTCCAGGCTGATCTGCAGTACAAATGTCACAATGCCAAGTTAATTCCGCATGTGTCAACCAGCTAAATCTGCAGGGGGTTGAATACTACTTGTAGGCACTGTATCAGCTACAACTACCAGAACTATTATATGTATGTAAAAAATGACAGAAACCTTTGACTTGTGGTAAATTGAACTTAGGATTGTTTGTAAATGAAATGATTTAAGGCTTATGTATAGTGCGTTTGTTCTACCTTTGTGCATGTGTAATGATTGCTCTCTCGACATTTGGTTACTTATAGGTTCCTAACTACTGGCATATCCTATGCCGCACTCCATCTGGAGTTTTTGATTGGGAGGTCCAACATATCTGGCATTGTGCGTGATACCTGCTCACAACTCTGGGACAGACTTCATCAACTGGTGATGCCTGAGCCAAAGATGGAAGACTGGAAGAGGATTGCCAGGGGATTTGAGAAGCAATGCCAGTTCCCAAATTGTATAGGAGCCCTTGATGGGAAGCACATCTGTGTGCGTAAGCCGCCGAACTCAGGGTCCCAATTCTATAATTATAAACAATATTTTTCTGTTGTGCTGTTGGCTCTGGTTGACAGTAACTACAGGTTTATAATTGTAGAAATTGGGGCCTATGGAAGAACTGGAGACTCTAGAGTCTTCAATTCTTCCATTATGGGTCGGCGGCTTCGCAATAACAAGTTGCACCTACCACCAGCACAGCAACTTCCAGACTCCAATCTAGAACCTGTCCCATATGTTGTAGTTGGGGATGAGGCCTTTCAGCTATCAAGGAATGTGATGAGGCCATATCCACGACGACACCTTGACTACCGTCGTCGGATCTTCAACTTGCGCCCATCATGGGCCAGGCGCCTGGTGGAGTGTGCCTTTGGCATTCTGTGTGCAAAATGGCGGGTCCTCCAGTCTGCTATTCAGCTGAGTGAAGCCAACGTCAACGAGGTCATAAAAGCATGTGTTGTTCTACATAATTTCACCAGAATGCATGATTGTGGCCCATTTGATGTTGGTGAAAGTGTGGTGACCAATGGGGATATGCCTACGCCTCATGTTATCCCTTTACGTCGCCCACACTCAGGACTGAAAACCCGTGATATCTTGACACAATATTTTGTGTCACTGAAGGTACTACTACATGGCAAGATGATGCATTATCTATGCTGTAATGTATTTTTGTGTTTATACATAAATGGTACTTTTCTATGACATAGTCTGTGTCTGGTGTTACAGTTCATAGCAGATATGTTGGTGATGTAGTAGAACTTACTTATGCAACAAGACACCAAACTTTATATAAAAATATATCTTTATATGTGCTAACTCGCACTTGAGGTAGTGACAACCATATTTTAGTCATATGGTATATGTCTTCATAGCACTATACTGTAAGTGTGCATTATTACACAAGTACCAAAATAAGTCATAAAACAATAACAAACATTTGCATAAATAATATTACAAAATCAAAATAACAAAGTTTCACTATCACTAGTGAGCACCATATATGACCCATATGGTAGGGTTGTAAGACTAGACTATTGCAATTATGCAATAGCCAACAAGGTTTAAAATTAAATATAAGAAAATAACAAACATTGCTATAAATTATAAGATATAAAGAAAATAACAAACTTTGAGGTAGCCCATTTCCCACCATCTCTGTACCATATGCTGTTTGTAGGCATTCAGATGAGTGCAAATATGCTTTACACAACATGGTGTAAAAATAAATATAAAAAAAATAACAAACTTTTGTATAAATAATAAGAGATAATGAAAATAACAAACTTTGATTATGCCTACTGAAGAGCATATTGGTACCATATGTTGTTTAGAGGCAACTAGATTAGTGCCAATTTCTTTGACACAACATGAGTTTCAACTAAATATAAAAAAATAACAAACAGGTTTTTAAATCATAATATATAAGTAAAATAAAAAATCACAGCTGGTGGTATGTGGGTGGTGGGGTTGGTGGGTGCCCAGCGTCTCTGTGTGGTGGGCTTTGAGGAGCACCTTGACCATCACCCTGTTAGGGTGGATTTTCTAGGCCCTGAGCTAACATCTGTCCACGGTCAGGTTGGTGTGTGGGCACATTGCCATAAAGATAAGGGAGATTATATTCCTGGGTCAGATGGTACCCACGAGAATCATACCCCCCAATATGACCATGTTGAGCAAATCCAGGTTGGGACCAGCCTCCAACACTGGATCTGTACAAGTGGCCATATTGGGAAGTGGGGTTATAGCCTGTCATTTGACCCTGTTATTGTCAAAGTTGGTTTTGTGGGGGAATGGGTTGAGGTGTAGGCGCCCATGCAGAAGGATCAGCAGATCCTAATTGAGCATGCACATTTTGGTGGGGGTAAGGTGCAGAAGGTTACGGGCTGAGAGCTGCCACCTCTCAAGTAATTCAAACACCTCATATGGGGTATTGGGGGGTGTGCATGACGTCAATTAGGATCTAAATTGATCCTCGCAGACGGAGCCTGGGTAGGGGACGAAGGTAGCGGGCAAGGCTACGTGCATAGGCCTCCTCACCCTCATCCACAGCTGCCCTTGATAGATAATTGAGGACCCCAGTGTCCACATGCCTCGGGTATCAGAAGCTGTGATGTCTCGACGTCTTCTCCCACGGCGGGATATTGCAGCAGCCTGGGGGGATACCCCCAGAGGTACAGTGGGGCTGCTGCTATTGGCTGCTTCCTCTACACTGGGGCCTGCTGCTGCAGCAGGTGGGTCAAGTACAGGTTGCGGTCCAGCTGCTTGGTCAGGTCCTGGTGCTTGTGAAGCTTGGGGGATGCAGCAGGGAGGGTCAGACGATGGGCCAGCCACCTCTTCTCCTCCCCCAACCGGGTCAATGATTTCCTCTGAGTCGGAAGCCTGTCTCCCTCTCAGTGAGGTTGGACTGATACGTTTGAAATGAATGGTATTAGACTGTTAGTTGCCAACTCATGGTTGGGTGTTAGGCTTACGGCTCATCCAGAGGCAAAAACAGGCTGTCGATACTATCTCTGGGTGCTGCTGACCGTCCTGACCTCGCCTTCGGTATGTCGCGGATGCTTGCATTCTCATAATATCACTGCAGGTGAATATAAAGACAATTGTAGTGCACAATGCCAAATTCTTCTACATACAATTCACATAGTCATGGGGGCCTAGTCGGATGTGTTGAACGTAACATTTTGGCGCCCAAAAAAAAAAAAAAAAAAAAAACAAAACTCTTTTTTAAGGAAAATCATCACTATTATTACGTTCTGACCGTTAAGAAGTTTGAAAAATAATCAAGTTACTTACTCATTCGCTGCTGCTCCTCTCGTGGGCTGTCCCCAAAGTGGGGAAACATCTGCCCACAGATGCGCATCTATGCCGCCTCTTTCCTTGCGTGGTCTGCATAATGTGCATCTCGTTGGCCCCAATTTTCGGGCCTCTCCGGCACCAACACAATGAGCATCTCGACATTGATGACAGTTGACATCATGGCCGACTCGTGGAGGCGTTCTTCCGGGATGTCTGGTGCTCTTTTTGAGCTAATTTGCATGTGTCAGCTTCCTGATGGATGTGTTGCACCATTTCCTGTGAGCTGCAGAAGTTTGCGTATTTCTCGCAAGTCACACGTCTGGTCTGTGTGTAATCCATTGTTTTTTCGCACCCATAGACTTTCATTGGCGTACAACGGGCGTAATACGCTGACAATCGCAGCATGCTGCGGGTGTCTCGCTCCGTAACATACCGCCGAGAAAAATACGCATGATCAGAGCTGCCCCATAGAGAAATATTGGTCCGTGTGTAATGCGTGGTTTTCACTCTCACGCCTCTCACTCGTCCGTATTCCTGCTTAGGGCTCTTTTCCACTTGCGAGAGATAAGTCCGATTCTCGCATGTGAAATCCCAGCTCGGGGGCCGGCATTCGGGAGTGGAGCGAGCGGCTGCATATAAATACATGCAGCCGCACATTCCATTCCCGAGTGTCTGGGCCAGAGCTGTGATTTCACATGCGAGAATCGGACGTATTTCTCGCAAGTGGAAAGGAGCCCATAGTGTGACGCCGGCCTTATGCTCTTACCCCCATTTTGCTTCCTTTTTCAGCCCCCTAACCCTTACTTTGACCATTTAACAGGCTTGGATATACAGTAGTTCTGGTACTCTAACCAAACTTTGGACTACAGTTCGAACCCGAACATCAACAGGTCCGCTCATCCCTAGGCAGTATGTATTCTATCTATTATTTTTTAAATAAAAAATGCTGTGAAAGCAGCAAGATCTGCATGGATAGATTCTGCAATGAATCTGCAATGTGTGGATATGTAGCTGCATGAAAAACCTGTAGAAACAAAAAAAAAAAAACATACTAACCTCTGCTGCTGATTCCTTAGATCTAAATACAGTCACCAAGCCAGTCTTCATTCATCCCAGCTTCCTGTCATGACGTTTCATGCCATGTGGCTGCAGAAACCTTTTCATTAGGCTATGTTTCAACTTTGAGATTTGATGCGTTTTTGATCTGATCATCTGCCATGTGCCCCCAACAGCCGAAGGTAGAACCGCAATCCACCCACGGCTGTTAACATGCTAAATGCCCGCCTGGAAAATCATAATGCAGGTCAGTTTTAGCATTTAGTGAACATTGTAAAAAAAAAATTGTGGAATTGCATGTTTTTTGCAATTTCACCACACTTGGAATTATTTTCCCACTTTTCAGTACACTTTATGGTAAAATCAATTGTGTCATTCAAAAGTACAACTCTTCCCACAAACAACAAGCCCTCACACAGCCATATTGATGGAATAATGAAAAAGTTATGGCTCTGGGAAGAAGACGAGCAAAAAATGAAAGCACAAAAACGGAAAATCCCAAGGTGGTGAAGTGGTTAAAAATTGCATGTATTCTTAGTTATAAGGAATATATCAGCTCATTCATATTGTATATGCAGGTTTATCAGACCCTGGCTGCACGAGTGTTTCAGATGAAATATAGAACAAATGACTGGGAAAAGCACTGGACTAATCTCGTTTCTGGTTATTGACAGGCCTCAATCAACTGCAGTGACACTGAGAGAAACCAGCCAGGGGAAACTTGGACTAGTTAATTCTCTGGCTATGGTTCCAGGCTGGATCTTTTGAGGGCATTTGAACATGACGTCTTTTTAAAAAAGAGCGTATTTTGGTTAAAACGACTTGCTGTCCATATGTTCAGTGTTTTGAGCTTTTTTAAACTTCTTCAGGTTTTCAAAGATTTAAAGAGGTCAGTTTACTAGTTCATACAATACAAGTAAAAAAATACTTTGCAAAAAGCGTCCAGGAAACAACCAAAGAGATACAAAAACAGACGCTTCAGAACAAAAGGTGTGTCCTGAAATGACTCTCCTGAAAAACTTTTTGGGCTTGCACATGGCTAAAAGACACCAGAGGAAAATATGTATCAGGCTGCAATCATGGATCCAGGCTCTGATTCATGGTTTGAGCAGCATGAATCGAGTGACAAGTTCTCTTTAACTTTTGTTAATGAAGTTATTATGTGGCATCCTGCCAATTTTTTCATTTGGTTGTATAATACATATGTAAATGGGTACCTCAGGGACCATGGGTCAAAACCTAAATCAAAGTTTAGCCTTTCAAAAATGTAGCAATGTTTTATTAATTTAAGCGCGGAGATGACTGAATGAATTGATTTGATGTGAATTGAATTCAAGCAGAATTTTATAAAGTTCGCAGGTCCCGTAAAATTTGCATTTTGATTGCCATGAATCGCCAAAAAATTTGAACATTTTTACACCTTGCAGAATATTGAATGAGATACACAAGGCTGATATGACCACAGCTATAGTGCGGCCAATCAGGAGGGACTATCATAACCTATAAAAAACCTAGGCACTGGTATTTAGCAGCCATTTTAATATGATTTTAATATAGTGAGAGTACATCAGAGTACACAGGTCAGCATTAGATATAGGTGGGTAAAGCCCTAAAATATAGAACTAATTCTCCCAACAGTAATGCAGTAATTGTAGCAGTCTGAATAATACTAAAATTCAATTAATGGGGGAGAGACTGACTGGGGAAGTTCCAGCAGCAGTGTCAGATTGTGATTGATCAGTGATCTCTGATATGGTATAGCTGGCTTCTGTCCTGCTGCATTTGAATTACAATCAGACCTCCTTAATACTTCCTAATGATTTTGGTATTGGAAAAAACAGTACTTGTGAGATCCGTGGTCCGTGTCCATGTGCCATCTGTGTGTACATATGTGACATCCATGTGATGTCCGTGTGCTGTCTGTGTTTGTTTGTCCGTGTGCTGTGTAGTGTGACTCGTATGGAATGAAATGCAGCATAGAAATTAAGTGTTATGTATTAAAGATGTTCAAAAGATAGTGATAGTGAAGAGGAACATGATTGATAGGTACATAGATAGAAATATGTCAGTTTGCTATATATCTTGTCCGCATGGCTCCTTAACCCCATCTTTGTATGCATGGCTCCTTATCCCTATTCTTGTCTGCATGGCTCCTTATCCCCATCCTTGTCTGCATGGCTCCTCATCCCTATACTGGTCTGTATGGGTCCTCATCCCTATACTGGTCTGTATGGGTCCTCATCCCTATCCTTTTATGCATTGTTTCTCATCCCTATCCTTGTATGCATGGCCCCCATGAGAAAAGCATTAAAAAAAATAAAATAAACCATTCTACTTACCTTCCCTGTGTGCCCTCGCTGCATCTTGTTCCGGTGCTCGCAGCTCCAGCGGCCGAGCTATCATGTGTTCCTGCTCATTAAGGTAATGAATATTCACTCCACTCCATGCCTATGGGAGTGGAGAGAGGTGAATATTCGTAACTCTTAAGTAGCGCGCACCCGTGATAGCCCGGCACCTTCTGGAAGCCTGAGGATGCGGCTGACACTGTGCGTGCTATAAGAGAAATGAATATTTACTGCCAGTGCAGTGAATATTCATTTCTCTTTAGCAGCAGGTACAGGCTTTAGCCGCAGCAGCCGGCTCCCGCCTACTGTGACCCACTGCTCCGCCGCTCTACCTCCCCCGCTGTCTCCTGGGACAATGACTCGAGTATTAGCCAGGGGGCGTTTTCAGCACAAAAAAAAGTCTGAAACTCTCGGCTTATACTTGAGTATATACGGTAATCAGTGCTTTGTGGGGTTTTTTTCTGTACTTTTTTTAAATAAATAATAACCATCAGAGGGAAAGCAGCCTGAGGGGGCTGATATTGATAATCTATGAAAAGGGCCATTAGTCCTAAGTGTTCCCAGGTTATTAATACCATCTTACCACTGTTTGCTTAGCCTTTACTAGTTAGTTTACATGGGGATCCCCCAAAAAAGACATAGGGTCCCCATATAAATTCTAACCAGCAAAGTCTAAATAGACAGCTGCGGGCTGATATTACTAGCCAGAGAAGTGGCCATGGATATTGGCCCCCCTCCCAGGCTATTAACATCAGCAATCAGAAATGGCGCATCAATAAAATGCCCCAAATCTGCCACTTAGCATCGACCTTCCAACTTGCCCTGGTGTGGTGGCAAGTGAGTAATAGGGTTGGGATTGATATCAGCTGATTTATGACCACTGACATCAAGACTAGGAGTTAGTAATGGAGAGGCATCTACAGTTCTGTCAAAAATTAAGAGACCACTGCACAGTTTTATAATAATCAGCTTCTGTACATGTCTGACAGCCATTCCATTCCAGTGTCAGTTGAATTCCAACCAGAGTACGCCTCATTCTACTTATTGTGTTTCTGATTAGGTGACACCTGAACCAAATCTTATTTAATGAAGGAAAGTATAAAAAAAAACACTGCTGTGGTGTTCACAATCCTCTTGCAATAGGACAAGCTGGATGGCAAAACAAGTAATATCTCAAAAGTAATAGGATTGAAAAAATAACTTTTAACCATGCCAAAGGAGTTGAAAAGAAAAGTCTTGAGTGAGGAAAAGAAGGGCTCAATTCTGGCTTACTAGCAAAGGGATACAATGAGCGTCATGTTGCCTCCATCCTTAAAATTTCTAAGACGACAGTCAATTACAACAAGGTCAAGCAGTAGACATTGGGGACAACAAAGCTACTGGCAGAGGGCGAAAACGACTCTCCACTGACCGAGATGACGTCATCTTATTCGAATGTCACTCAACAACCACAGGATGACATCAAGTGACCTACAAAAGGAATGGCAAATGGCAGCTGGGGTGAAGTGCACGGCAAGTACAGTTCGTAATAGGCTCCTAGAGGCAGGGCTCAAGTAATTTAAAGCTAGAAAAAAGCCTTTCATCAATGAGAAGCAAAGAAGAGCCAGGCTAAAGTTTGCCAAAGACCGTAAGGATTGGACCATAGAGGACTGAAGTAATGTAATCTTCTCTAATGCATCTAATCTTCAGCTTTGTCCAACACCTGGTATTCTAATAGATAGACGGAGACCTGGAGAGGCGTACAAGCCACAGTGTCTTGCACCCACTGTGAAATTTGGTGGAGGATCGGTGATGATCTAGGGATGCTTCTGCAAGGCTGGAATTGGGCATGTTAATCTTTGCAAAGGACGTATGAATCAAGCCGCATACAAGGTTATCCTGGAAAAACAGTTGATTCTTCTGCTCAGGCAATGTTCTCCAACTCTGAGGACTGTTTTTACCAGCAAGACAATGCGCCATGCCACACAGCTAGGTCAATCAATGTGTGGATGAAAGACCACCACATCAAATTCCTGTCATGGCCAGCCCAATCTCCAGACCTGAACCTCATTGAAAACCTCTGGAATGTAATCAAGAGGAAGATAGATAGTTACAAGCCATCAAAGAAGAACTGCTTACATTTTTGTACCAGGAGTGGCATAAGGTCACCCAAAAGCAGTGTGAAAGACTGGTGGAAAGCATGCCAAGACGCATGAAAGCTGTGATTAAAAATCATGGTTATTCCACAAAATATTGATTTTGAATTCTTCCTGAGTCAAAACATTAGTGTTCTTGTTTCTAAATGATTATGAACTTGTTTTCTTTGCATTATTTGAGATCTGCAAGCAATACATTTTTTTTTGCTATTTTGACTATCATTTTCTGAAAATAAATACAGAATGTATTGCTTAGAAATTCGGAGATATGTTGTCAGTAGTTTATAGAATAAAAGAGCTATTTATATTTTACTCAAAAATATACCTATAAAGAGAAAAATAAGACAAACTGAAAATTTTGCAGTGGTCTCTTAATTTTTGCCAGAGCTGTATAAGACACCCCTATTACTAACCCCATAGTCATGTTGTAAAAAATACACAGTTAGAATAAAGTCTTTTAATTGAAAGAAAGACACAGACTCATATTTGAAATAAACACTTCCCACTCTCTTTTACCTACTTATTAGTGTAAAATGTAAAATAAAAAACATCATATTCCTCACCTGTCTGACGATAATCTTTTTGTCCACGCCATTATCCATCCCTGCTTAATCTGGATGTCTTGTTGCATTGTGGCATGATGTGACCGTTCAGCCTGGCATCCAGGAGACACTGAGCTGAGCATCAGATCGATGTCATTGAGATTACCGCTGGCACTGAAGCTGCTGTTCCCACAGGCATCTCACTGTGAGCAGCCCGATGAACTACAGTGACCTGAATGAGATCACCACTAGCACCGTGAGCAGATTTTTTATCATACTACCATTCAGCAAGGCATCCAGATGAAGCAGAAAAGGATTACGGCGTGGGTCATATGGATTATATAGATATGTTTTTTGGGGAAAATGAGGGTGGGGTGTGTTTATTTCAATTAAAGGACTTTATTCTTGCTATTTCTTTTTTACAATCTGATTATGGGGTTAGTAATGGAGGCGTCTTAAAGACTCCTCTCCATTACTAACTACTGGGCTTACATCAACCCAAACCCTATTACCCCACTTGCCACCTCTCCGGGCAGTTGGGAAGAGCGAGGTTAAGCACCAAATTTGGCACATCCATAAGGGCGGCTGAGGGCTGATGTTGGTGGCCTGTGAGGGGTTACAATATCCATGGCCCCTTCACTGGCTATGAATATTAGCCCACAGCTGTTTGTTTAGCCTTTCCTGGTTAGAATTTATAGTGGAAAACTGGGTCATTTTTTGGAGGGTCCAACGTAAACTAACCAGTAAAAGCTAAGCAAAAAGCTGTAAACTGTTATTAATAGCCTGGGAATCTTTTGTGATATTGTCCACTTTCCCAGATTAGTAACATCAGTCCCCAGTCATGGGCTTTCCCTCTGTTGGTTATCAAAATTACAAGGGAGCCCATTCCAATTTTTTTATTTAATTCTTAATCTTACACATGATTTACACAGCGTTTGCTGAATACAACTCCCATTTTTGTCACCTGGTTTCTCTGAGATCAGGGAGACCAGGCAACAATTATCAGAGCTGTCTTCAGCCCACGGCGCCAGGGAAAAGCGCGAACTGTTCCGCTTTTTCCCAGGCGCCAGTACGTTTCACGCTGATGACACATGAATGTCATCTCAGTGTGCACGTGTGCGGGGCATTTTGCAGCCCGAGCTGCTGATAAAAATTGGGCATGTCTGCAGTTTTTCACACGAACACAACAGTCCATGTGAAAAACCTGACGTGCGCACTACCATTGAGTACAATGGGTGTTTGTGTGTCCGTATTTGCCGTCCTTAAAAAATGACTACATACGGACATGAAAAATGGACGTGTGAAGGGGGCTCTTGATATTTTTTCTTCATTATTAATGCATTAGAAAGTGGTAACAAAACTGCACAATGGTTTTTAGAGAAAAACAATCTCAAGTCAGTATCAGTCAGAGACGGTGTGTTTGCATTTCTTGTGCAATCCTTGTTGAGTTGTATATTCGGCAGTGAAAAGATTGTCAAAAGTTAATTATAGTGTAGTGCAAAATGTATATTAAAAGAAAAACTGACAATTGCAATGGATCGGGCAGTGTAAAAAAAAATACCATGGCTAAGGCCAGTTTCACACATCGTGATATTTCCGGTACCGGAGATGTCAGTGTCCGTGTGTGTAATACTTGCGGCACACATATGGCAACCGTGTGTCGCAACAGTAACACACGCACGGGCCCCAGGGAAGCATCGGTACAGTAAGCTCTGTTCCCCGGCGTCAGGTGCTGAAGACGGCTCTCATCATACTCCCCTGCTCTGTCAGCGATCAGCGCGAGCAGGGGAGAATGATGAGTTATATTTAATGAGAGCAGGCGGCGGCTGATGGGACTATTACTCCCATCAGCATAAACCTTCTGCCACTAATAATAGTGAGAGCAGGGAGTATTCATCACCCACCGCCTGCACTATAAATAAATAAATAAAAATCTGGCATGGGTTCCCCTGTATTTTTGATAACCTGCCAAGCAAAACTGACATCTGGGGGCTGCAACCAAGCTGTCAGCTCAGCAAGCGGTTATGAAAAATAGAGGTGTCCCCATGCTGTTTTTTAAATTATTTAAGTAAATAATTAAAAAAACTGTCTTGGGGTCTCCGCCCATTTTTAACAACCAGCCTTGCTAAAGCAGACAGCTGGGGGCTGGTATTCTCAGGCTGGTAAGGGGTCATTGATATATGCCCCCTCAGCCTAAAAAAACAGCACTGCAGCCGCCCAGTAAAGGTACATCTATTAGATGCACCAATCCTGGCACTTTGCCCAGCTCTGAATGAGCTGCTGTGAGCGCATCATCATTTTTAAATAATTTAAAAAAAAGCTTGTGGACCCCTCTATCTTTGATAACCATCCTTTCTGAAGCTGACAGCTAAGGGTTGCAGCTCCCAGCTGTCAATTTTGCCTGGCTAGTCATAGAAAATACAGGGGAACCCACATCAGATTTTTTTTATTTATTTATTTATTTATAGCGCAGGCGGCAGGTGATGAATATTCTCATCAGCCGCTCATACTCTCACTGTTAATTAGACAGCAGGTGTAGGCTGATGGGATTAATAGTCTCATCAGCTACCACCTGCTCTCATTGTTATCAGTTGAATATAACTCTCATCATTCTCCCCTGCTTTCGCTGATCGCCGACAGAGCAAGTGAGAATGATGAGAGCGGTCTTCAGCACCCAGTGTTGGGGAACAGCGCTTACTGTACCACTGATTCTCAGGCGCCGGGACGTGTCGCATGGATGACATCCCAGTGTGCCATCCATGTGCACGTATGCGGGACGTTTTGCGGCCTGTACTGCCGGTAAAAAATGGACATGTCTACGTGTGGGTCACACGGACACACGGTCCATGTAAACACATTGACATGTGCATAGCAACATAGATTTCAATGTGTCTACGTGTGTGTCTGGTACGTGTGGTGTCAGTTTTCACACGTACCAGACACACTGACGTGAGGCTTATGTATGTTTGTGTTATGAAGACTGCCTGGCACTATTTATAATAAGCGTTTCTGCACTATGCATGTACTTTTCTACAAACTATTTTTGCATTATCCACTTTATTGATTTTTTATTTTTATGCAATTGAGTAGTGCCCGGCACTCTTTACAACCCATATATAAGGAATAGTAGGAAATAAATGAAGTTGGGTACTCATGAATTTTTCTAAGGATAATGTATTTTTGTACCACTAGATGGCAGCATTACAATAAAGAATATATTTAAGACTATATGATGCATTTTCTCAAATAATTTTCAATAAAACTATGTAAATAACTAGAGACATTTATAAAATGCACATGGTTTTTCCTTCTATTAATTAATGTGGATAATTAATTTCCAGAGGTTAATATATATGAATTAAGGACGACTTTATAAGAGGATAATTGTGTTCTGAAAAAATCTGTATAATGGATACCACGTTTTAAAAGGACGTACCACGTGTTGTCTAATCATGTACCATTTTTAATGTGTATGTCTTATTATGTGTCATTATATCAAATAAAGAATTTTCTATTTTTTAATAGTTTCATAAGTTTTTTTGTAGGATAGTATAACTATTGGTTGGGAAACGTAATATTTTCGCCCAAATTATCGGATATTTAGTATATGATACATTGCCTTATTGTGGGCTGTCAGGTGGTCGTCACATAGGGAGTTCTTACACTTCATACAGGATTTCACATCCTAGAAAGGACACTTTGTATAGTAAGTACAGAAGATCCTGCTCCACTATATTCCCAAGCAGGGTTGATGAAATAACAGTCCTTGATGCTGCTACATTAAACTAATAGCTTTTTTTCAGGTCTAATTCAGATGCTATTCTGTTATAATAATACCACACTTATCTGCAATTCATCTATGGTGAGGTGTAGCAGTAGTGATAGCATATGACAAGCATAAGGATTGTTGCCTTATAAATTTTAATCCTTGTTGCTTTTTTCCATGTACTCATTGACCAAATGTTACTTGCGTTCCTCCAGAGTTTGTTGCTGCCACATACAAGAAAATATCTTTTCAGGGCCAATTCAAATCCTTTTCTTAATAATTCTACAATAATACCATTCTTAACTGCAATTTGTGTATGGTGAGCTGCGGCAGTAGGGGTAGCATATGACAGACATCAGTCAGGGATTATTGCCTTATAAATTTTGAGCCTTGCTGCTGGTTTTGTCCATGCACTCATTGACCAATTTTTTTCTTTTTTTACGGTATTCTGTACTCAGAAATTCATCAAAGAAGGCAAAATTAACTGATTTAATGTGTCCATTTGCAGTTTCTCTATAGCATCTGTATGTAAGAGGTAGGGGTGGAAGACTTTACGCTACTGGAGCTGGAATTACCACTTCTGAACTCTCCAGTGCTTTTTTATCCATTTTTGGGTGCTTCTTCAAGTATGTTTGGGGTCATTGTCCTGCTGGAAGACTCTTGACCTAGGATGCAAACCCAGCTTTCTTACTTCGAGCACTACATTGCGACCCAAAATACTTTGGAAATTTTCACATTTATCGATGCCTTGAGCACAGTCAAAGCAACCAGGGCCAGAGGCAGCAAAACATCCCCAAAATATCTTTGAACCTCCACCATATTTGACTGTAACTACTGTATTCTTTTATTTGTGGGCTCATTCCATTTACAGTAAACAATAGAATGATATGCTTTACCAAAAAAACTCTATCTTGTTCTCATCTGTCCACAAGATGCTTACTGGACCTCTGAAAATAGTGGGGCCACCTGCTGGCCTTCTGGACCTCCAAGTTTTAAACCTTTCAGCATTAATACAAAAAACAATTTGCCCACCTCAGATGGATAAATTATATTGCAGTACCAATATACAGCTATGCAAAGCATAGCCACCTGCTGGCCCTCCAAAAATACTTAGTGAGGACTGGCTGTTGGCCCTCTAAAATTAGAGTGAGGGCCGCCTGATGGCCCTCTGACAATAGTGAGGGCCACCTACTGGCCCTCTACAAATAGTCATGGCCACCTGATGGCCCTGAAAAAAAAATTGTCACTTTCAGAGTCCCTCCTTCATAAATTAAACAGGAAGTGTCTGATCATGTCTCACACACCACATTACCAGATAAGGTGTTAAAATGATAAAATTACATTTCCTGGTAAATTTTTTTTACCATTTAAACCAATGCAGACATGCAAAAGAGCAACAAAAACATTGCGTGTGAACATAGCCCAAGGTATGGAAGAGCATTTTTTTCCCAATTATTTATTTTGCCTTATATACAAGTCATTATCCTGGAAAGAATGTTTCTTAACAGTTTTTCGAGAAAAATCCATTTTATCTTCCATTTGTATGTTTTATTGTTCTCAGCAGCAATCTGGGATTTAGAGATGCTTCCAGTGGTCTTCCCCATGCTGCTCCTATGCCATTTCAGTGCTGTTTCCATCGATTTCAGCAATTTTTAGATCCCCCCAAGAGCCCCGTGGGGATGTAGGGGGTTCTGGAAAAATGCTCAAGTTCCCCATTGACTTACATTATACTTGATACTCGGGTCGAGCACCCGAGCAATACAGTTTGCTCGACTCGAGTAATGAGTAACCGAGCATTTTAGTGCTTGCTCATCGCTATTGTACACTAAACATTCCTCGGGCTATTTGAAGTAATTGTGAGAATTTCGAACTGAATGTAAATAACATTTTGGTTTGTGTCTCCGTAGATCCCAACAAACAAACTTTTTTGGGCAGTCTGTGCAGTAGGGATTGGAGGAGCATTTCAATATGGATATAATCTATCAATTATTAACGCACCTACCACAGTAAGTGAAATTGTTTAAGATTTGTTAGGAATTTAAAAATATTTTTTTTATGTAGAATGATACACAGACACAGTCATTACAGAGGAAAGGATTAAAATAACAGCAGCAATAACTAGCTAGATCAAGTGAAAAGTACATACCAATATCACTACCATATCCCATATTCTCCCCCATGGGTGATCTGTTTACTTTGGCTGCAGCGGTGACCCACATGACCCTTTTTTTATTATTATTATTATACATTTTTACAGCGCCATTTGTCCCATGGCGCTTTACATGTGAGAAGGGGCAAATATAGACAAGTACAATAAACATGAGCAATAAGCACACATAAGTACAGAGGGAGAAAGGACCCTGCCCGCAAGGGCTCACAGTCTACAGGGGATGGGTGAGGATACACTAGGAGAGGGTAGAGCTGGTCGTGTGGCGGTTCAGTGGACTGAGGATCACTGCAGGTTATAGGCTTGTCGGAAGAGGTGGGTCTTCAGGTTCTTATTGAAGGTTTCCATGGTAGGCGAGAGTCTGATGTGTTAGGGTAGAGAATTCCAGAGTATGGTGGAAGCAGGGGAGAAGTCTTGTATGCGGTTGTGGGAAGAAGAGATAAGAGGAGAGTAGAGGAGATCTTGAGAGGATCAAAGGTTGTGTGTGGGTAAGTACCGGGAGTCCACGTCACAGATGTATGGAGGAGACAGGTTGTGGATGGCTTTGTATGTCATAGTTAGGGTTTTGAACTGGAGCCTCTGGACGATAGGAAGCCAATGGAGGGCTTGGCATAGGGGAGAGGCTGGGGAATAACGGGGAGACAGGTGGATTAGTCGGGCAGCAGAATGTAGGATGGATTGGAGTGGTGACAGAGTTCTAGAGGGGAGGCCATAGAGTAGGAGGTTACAGTAGTCAAGGCGGGAGATGATAAGGGCATGCACTAGTGTTTTTATGGTGTCATGGTCAAGGAATGTGCGGATCCGGGAAATATTTTTGAGTTTGAGACGGCAGGAGGAGGCTAGGGTTTGGATATGTGGCTTAAAAGAGAGGGCAGAGTCGAGGATCACCCCGAGGCATCGGGCATGTGGGACTGGAGAAAGTGAGCAGCCATTGACATTGATGGATAGGTCTGGTGGAGGGGTAGAGTGAGATGGGGGAAAGAGAATGAATTCTGTTTTGTCCATGTTCAGTTTTAGAAAGCGAATGAAGAAGAAGGCTGAAATAGCGGACAGACATTGTGGGATTTTTGTCAGTAAGGAGGTGAGGTCAGGTCCAGATAGATAGATTTGCGTGTCATCAGCATAGAGATGATACTGCAAACTGTGGGATTCTATGAGCTGTCCCAGGCTAAAGGTGTAGATGGAGAAGAGAAGGGGTCCTAGAACTGAGCCTTGAGGAACACCAATAGAGAGGGGGCGAGGTGAGGAGGTGGTGTGGGAGAGGGAAACACTAAATGTTCGGTCTGTTAGGTATGATGAGATCCAGGATAGGGCCAAGTCTGTGATGCCCAAAGATGAGAGAATCTGGAGCAGGAGGGAATGGTCCACAGTGTCGAAGGCAGAAGACAGGTCGAGGAGAAGCAGGACAGAGTAGTGTCGCTTGCTCTTGGCGGTTAGTAGGTCGTTGGTGACTTTAGTTAGGGCAGTTTCAGTTGAGTGATGCAGTCGGAAGCCTGATTGTAAGCGGTCAAAGAGGGAGCAGGAGGAGAGTTGGGAGGACAGTTCAAGATGGACATGCTGTTCCATTAGTTTGGAGGCATAAGGGAGAAGAGATATCGGGCGATAGCTAGACGCAGAGGAAGGGTCAAGGGAGGTCTTTTTGAGGATGGGTGCGATCGAGGCATGTTTGAAGGATGAGGGGAACACACCATTTGTAAGTGAGAGGTTGAAGAGGTGTGTTAGAGTAGGGCTGAAGACTGTGGCGAGGTTAGGGATGAGGTGGGATGGGAGCGGGTCAAGCATGCAAGTGGTGAGGTGTGATCTTGAAAGGAGGGTGGAGAGCTGATCTTCTGTCATGGTGGAGAAGTGGGTTTTTGAGGAACAGGGCTGAGCAGCTAAGAGGGGTGTTGGGGGCCGTGGGCCAAAGCTTTCTCTGATTGTATCTATCTTCTGCTTAAAGAAGGAGACAAAGTCTTCCGCGGTAATGAGATGAGAGGCAGGAGGTGCTGGGGGACGGAGTAGAGAATTGAAAGTGTTGAAGAGCTGTTTAGGGTTGTGAGACAGGGAGGATATGAGAGATGAGAAGTAAGTTTGCTTTGCGGCAGTGAGTGTGGACTTGAAGCTGGTGAGGGACTGCTTGTATGCGGTTAAGCGCTCAGCAGAGCGGTATTTCTTCAATCTCTGCTCAGCAACCCTGGAAGCCCGTCTCAGTTCTTTGGTGAGGCTGGTCATCCAGGGCTGCCTGTTGATTGTGCGAGTTTTGCTATGTGTGAGGGGGCGGCCGAATCAAGTGCTGCTGTTATTGTGGTGTTCTAAAAGGTGGCAGCAGCATCTGTGTCATTAAGTGAGGCTATGTCTGTAAGAGGGAGGAGGGATTCAGAGAGCGATTGTAAATTGAGGTGCTTGAGATTTCTGCGAGAATGAGTGAGTTTGTGGAGTGGGGGTTGCGCACTAAGAGAGGAGAGGGAAGAGAGTGTCAGTAGGTTGTGGTCAGACAGGGGGAGGTGTGAGTTAGTGAGATTAGTAAGGGAGCAGAGGCGGGTGAAGATAAGGTCCAGCGTGTGTCCATCTTCGTGAGTGGCCGCGGAGGACCATTGAGTGAGGCCAAAGGAGGCAGTGAGTGATAAAAGTTTGGAGGCAGCTGGGGTGGAAGCATCAATGGGGATGTTGAAGTCACCCATGATGATAGAGGGGATGTCAGCAGAAAGGAAGTGAAGCAGCCAGGTGGTGAAGTGATCGAGAAAGGTGGAGATGGATAGTTCTGGGGGGCAGTAGATGACAGCCAGCTGGAGGTTGGAAGGGGAGTAGATGCGGACGGAGTGCACCTCAAACGAGGGAAGAGTAGCGGAGGGTGGTAGAGGAATTGTGGTAAAGGAGCAAGTATTGGAGAGGAGCAATCCAACTCCTCCACCACGTTTATTGCTGGGGCGAGGGGTGTGAGAAAGATGGAGTCTGTAAAGCAATATAATAGAGGTATACCCAAAATGTGTTTCAATGTATAGCAGCAAAAGAATTGGGGATGTAAAACTTACATTTAATGAACTAATGTTAAAAAGGGGACACACAGACAATTACCATTCCAAACAAAAAGTGAGGATACATGATATAATCAGAGAGTAAAGTCCAATAGGGACTACAAATATAGGAGATATAAATATAAACAGACAACTTATAGTTTGCTCTGCACCGCAAGAGCAAAAATTGACTACCTAATGCAAGTGTATGCATCGCTCATTTGTAAGTCATTTGTCTGGAACGCAATCAACGTGTGTGAGACAGTATGTATAAAGGAATGATCTCACCCATTTGAATGGAGATATGCGCTCCAAAATTCATCTCCTATAAATATGCATCTGGGCATTTCCAGAGTAGATAAGGCCCTTTCCCAACGCGTTTCCTCCTTTCAGGATTCATCAGGGATATGGCGACTAGAGACATCTATATCAAATGCATTGCTCTCATGGAGTTGGAGTCTGCCATAAGAGAGTGCAGCTGGAGAGGCTGAGTCAGAGGGGGTGAGCCAGGTTTCAGTGATGCGAGGAAGGAGAGTTTGTTGGTGATGAAGATGTCACGGATGAACGACAGTTTATTGCAGACTGAGCGTGGTTCCATAGAGTTCCAGGTAGGGGGACCGGAGGAGTGGGGGCTGAATGAATGGGTATGAGGTTATTATCATTGCGAAAACGTGTAGAGGATCGTGGCAGGGTGTTAGAGATGAGTGTGGGGATGTGTTGAGGAGGGCCAGGATTTGGGGATACGTTGCCAGCAATGAGGAGGAGCAGACACAGCGTTAGAAGGTGGGAGCAGGATAGGATATGATGTGGCCGTGTGTATCTGGACAAGGAGGCTTGTATGTGGAGGAACAGTTCAGAGGAGAAGGTGAGATGGCTGGGGAGGATGGAGGGGAAATGACTAGTTCCTTGCTATGTGGCAGGATTACAGAAGAATGCACAAAATAGAGAAGTATGCGGGTGAAAGTAAGAAGAAGTCGAAACATTGTTGTGGTGTTATAGTCCGTTATCTTACAGTCAAATTCCAGTCCAATTCTAGTCTAATTCAGAGTAGCATAATTAGAAATCTGTAATTTGAAATAATGGATTTGAAATAAGCCTGGGCAGACTGTGTCTGGGCAGACGCAAGGCCCTGAATATATCTGGGACTGAGAGGGGATGTGGGCGTGTTTAGCCACACCACATGTTCAGAGTTAGCCATAGGTGAGAAAAAGGGGGGGAGGGACTGCACACTCAGAGATATTCATGGAAGACACAGGAGGAATGGAGTACATTATGGATGCAAGAGGTAGGGTAAGCAATGCATACCAAGGAGAGCAAAAGCAGTTCACAAAACAGTCAGGAGCTGGGGAAAGCTGGGGACATTCAATGCATACCAAGGAGAGCAAAAGCAGTTCACAAAACAGTCAGGAGCTGGGGAAAGCTGGGGACATTCAATGCATACCAAGGAGAGCAAAAGCAGTTCACAAAACAGTCAGGAGCTGGGGAAAGCTGGGGACATTCAATGCATACCAAGGAGAGCAAAAGCAGTTCACAAAACAGTCAGGAGCTGGGGAAAGCTGGGGACATTCAATGCATACCAAGGAGAGCAAAAGCAGTTCACAAAACAGTCAGGAGCTGGGGAAAGCTGGGGACATTCAATGCATACCTGTGGGAAGAGGAAAAACAGCTTGATTAGATCGTGCACATGATGATGATAATATTGCAGGAGTGATGCGTGGCCAAATGCATTCTAGAATTCTAGTCTAATTCAGAGTAGCGTAATTAGAAATCTGTAATTTGAAATATAGGTTTTGAAATAAGCCTGTGCAGGCTACGTCTGGGCAGACGCATGGCCCTGAATATACCCTTGCTACCAATCACTGGTTCGGCAGTATAAACCACAAGGCCGCTGACACCAGAAGTGTAGGCTTGAAAATATAACCTTTTATTAATACGTTACATGGAAAAAATCCAGGAAAATGACACTTCCACTGTGATGACAAAGAGGCAAAGTCCTATTCCTCTACGGAATTCGGATGAATTTATTTAAAAACAGTTAATTTACACACAACAAGTTTCGGCACCTGTGCAATACAAGGAAATCCTGAAAACATGACCTGTTTGCGACCCTTGAGGAATGCAGTTATGGTTTCATGAGGGCCATTACTAAGATTTCTACATCACATGTGATCTCAGGTAACCAGGTATACATTAAATCAACCCTTCCTTCCTCCTTGGACTGAAAAATGACTATACATTTCTCATGTATAGTCACCATACCTGGCAACAGTTTGCCTCATGCTGCCTTTTCCCTTCAAAATGATTGTCAGTTCCTCCTGCATTCAAGATGGACGTTGCAGCGCCAAGTAAACCTAAATGGTTAGTCTACACCATTCACACCATTCATCCTTTGTTTTTACTGTGCTGTGAAATAGGAAACGCAAGGGAGTTGAGGTTTAGAGCTACCATTGTACTCCAAAGGCGCTGCAGCAGCCATCTTCAATGGAACATCAATCTGGGTGCAGGACGCAGTTGGAAGCAAATGGAGGATACCAGTAGTGTGACTACACATGAGAAACGTATGGTACTTCAGCAACATAGTGGAGGTTCACATAAAAAGTTCTAGCACCAGATCAACTTCCTGTGCAAATCAACATCCATGGTTTGATTGGTAAAAAGTTTACTATGTTGAAAAAGGGCAAGGGCAATCTAGGGTCAAACTTTTGGGGCTTGGCCACAGATCTTTTACATCACCTCACATGAAGTGCCCTTCCACTTCAAAGAAAATCATACTGTCAGAGGATTAGAGAGTCAGCTCATGGAATCACTGTCTCCATGGCTATCTCAGGCACTCCATCACATAGCTCACACTAGTCAGATTTGGTATAAATAGCCGCAACCAGTATTATTGGTTCAGTACAACAGCAAAATAAAATACAAAATAAATCATAAGCCATTAAAGGGAAGATGTCAGCAGGATTGTGCTGAGTAGCCTACAGACACTGTCAGGTTGGTGCTGTTATACTGATTAAAATGATACCTTGGTTGATGAAATCCATCTTGTGGTTGTTTAATCTTTATTTTCAGTTTTGAGTTAATGTTATGCCCTGGGGCAGCCTGTGGGGGGTCTTCATGTGGTGCTCTTGTAGGGAGTGGGCCCCCGCTGTGTGCCCAAGCCGGAACCAAGGGGGCTGTCACATAAGTTCCTAGGGAAAAGGTGCCCGGGGGAAAGAACTGGAGGGGGAGGCAGAGACTGTTCTGGAAGGTGCGGAGGCAAGGCTAATATAAAAAGAGCACAGGAGACCAGCAGGTGGCAGTTGATGCAGAGACAGACAGGGGGAAGGAAGAAGAGACCTGCTGGGGAGTGAAGAGGACGCCCAGGCCAGCTGCCACATGTGAACAGACTGAGAGACCCACGTGACTCGGGGAGAGGACATACCCGAGCGGAGCGCAGAAGGGGGAGAACTGTGAGGCACTCACCTGGCACTTCCCTTCTGCAGCCCGCAGTTGCGGCCTGTCCGCCTCCAGCCGCGACCTCCACTGTCTCATCTCAGCCCATGTTTGCAGCCTGTCCGCCTCCAGCCACGACCGCCGATGCCCTACTCCAGCCCACGGTTGAGGTCTGTCTGCCTCCAGCCTCGACCGCCGCTGCTCACCCCAGCTTGCAGTTGCGGCCTGCCCATTTCCAGCCGCGACAGCCCTTGTCCCACTACAGCAGAGAAATGCAGAGAAATATGCAAATGGTAAGCACAAAAACAAAAACAGAAAATATCTTATCTGAAAGCAGAAGAAGAGGCAAGACTCAGCAAGCTTCCAAGTGAACCAGGAACCACAGTTGAGACAAGAACAATTGATCACCAGCAACCATGATGGGAGGGAACCTCCCTTATATCAGACCAGTCTGTAACTCCTGATTGCCAATCCTCATAGAATGGTTCAGTACTGTTTGTAACCACCAGAGGGAGCTTCTGCTCAGAATTCATTTCCAAAACATTCACAACAGTACCCCCCCTTGAGGAGGGGTCACCGAACCCTCATTTGTGCAACCAGGTCGGTCAGGATGAGCTCGGTGATAGGCACGAATCAGTCTCCTAGCATGGATGTCCGAAGCAAACACCCAAGAATTGTCCTCCTGACCATGACCTCTCCACTTAACCAAATACTGGAGTTTCCGTCTAGAAAAACGAGAATCCAATATTTTCTCAACCACATACTCCAGATTACCCTCAACCAAAACAGGGTCGGGAGGCGCAGCCATAGGAACCACTGGCTCGACAAACCTCTTCAATAAGGACTTGTGGAACACGTTATGGATCTTAAATGTCCCTGGAAGAAGTAAACTAAAGGAAACAGGATTAAGAATCTCCATGATCTTATAAGGTCCAATGAACCTAGGCTTAAACTTAGGAGATGCAACTCTCATAGGGATATTTCTTGAGGACAACCAGACCAAGTCCCCCACTTTAAACCGAGGACCATCAGTCCTATGCCGGTTGGCAAACCGCTGGGCCTTCTCCTGAGAGAGGGACAACCTCTCCACTACCTGGTCCCAAATCTGCTGCATACGCTCCACAACAGAGTCAACACCCGGACAGACAGAAGCCTCCGTCTGTCCCGAAGAAAATCGAGGGTGAAACCCAAAATTGCCGAAAAATGGAGACATCAAAGTGGCAGAGCTTGCCCTATTATTAAGAGCAAACTCAGCCAAAGGCAAAAAAGAGACCCAGTCATCTTGATCAGCAGACACAAAGCTTCTCAGATAAGTCTCCAATGTCTGGTTTGTTCTCTCAGTTTGTCCATTGGTCTGAGGATGAAAAGCAGAGGAGAAAGACAATTGAACACCAAGTTTAGAACAAAAAGTCCTCCAAAATCTGGAAACAAACTGGACTCCTCTGTCAGACACAATGTTCTCAGGAATGCCGTGTAACCGAACCACGTGCTGAAGGAACAAAGGCACCAATTCGGAGGAGGAAGGCAACTTAGGTAATGGCACAAGATGTATCATCTTGGAAAACCTATCACAAATCACCCAGATAACGGTCATTCTCTGAGAAACAGGGAGGTCGGAAATAAAATCCATAGAGATATGGGTCCATGGTCTCTTGGGCACAGGCAATGGCATCAACAAACCACTAGAGCTAGAGCAAGGCTTGGAGCGAGAGCAAGTCCCACAGGACTGCACAAACTCCCTGACGTCACGAGACAAAGTAGGCCACCAAAAGGACCGACTCACCAAGTCTCTGGTACCAAAAATTCCGGGATGACCGGCCAACGCGGAACAATGAATCTCAGACATCATACTCTTTTTCCACCGGTCTGGGACAAACAATTTCCCAATAGGGCAGCGCTCGGGTTTATCCTCCTGACACCCTTCCAGAGCCAGTCTCAAATTGGGCGAGATGGCGGAAATAACTACACCCTCTTTCAAAATAACAGCAGGATCAGATAACTCAGGAGAGTCCGCAAGGAAACTCCTCGAGAGGGCATCCGCCTTCACATTCTTAGTGCCAGGAAGAAAGGAAACCACAAAATTAAAACGTGTGAAAAACAAGGCCCACCTGGCCTGTCTAGGATTAAGTCGCTTGGCTGATTCGAGATAAACCAGATTCTTATGGTCCGTGAGGACCACCACCTGATGTTTGGCTCCCTCCAGCCAATGTCTCCACTCTTCAAAAGCCCACTTCATGGCCAATAACTCCCGATTACCCACGTCATAATTACGTTCAGTTGGAGAAATTTTTCGAGAGAAAAAGGGACAAGGGTTACTTTTAGAGGTCTCAGGATCTCTTTGGGACAAAACGGCACCTGCCCCAATTTCAGAGGCATCAACCTCCACCTGAAACGGCAGAGAAACATCAGACTGCCGTAGAACAGGAGCAGAAGTGAATCTCTGCTTAAGTTCCTGAAACGCAGAGACTGCCTCAGGAGGCCAATTCACCACATCAGAACCCTTTTTGGTCAAATCAGTCAATGGTTTAACAATAACAGAGAAATTACCAATAAATTTACCATAAAAATTGGCAAAACCCAAGAATCTCTAAAGAGCCTTTAATGAAGTAGGTTGGACCCAATCACAGATGGCCTGAACCTTGACCGGGCCCATTTCAATAACAGATGGAGACAAAATGAATCCCAGAAATGAGATCCTTTGTACGCCAAAAAGACACTTTGATCCCTTTACATACAGAGCATTATCTCTCAAAATCTGGAACACAGTCCGAACATGTTTCACATGAGAGTCCCAGTCATTGGAAAAAATCAAGATATCATCCAAATAAACAATCAGAAATGTATCCACAAAATCCCTGAAAATGTCATTCATGAAGGACTGGAAGACGGAAGGAGCAGTAGTGAGCCCAAAGGGCATCACTAGGTACTCAAAATACGCCCCCTGAGGTAAGCTGTAAACCAACTAAGACTTTATCACCCTGGAAAACAGGTCAGAAATCAGGGTCAAGATATTGATATTTCACAGTGATCTTGTTCAAGAGAAATACACGGCCTTAATGAACCATCCTTTTTGGCCACAAAGAAAAAACTGGCACCCAAGGGTGAAGAGGATGGTCTGATATGACTCTTCTCCAATGACTCCTTGATATAAGACCGCATAGCGTCATGTTCAGGTACAGACAAGTTAAAAAGGCGACCTTTAGGAAATTTACTACCAGGCACTAATTCAATAGCACAGTCATAGCTCCTATGGGGGGGCAAGGATGCAGATTTACTTTCGCTAAACACATCCGAAAAATCAGTCAAAAAGTCAGGAACATCCTCAGCCTGGGGAGAGGCAGAAAAAACAGGAGTGTTGGCATTAACACATTGGCAGCCCCAACTGGTTACAGACACAGATTTCCAATCCAAAACAGGATTATGAGACTGTAACCAAGGGAAACCTAGTACAATAATGTCATGCAGATTATACAGTACCAAAAATTTGCAACTCTCCTGATAATCAGGTTCAACCCTCATTATCACCTGAGTTGAAAACTGGGGTTTACTCTCAGCCAAAGGGGTAGAATCAATCCCCAGTAAAGGAATAGACTTCCGTAGGGGTATCAAGGGAAACCCACAACGTTTGGCAAAATCAAAATCCATCAGGTTAATAGCTGCTCCCGAATCAACAAAAGCCTGAGCAGAAAATGTGGACAGGGAGCAAATCAGGGTAACAGTCAACAAAAATTTAGTCTGAACACTACCCAAGACAACTGAGCGTGCAAAACGTCTTCCCCGTTTAGGGCAGACAGAAATAGCATGAGAGGCGTCACCACAATAGAAACATAACCCATTGCGTTTTCGAAACTCATGACGCTGTGCCCCAGAAGCTACTCTATCACACTGCATGGGTTCAGAAGCTGGCTCACAAGGCAACACTATTCCACGCATACCTCTACGCTCACGCAAACGTCTGTCAATTTGAATCGCTAATGACATAGAATCATTGAGACCAGAGGGAGCAGGGAAACCCACCATAACATCTTTTACATTATCTGACAGCCCCTTCCGAAAAAGGGCTGCCAAAGCATCATCATTCCATTTGGTTAGGACTGCCCATTTTCCGAATTTCTGACAGTACAACTCATCTCCTCAAGCCCCTGATTTAATGCCAACAAGGTTCTTTCAGCTTGATCAGTGACATTAGGCTCATCGTACAATAACCCCAGAGCCAGAAAAAATGCATCAACATCACTCAAAACAGGGTCCCCAAGTGTCAGGGAAAAAGCCCAATCCTGAGGATCGCCGCGCAGGAGAGAGATGACAATTTGAACCTGCTGTGCTGCGTTCCCTGAGGACTTAGGTTTTAAGGCAAAAAACAACTTACAGTTATTTTTGAAATTCAGAAATTTTGCCCGATCTCCCAAAAGCAAATTTGGCATGGGAATCCTAGGTTCCACAACCGGCAACCAGCAAGATAGACAGCAATACTCCGAACCTCAGTGGCAAGCTGTGATGTATGGTATACAGTTCATATAGCGTCTTGTGCTTGGGTGCGAGGAAAACACATGAGACACAGGTTTGATATGGAAGGACTTGTATTACTTCATACAAGTAGGCAAAAGGGTCACACAGTTTGCAGGTACAGAGGCAGGAGACACAGCAGGCCAGAGTAACTTTAAGCTCAGCAATAACTCTCCACAACAGGTTCAGGATCTCTTCTCTGTTACCATAATTCCCTTGCAAACGTGGATTTACCAAACAGCAGGTCTCCAGAGTCCACAAGTGTTCAAAAGTTCCTCAGTAGGAAATGGCTGGAGTACAAAGTCCAAGGTTTCCAGGAGTCAGGTCACAGGCTGACTGCAGGCTTGATTCTGAAGCACTGATTGCTCAGCTGAGGCTGCTTAAGAGGCAAGAGGGAGAGAATCAGGGTGGGAACATGAAAGCTGGAAACTTCATATTGACTGAGGGCAAGATAGCTGCAGCAAGACAGAAAGCAAAATGGCCGAGGGAAAAAACTGAGTTTCAAGAGACAAAGAACCTTACATCACTCCCCCCCTTAGGGACAACCTCCGGATGACCTCAGACCAGGCTTGTCTGGGTACCTCTGATGAAACTGGCGGAGCAAGAGAGGAGCATTAATGTTATTGGCTGGTTTCCATGAGTTGTCCTCCACTGGGTAGCCCTGCCATTTAATCAAATATTGTAACTGATTTCTGTACAACCTGGAATCTAGAATCCTTTCCACCACAAATTCTTCCTGACCATCGACCAGCACTGGTTCAGGGCAAGGAGAAGAACGTCCAGGAAACGTATTGGGTGTTGCAGCCTTTAGTAGAGATACATGAAAGACAGGGTGGATTCTCATAGTTCTGGGCAGTTGAAGACGACAAGCAACGGCACTTATAACCTTACTGATTTTATAGGGTCCAATGTACTTATGTCCCAATTTAGACGATGGAATCTTTAACTTAAGATTTCTGGTTGACAGCCAGACCAAGTCTCCTACCTTGAAAGCTGGTGCAGGTTTACAAAATTTATCTGCTGCTTTCTTGTACCTTTCCTGAGCCAATTCCAGATTTTCCTTTAGAACAGACCCGGGCAAGGGGCGGCCCGCGGGCCGCATCCGGCCCGCCGGCTGTCCGTGACCGGCCCGCGGAGGCGCTCCGGCAGTCTCAGGGCCCCGGCATCAGCTGGCACAATACTTACCTCTCCCGTGCCTCCGCTGCTGCAGCTCCGGGCTCCACCGGCGCTTCCTCTCACAGCCGGCCGCTGAATGACGTCATCATTCAGCGGCCGGCTGTGTCAGAGAGCGGGGACGCTGAACAGGTAAGACGTGTCTCTGTGTGTGTCTGTGTCTATGTAGTGCGGTGCTTTGTGTGTGTGTGTGTGTGTGTGTGTGTGTATGTATGTGAGAGAGTGCTTATGTGCTGTCTGTGTGTGATGATGGGCAGGCATTGCTGATAATGGGGAGGCATTGATGATGATGGGGAGAAGATGATGATGGGCAGGCATTGCTGATAATGGGGAGGCATTGATGATGATGGGGAGAAGATGATGATAATGGGCAGGTATTGATGATAATGGGCAGGCATTGATGATGGGGAGAAGATGATGATGATGATGGGCAGGCATTGATGATGATGGGGAGAAGATGATGATAATGGTCAGGTATTGATGATAATGGGCAGGCATTGATGATGGGGAGAAGATGATGATAATGGGCAGGTATTGATGATAATGGGCAGGCATTGATGATGGGGAGAAGATGATGATGGGCAGGCATTGCTGATAATGGGGAGGCATTGATGATGATGGGGAGAAGATGATGATGGGAAGGCATTGCTGATAATGGGGAGGCATTGATGATGATGGGGAGAAGATGATGATGGGCAGGCATTGCTGATAATGGGGAGGCATTGATGATGATGGGGAGAAGATGATGATAATGGGCAGGTATTGATGATAATGGGCAGGCATTGATGATGGGGAGAAGATGATGATGATGATGAGGCAGGCATTGATGATGATGGGGAGAAGATGATGATAATGGGCAGGTATTGATGATAATGGGCAGGCATTGATGATGGGGAGAAGATGATGATGATGATGGGCAGGCATTGATGATGATGGGGAGAAGATGATGATAATGGGCAGGTATTGATGATAATGGGCAGGCATTGATGATGGGGAGAAGATGATGATGGGCAGGCATTGCTGATAATGGGGAGGCATTGATGATGATGGGGAGAAGATGATGATGGGCAGGCATTGCTGATAATGGGGAGGCATTATGATGATGATGGGAGAAGATGATGATGGGCAGGCATTGCTGATAATGGGGAGGCATTGATGATGATGGGGAGAAGATGATGATAATGGGCAGGTATTGATGATAATGGGCAGGCATTGATGATGGGGAGAAGATGATGATGATGATGATGGGCAGGCATTGATGATGATGGGGAGAAGATGATGATAATGGGCAGGTATTGATGATAATGGGCAGGCATTGATGATGGGGAGAAGATGATGATGGGCAGGCATTGCTGATAATGGGGAGGCATTGATGATGATGGGGAGAAGATGATGATAATGGGCAGGCATTGATGATAATGGGCAGGCATTGATGATGGGGAGAAGATGATGATGGGCAGGCATTGCTGATAATGGGGAGGCATTGATGATGATGGGGAGAAGATGATGATAATGGGCAGGTATGTATATATACAGTATACAGTATATATATATATACATATATATATATATATATGTATATATACAGTATTGGGTAGAACGGAGTTAAGTATATTAGTCCGGCCCTCTAAAACCATCCCAATTTCTCATGCGGCCCCTGGCAAATTAATTGCCCACCCCTGCTTTAGAAGATCCATATTCTTTTGTAAAGACGTGATTCTTTCAGCCACTGCCGGCAAGGGCGTTTCTATGGGAAATCGAGGAAGAATGTTAGGATGATAACGTAAATTGGAGTAAAAAGGAGACTGCTTAGTGGAGGCACTCTGAGAGTTGTTATAAGAGAACTCAGCCAGTGGGAGTAGATCCACCCAATCATCCTGTAGGTGGCAGATAAAGCAGCGGAGATACTGCTCCAGGGTCTGATTGGTTCGTTCTGTCTGTCCATTAGTCTGGGGATGAAAAGCAGAAGAAAGGTTTACTTTAATGTCCAATGCGGCACAGAAATTTTGCCAAAACCTTGAAGTGAATTGCACCCCTCGATCCGAAATGACCTCATCCGGTACTCCATGCAAGCGAAATACATTCTTAATCATCAAATCTGATGTCTGTTTTGCAGTGGGTAAGCCGACAGGGGATAAAATGAGCTGCCTTTGTTAAACGATCAACCACCACTAGAATGGTGTTCTTCCCTTGAGAGGTTGGTAACTCCACAATGAAGTCCATAGAAATGGATCCCCACGGGCGGGACAGGGTGGGAAGGGGTTGCAACAGACCAGTTGATGAGGAGCGAGGTGTTTTGCATCTTGCACAGACTTCACATGAAGTGACATAGTTTAAAACGTCTTTCCTGTAAGTGGGCCACCAAAAGAAACGAGAAAGAAATTCTTGTGTCTTTAGAATTCCTCTATGCCCAGCTATCTTGGAATCGTGGATGAGTTGCAATACTGTCAATCTGACTGTTTCAGGTATATACAGACGTTGTCCCTGAATCCACACACCATTCTTAAAGACAAGACTTACGTCCCTTGGGGGTTGTGCCAACAAAGAATCCCATGGTATGCTTCCTTGATGTCTTTAAGTAGGTCTTGATTATGAATCACTCCCAGGAATCTAGAGTCAGGAAGAATAGTCTTAGGAGGAGTAAGTGGACGGGTCTCTGCTGAATGAATCCTAGAGAGTGCATCAGCCTTTCCATTGCGCGATCCTGGCCTATAAGAAATTACAAAATTAAATTGGTTTAGGAAAAGATTCCAGCGAGCCTGGCGAGGAGTCAGGCACTTAGCCGACCTGATAAATTCAAGGTTACGATGGTCTGTCAGGACGACTATTTGCTGTGCAGCTCCCTGAAGAAGGTGTCTCCATTCCTTGAAGGCGGCAATAATGGCCAACAATTCTCTATTGCCCACATCGTAGTTCCTCTCAGCCGAAGACAACCGCTGGGAAAAGAAAGCACAGGGATGCAAGACATTCTTCTCACCTGTTCTCTGAGAGAGTATAGCTCCAACGGCACAGTCTGAAGCATCCACCTCTATTATGAAGGCAAGTTCGGGGTTGGGATGTACTAAGATAGGTGCGGTGGTAAATTTATCCTTTAGACGGGAAAATGCTTCCTGGGCTTGCGGGGTCCAGGAGAACCTAGACTCTTTCCGGGTAAGTTGGGTGATAGGTGACACTACCTCAGAGAAATTCCTAATGAAACGTCTATAGAAGTTGGCAAACCCGATGAAGCGCTGCACCTCCTTCACATTCCTAGGAATTGGCCAATCCTTGATGGCTTGGGTCTTGCTTCCATCCATACTAATCCCTTGCGTAGACAGTACATACCCCAGAAATTGAATCTCGGTCCTATGGAATTCACACTTTTCAAGTTTGATGTAAAGATGGTTCTGTCTTAGGCGTTCTAAGACCATTCTCACATGTCCATGATGCTCCTCTGTGGAGTTAGAAAAAATTAAGATATCATCCAGATAAATCACCACAAATGTATCTAGGAGATCCCTGAAGATGTCATTCACCAAGTGTTGGAAAGTGGCTGGGGCGGTACACAGACCAAAAGGCATGACTAGATATTCAAAGTGTCCATAGCGTGACCTGAATGCAGTCTTCCATTCATCCCCAGGTCTAATACGGACCAAGTTATAGGCCCCACGGAGATCCAGTTTAGAGAAAATTTTGGCATGCCGCACTCTCTCCAATAACTCAGGGATTAAAGGCAATGGATAACGGTTTCTAATAGTAACCTTATTAAGTTCCCTATAGTCTATGCAGGGTCTCAGAGATCCATCTTTCTTCTTCACAAAGAAGATGGGTGCACCTGCAGGAGGTGAAGATGGGCGTATGAAGCCCTTGGCTAGATTTTCATCTATGTAGTCCTTCAAAGCCTTTAGCTCAGGCCCCGCCAGGGGATAGATCTTACCAAAAGGTATCTCTGCTCCAGGCAATAATTCAATTGGACAATCATATGGACGGTGAGGGGGAAGCTGGTCAGCATTCTTCTTGTCACATAAATCCACATAGTCCTGGTATACAGCTGGTAGTTCAGGGGCTGACATGGTTCCTTTAGGAACAGAGCAAGCTGAAACTTCTGGACTCATCTGTTTCTCCGGAAAGTGTAATTCCTTGGTCTCCCAGTTAATCGTAGGGTTCTGAGCCTGCAGCCATGGTAGCCCTAGAATAATGGGAAAGTGGGGAGAAGAGATAAGCATAAAGGACAGTTTCTCTTGATGGTCTTTACCCATAAGGACCCTCAAAGGCTCCGTTTCCTGATCCACTGGTCCAGAGGTCAGCAGGGAGCCATCCACAGTCTCCATCTGTACTGGAGTAGCCTTCTTCACTGAACGTATCCCCTGTTTCAGAGCAAAGGAGATATCCATAAAATTTCCACTTGCCCCTGAGTCGATCATAGCAGAGCTAGACACCCAAACTGAGTCAACCCAGAGTTTGATGGATAGGAAGCAATGAGAATTGTTTTTCTTACAACTCAGCTGGGACACCGCTGAGGAAACTTGAAAAATTGCAGCGTTTACACAGTCATCGTCCTCAGAAGTAACGGAGTTTAAGTCAGAGAAATCAATATCTGTTGCTGCAGATCTCTCTGGAGCCTGAGGCTCGGACCTGACAGATCTCCTCTCGCAACACTCACAGTGAATGACTGCTGCAGTAGTCTTACGAGAACGGCTGGGGCAGTTTATAATGAAGTGCCCTGACTTACCACAGTAGAAACATAGATTTTCCTTTAAACGATGTTCTTTGCGTGCATCACTAACCCGTCTTTGTAAAGAGTCCACCTGCATGGGTTCAGGTTCTGGTTCCCTTGTGATCCTACTCAAAGGTTCCTTAGCTGGGGAGGAAGGTAGGAAAAGGTTAGGGCGATTACTTTCGAACCATCTCTCTTGTCTGCGTTCTGTCAGACGAGCATCAATACGGATGCAGTAGTTAATAAAGTCACCTAACGCAGTGGGAGGGTCGGCATGAGCAAGTTCATCCTTAATCAGTGGAGACAACCCTTTCCGAAAAATAGATTTTTTGGCGGAACTGTCCCAAGTGGTATCAAGGGCCCATCTCCCGAAATCCAAGGCATATTCGGCTACTGAGCGCTTACCTTGGCGCAAAGTTAACATGGCTTCTTCAGCTGTTGCACCTCGATTGGGGTCATCAAACACCTGCCCCATGGCTGAAATGAAAGCATCAAGATGATTCAAACATTCATCCCAGTCTCAATCAGAGGGTTTGCCCACATCAAAGCCTTGTTGGTAAGCAACATGATTATAGTAAGCACTTTAGATCGTTCAGTGGGAAATTGTGAAGCATGTGCAGAGAAAAATAGATTGCATTGGTTAATAAATCCCCTGAATTTCTCACGTTCACCGCCAAAATGAAAAGGGGGTAACTTGGGGATCCCAGAACTCGGGGTTATGGCAGGAGCCTGGACTCGTTCCTCTAGAGCCTCAATCCTGGCTCGTAAATCCTGGGTAGTTTGTCCAAACACTTGCAAATTGTGATTAGTGAGGTCCTGTAGGCTTGAAAACGGGTCTTTAAAGTCTGTATATCTGAAAGGATTGTATCAGTCAGTCCGCAAAGCTCCTTTATGCATGCCTCCATCTTCCAGATCTTTTAAGGCAGAAGTATGGAATGGTTGTGAGAAGTCACAACCACTGTCATCACAGAAGGTATAACGGACATCTGATATCCACAGTCACAGCAGACACGGCCTTCCCAGACCCAGCAGACACTAACGTTGGCTTCAGAATCTTGTGATGTATGGTATACAGTTCATATAGCGTCTTGTGCTTGGGTGCGAGGAAAACACATGAGACACAGGTTTGATATGGAAGGACTTGTATTACTTCATACAAGTAGGCAAAAGGGTCACACAGTTTGCAGGTACAGAGGCAGGAGACACAGCAGGCCAGAGTAACTTTAAGCTCAGCAATAACTCTCCACAACAGGTTCAGGATCTCTTCTCTGTTACCGTAATTCCCTTGCAAACGTGGATTTACCAAACAGCAGGTCTCCAGAGTCCACAAGTGTTCAAAAGTTCCTCAGTAGGAAATGGCTGGAGTACAAAGTCCAAGGTTTCCAGGAGTCAGGTCACAGGCTGACTGCAGGCTTGATTCTGAAGCACTGATTGCTCAGCTGAGGCTGCTTAAGAGGCAAGAGGGAGAGAATCAGGGCGGGAACATGAAAGCTGGAAACTCCATATTGACTGAGGGCAAGATAGCTGCAGCAAGACAGAAAGCAAAATGGCCGAGGGAAAAAACTGAGTTTCAAGAGACAAAGAACCTTACACAAGCTGATCCACACGGCGAGATAGCTGTGCAAGCTCCATTGAGAAAAAAAAAATCCTCCTCAGCACCCAGAGAAAAAGAGGGAAAAAATGCAAGAAACAGAAAAAAAAAAAAAATCTCTGACAACTTGACAACTTTTTTCTTTCCACACTATTTTTCCTTTCTGTGAGTACCATACAATTTTCAGTTTGGCCAGTGATACTGTTATGTTTTGGTTGCTGAGGAGAGCAGGCAAAAACGGCAATACACCAGAGAGGTTGGAATCTATTGGATTGCAGTACCCTGACTAACCACCACAACTAAAGGCAGCCGTCGAGCGTTCCTACGTTGGTCCTAGACGCCTCGTCACAGCCTGAGAGGTTAACTACACCTAAAGATAGAAAGAGGAAAGCTATCTTCCCCGGAGCAGATCCCCAAAGAACATAGGAAGCCCCCAAACATGTAATGGCTGTTAGACAAGAGGAAATACAGACACAGACAGAAAATAGTATGAGCAAATACTGGGGCCCAATCTGACTAGACAGAAAAGGATAGAAAGGATACTCACTGCAATTCAAAAAAAAACCTAAAAAATGCCAACGCTACTGATTGCAAAACACCTGAGATCACATGACCTCTACCATCTAAATCAGTTCTCTGGTGTAACAAAACTAAGCCGCAGCCACTGAAAAAAGTGGAAAAGGCAAATGAACAAATAACAATGGCTCCAGCGGAACTGAGAGGAGCCCAAGACCCCCGGGGGGGAACCTGGCTAACCTCACAGAAATGCAGAGAAATATGCAAATGGTAAGCACAAAAACAAAAACAGAAAATATCTTATCTGAAAGCAGAAGAAGAGGCAAGACTCAGCAAGCTTCCAAGTGAACCAGGAACCACAGTTGAGACAAGAACAATTGATCACCGGCAACCATGATGGGAGGGAACCTCCCTTATATCAGATCAGTCTGTAACTCCTGATTGCCAATCCTCATTGAATGGTTCAGTACTGTTTGTAACCACCAGAGGGAGCTTCTGCTCAGAATTCATTTCCAAAACATTCACAACAGCCCCCGGGACAACGGAATACTTTTGTCCAGGTAATGCAAGGGAAACCCACGGGGATCTGACTGATGTAGGGGAACTGGGAACCCGACAGTTCAGCCGCATGCAGGGAGAGGGGGAGACGGTCACTCAGTATATGAATGGGCAGCAGGAGCTCTATATGGCCATCGAGTGAAAGGATGGGGTAGGCGTGGGGCCCCTTGATATTACCCTGCGTGACCTCTTGGTTACCGGAATGTGCGACCCCCTGACTAAGCAAGCCTTGCGAGAATGAATACGTGTAGATCCGCATTTGACCTTCTCCGTAGGGAGTGAGACCCGCACAAGAGCAGGAGCAAAAGGTGACAGCCCCCGTGGGGAAGGCACCGAGCATTGAAGCCTCTCTGAATGCCATCAGTGAGCCCCCGTGGGTGGGGGAAATGTGACAGGAGCTGGAGAATATCAGAGGTGAACTAGCTGAAGTGAAAAGAAAGGCCGGAGCTAGAGACGACCTCAATTTTGAAGCCACTCTGATATATCTGGACAACATCATCTATGCCGCCACATTTGAGGATCATCTGCATCGTTTGGGCCAGGTGCTTGTCTGGTTGCAAAAGTACGGGTTGAAGCTGAAGCCCCATAAATGCCACCTGTTTCGCACACAAATTGAATATCTGGGGCATGTGGTCTCCGCTGTGGGCGTGAGGCCATCTCCGGAAAAGGTTGCTGCGATACAGGAGTGGCCTAACCCCGAGACAGTGAAGGATGTGCGTGCCTTCTTGGGGCTGGCTGGATATTACTTTCGCTTCGTGAAAAATTTCACCCGCTGAGCTCAAGCCTTGCAATACTTGTAAAGAGGAGTCCCAGCCGGTGCTAACAACTGCAAGGTACAGTGGCGTGAACCACAGGACGCAGCTTTCCGGGACTTTAATGCCGCACTGTCAGGAGCCCAGTGTTAGCTTACGCAGATTTCTCGCAACCGTTTATTCTACACACCGACGGGAGCTTGCATGGGCTGGGGGCTGTGTTGTCGCAGATGCAGAACGGCCAAAAGAAGGTTGGCAGCCGATCACTTCACGACTCCGAACGCAATCCCGACAACTACAGCTCTTTCAAGCTCGAGCTCCTGGCGGTAGTATGGGCCATGATGGAGCGATTTGCGGAGTACCTAGCGGGATCCGAGGTGGTGGTACAAACGGACAACAATCCACTGGCTCACCTCAAAAATGCCAAATTGGGGGTCCTGGAGCAACGGTGGGTGGCCAGGATGGCTAAGTTCAAATACAAAATTGTCTACAAGAGAGGAGCAGAGAACGTTCACGCTGACACCTTGTCCCGGATCCGGCACACCAACTCAGGGCGGAGTCGGGATGAAGAGCTAGAAGGAGAAGAAACGCCGTCCTCTTTAAAACCCGCCGAGATCACAGCAATCGCAAGAGAGCAGTCCTGTGCAAAACCGGAAGGGGGCATTCTTGAGCAATCTCGATATGAATGGATATGTCAGCAACAAAAGGATAGCAAAATTTACGCCTCCGCCAGTGGGTCACCCAAGGACAACTCCCCAAAGACGCCCAAAGAAAAACGCTTTCTAAGGACACTGTGCTATTGCTCCGCCAATGGGAAAGACTGGTGATCAAGAAGGGGCTATTGTACCGTAAAACAACCCTACATGCCGAGCCCACCGCAACCTGGCAGGTGGTGGTGCTGGGAGCCCTACTGGCCGGCATTGCCCGGGAGGCTCATGAAAAAGGGGCTCATTTCGGGGTGCAGAAGACCTTCCAGTGGCTACAGTGCATAGCCTACCATCCCCAGTTACACACTGTAATAGAAGAAGTGTGCCGTACGTGCTGCCTGTGTGAGTTGACTAAACTACAAGAGCAACGAGCCCCCATACAAACAATTGTAACCACCGCACCCCTCGAACTGCTAATAGTGGATTACTTAACCATCGGTCCAGCTCACCAGATATCAGCACTGCCTAGTCATGGTGGACCACTTTACCAAGTTTGCCGTGGTGACTCCCACCCGAGATCAGACAGCAGAATCGGCCGCTTATGTAAAAACTTCATTCAAGTGTATGGCTGCCTGCAACGCATCCACTCAGACCAAGGGGCCTGCTTCCTGGAGCGGGTAATGGAGGAACTGCACTGCCTGTACGGCATTGACAAATCCCGGACCACACCATATCACCCACAAGGGAATGGGGCCTGCGAACTGTTTAACCAGACTTTAATTCAAATGTTACAGACCCTGGAAGATGATCAGAAAGCCAGATGGCCTGAATGCCTGCCCGAACTGGTCTCAGTGTATAATAACCGGGTACATCGGGTCACCGGTTACACCCCATACACACTGCTCTTCGGTCAGGAAGGCAAAGGGATTACCGAGGTAGATTTGGACCTCAAAGAAGAACAGCCATGGGCAGGCGTTCACTCATGGGTCCTGGACCACCGGTATCGTCTGCAGACTCTGCATAGACTAGTGCAGACCAGACTCCAGGACCTGGAACATCCTGAGAAGACCACGGCACAGCCTATTGAATTCCAAAAAGGAGATCGCGTACTTGTACTAGACCAGCGGCCCCAAAGTAAATTGAGCCACCGATGGGAAGAAAGCCCCTACCGAATTATACGACGAGTAAGTCCGGATGGGCCAGTGTATGAAATACAATCAGAGAAAAAGGGGAACCAACTCTTCCGGGTTGTGCACCACAATATGTTATGACCCTGTATGTCAGCAGACCCCGCGCAGGGCGAGGCCACCCTGCGGACCCTGGACCCTTCAGCGCAGGCCCCTATCCCTACAGCAGCCATTTGGGATGATGAAGATGAAGAGGACTATTCTATAAGACCAACGGACTTTTCCAGGGCCCAAGACCCAGCAACTCCAATCGTCCAACCACCTACCACCACACCAGAGGACTATATCCCGACCATTGAACCACGAGGCTCTGAGCGGTCTACAGCAGGCAAACCCCCAAGCGATACGAACAGGATCAGTTTGTGTGGCAGAGACAATTACAGTGCCGACATCGTGACACAAAACCCCCCAAAACCCTCGCCCGAGGACTGGCGAGCTCAAAGGATGGGGGAATGTAGGGGAGAGGGCCCCCTCTGTGTGCCCGAGCCGGAACCAAGGGGGCTGTCACATAAGTTCCTAGGGAAAAGGTGCCCGGGGGAAGGAACTGGAGGGGAGGCAGAGACTATTTGTAAGGTTCTGTGTACATGTTCCTGAAACTCAGTTTGTTCGTCAGCCATTTTACTTTCTGTCTTGCTGCAGCTATCTTGCCCTCAGTCAAAATGGAGTTTCCAGCTTGCATGTTCCCGCCCTGATTCTCTCCTTTTGCTTCTTAAGCAGCCACAGCTGAGCAATCAGTGCTTCAGAATCTAGCCTGCAGTGAACCTGTGACCTGACTCCTAAAGCCTTGGACCTTGTACTCCAGCTATTCCTACTGAGGAACTCTGAAGCACTTGTGGACTCTGGAACCCTGCTCTTTGAAAGACCCACGTTTGCATGGACTTACGGTAACAGAGAAGAAGATCCTGAACCTGTTGTGGAGAGTGATTGCTGAGCTTAGATTACTCTGGCCTGCTGTGTCTCCTGCTTCTGTGTCTGCAAACTGTGTGACTATTTTTGCCAACTTGTATGAAGTAATACAAGACTTTCTATATCAAACCTGTGTCTCATGTATTTTCATCGCACCCAAGCACAAGACGCTATATGAACTGTACTACATACATTACAAGATTCTGAAGCCAAAACGTTAGTGTCTGCTGGGTCTGGAAAGGCTGTGTCTGCTGTAACTGTGGATATCGGATGTCCGGTTGTACTTTCTGTGATGACAGTGGTTGTGACTTCTCACAACCATTCCAGGTGAGCAATTCCCTTAAGTGTTTTTTTTTCTGCAGTGTTACCACAGGTAAACACTATTGTTTTTTTTTTTTTTTCTTTTCACTTTTTTGTCTGCTGTAACTGTGGATATCAGATGTCGGGTGAACTTTCTGTGATGATAGTGGTTGTGACTTCTCACAACCATTCCAGGTGAGCAGTTCCCTTAATTTTTTTTTTCTCTCTGCAGTGTTACCACAGGTAAACACTATTTTTTTTTTTTCTCCTCTTCTTCCAGTACTCCTGTCTTAAAAGATCTGGAAAATGGAGGCCCGCATAAAGGAACTTTGCGGAGTGACTGATAATATCCTTGCAGATTTGCAGAATATAAAGACCCGTTTTTCAAGCCTACAGGACCTCACTAATCACAATTTGCAAGTGTTTGGACAGACTGCCCAGGATTTGCGAGCCAGGATTGAGGTTCTAGAAGAGCGAGTCCAGGCTCCTGCCGTAGCCCCGAGTTATGGGATTCCCAAGTTGCCCCCTTTTCGTCTTGGCGGTGAACGTGAGAAATTCAGGGGATTTATTAATCAATGCAATCTTTTTTTTTCTGCACATGCTTCACAATTTCCCACTGAACGATCTAAGGTGCTTACTATAATTATGTTGCTTACCAACAAGGTTTGATGTGGGCAAACCCTCTGATTCAGACTGAGGATGATTGTTTGAATCACCTTGATGCTTTTATTTCAGCCATGGGGCAGGTGTTTGATGACCCCAATCGAGGTGCAACAGCTGAAGCAGCCATGTTAGCTTTGCGCCAAGGTAAGCACTCGGTAGCTGAATATGCCTTGGATTTCAGGAGATGGGCCCTTGATACCACCTGGGACAGTTCCGCCAAAAAATCTATTTTTCGAAAAGGGTTATCTCCACTGATTAAGGATGAACTTGCTCGTGCCGACCCTCCCACTGCGTTAGGTGACTTTATTAACTACTGCATCCGTATTGATACTCATCTGACTGAACGCAGGCAAGAGAGATGGTTCGAAAGCAATCGCACTAACCTTTTCCTACCTTCCTCTCCAGCTAAGGAACCTTTGAGTAGGATTACACGGGAACCTGAACCTGAACCCATGCAGGTAGACTCTTTACAACGACGGGTTAGTGATGCACGCAAGGAACATCGTTTTAAGGAAAATCTATGTTTCTATTGTGGTAAGTCAGGGCACTTCATTATAAACTGCCCCAGCCATTCTCGTAAGACTACTGCAGCACTCATTCATTGTGAGTGTTGCGAGAGGGGATCTGTCAGGTCCGAGCCTCAGGCTCCAGAGAGATCTGCAGCAACAGATCTTGATTTCTCGGACTTAAACTCCGTTACCTCTGAGGACGTTGACTGTGTAAACGCTGCCATTTTTCAAGTTTCCTCAGCGGTGTCCCAGCTGAGTTGTAAGAAAAACAATTCTCATTGCTTTCTTTCCATCAAACTCTGGGTTGACTCAGCTTGGGTGTCTAGCTCTGCTATGATCGACTCAGGGGCAAGTGGAAATTTTATGGATGTCTCCTTTGCTCTGAAACAGGGGATACGTTCAGTGAAGAAGGCTACTCCAGTACAGATGGAAACTGTGGATGGCTCCCTGCTGACCTCTGGACCAGTGGATCAGGAAACAGAGCCTTTGAGGGTTCTTATGGGTAAAGATCATCAAGAGAAACTGTCCTTTATGCTTATCTCTTCTCCCCACTTTCCCATTATTCTAGGGCTACCATGGCTGCAGGCTCAGAATCCTACCATTAACTGGGAGACCAAGGAATTACACTTTCCAGAGAAACAGATGAGTCCAAAAGTTTCAGCTTGCTCTGTTCCTAAAGGAACCATGTCAGTCCCTGAACTACCAGCTGTATACCAGGACTATGTGGATTTATGTGACAAGAAGAACGCTGACCAGCTTCCTCCTCACCGTCCATATGATTGTCCAATTGAATTATTGCCTGGAGCAGAGATACCTTTTGGTAAGATCTACCCCTGGCGGGGCCCGAGCTAAAGGCTTTAAAGGATTACATAGACGAAAATCTAGCCAAGGGCTTCATACGCCCCTCTTCATCTCCTGCAGGTGCACCCATCTTCTTTGTAAAGAAGAAAGATGGATCTCTGAGACCATGCGTAGACTATAGGGAACTCAATAAAGTTACTATTAGAAACCGTTATCCATTGCCTTTAATCCCTGAGTTATTGGAGAGAGTGGACATGCCAAAATTTTCTCTAAACTAGATCTTTGTGGGGCCTATAACTTAGTCCGTATTAGACCTGGGGATGAATGGAAGACTGCATTCAGGTCACGCTATGGACACTTTGAATATCTAGTTATGCCTTTTGGTCTGAGTACCGCCCCAGCCACTTTCCAACACTTGGTGAATGACATCTTCAGGGATCTCCTAGATACATTCGTGGTAATTTATTTGGATGATATTCTAATTTTTTCTAACTCCACAGAGGAACATCATGGACATGTGAGAATGGTCTTGGAACGTCTAAGACAAAATCATCTTTACATCAAACTTGAAAAGTGTGAATTCCATAGGACCGAAATTCAATTTTTGGGGTATGTACTGTCTACACAAGGAATTAGTATGGATGGAAGCAAAACCCAAGCCATCAAGGATTGGCCAAGTCCTAGAAATGTGAAGGAGGTACAGCGCTTCATCGGGTTTGCCAACTTCTATAGACGTTTCATTAGAAATTTCTCTGAGGTAGTGTCACCTATCACCCAACTTACCCGGAAAGAGTCTAGGTTCTCCTGGACTCCCAAGCCCAGGAAGCATTTTCCCGTCTAAAAGATAAATTTACCACCGCACCTATCCTAGTACATCCCAACCCCGAGCTTGCCTTCATAATAGAGGTGGATGCTTCAGACTGTGCCGTTGGAGCTATACTCTCTCAGAGAACAGGTGAGAAGAATGTCTTGCATCCCTGTGCCTTCTTTTCCCAGCAGTTGTCTTCGGCTGAGAGGAACTACGATGTGGGCAATAGAGAGTTGTTGGCCATTATTGCCGCCTTCAAAGAATGGAGACACCTTCTTCAGGGAGCTGCACAGCAAATAGTCGTCCTGACAGACCATCGTAACCTTGAGTTTATCAGGTCGGCTAAGTGCCTGACTCCTCGCCAGGCTCGCTGGAATCTTTTCTTAAACCAATTTAATTTTATCATTTCTTATAGACCAGGATCGCGCAATGGAAAGGCTGATGCACTCTCTAGGATTTACTCAGCAGAGACACGTCCAATTACTCCTCCTAAGACTATTCTTCCTGACTCTAGATTCCTAGGAGTAATTCATAATCAAGACCTACTTAAGGACATCAAGGAAGCATACCATGCGGATTCCTTTTTGGCACAACCCCAAGGGACGTAAGTCTTGTCTTTAAGAATGGTGTGTGGATTCAGGGACAACGCCTGTATATTCCTGAAACAGTCAGATTGAGAGTATTGCAGCTCATTCACGATTCCAAGATAGCTGGGCATAGAGGAATTCTAAAGACACAGGAATTTCTCTCTCGTTTCTTTTGGTGGCCCACTTGCAGGAAGGATGTTTTAAACTATGTCACTTCATGTGAAGTCTGTGCAAGATGCAAAACACCTCGCTCCTCACCAACTGGTCTGTTGCGGCCTCTTCCCACCCCGTCCCGCCCGTGGGGATCCATTTCTATGGACTTCATTGTGGAGTTACCAACCTCTCAAGGGAAGAACACCATTCTAGTGGTGGTTGACCGTCTAACAAAGGCAGCTCATTTTATCCCTTGTGTCGGCTTACCCACTGCAAAACAGACATCAGATTTGATGATTAAAGATGTGTTTCGCTTACATGGAGTACCGGATGAGGTTATTTCGGATCGAGGGGTGCAATTCACTTCTAGGTTTTGGCAAAATTTCTGTGCAGCATTGGACATTAAAGTAAACCTTTCTTCTGCTTTTCATCCCCAGACTAATGGACAGACCGAACGAACCAATCAAACCCTGGAGCAGTATCTCCGCTGCTTTATCTGCCACCTACAGGATGATTGGGTGGATCTACTTCCATTAGCTGAGTTCTCGTATAACAACTCTCAGAGTGCCTCCACTAAGCAGTCTCCTTTTTACTCTAATCTAGGTTATCATCCTAACATTCTACCACGATTTCCCATAGAAACGCCTTTACCAGCAGTGGCTGAAAGAATCACGTCTTTACAGAAGAATATGGATCTTCTAAAGGAGAATCTGGAATCGGCTCAGGAAAGGTACAAGAAAGCAGCAGATAAATTTCGTAAACCTGCACCAGCTTTCAAGGTAGGAGACTTGGTCTGGCTGTCAACCAGAAATCTTAAGTTAAGGATTCCATCGTCTAAGTTGGGACATAAGTACATTGGACCCTATAAAATCAGTAAAATTATAAGTGCCGTTGCTTGTCGTCTTCAACTGCCCAGAACTATGAGAATCCACCCTGTCTTTCATGTATCCCTACTAAAGGCTGCGACACCCAATACGTTTCCTGGACGTTCTTCTCCTTGCCCTGACCCAGTGCTAGTCGATGGTCAGGAAGAATTTGTGGTGGAAAGGATTTTAGATTCCAGGTTGTATAGAAATCAGTTACAATATCTGATTAAATGGCAGGGCTACCCAGTGGAGGACAACTCATGGGAACCAGTCAATAACGTTAATGCTCCTCGCTTGCTCCGTCAGTTTCATCAGAGGTACCCACACATGCCTGGCCTGAGGTCATCCGGAGGTTGTCCCTAAGGGGGGAGTAATGTAAGGTTCTGTGTACATGTTCCTGAAACTCAGTTTGTTCGTCAGCCATTTTACTTTCTGTCTTGCTGCAGCTATCTTGCCCTCAGTCAAAATGGAGTTTCCAGCTTGCATGTTCCCGCCCTGATTCTCTCCTTTTGCTTCTTAAGCAGCCACAGCTGAGCAATCAGTGCTTCAGAATCTAGCCTGCAGTGAACCTGTGACCTGACTCCTAAAGCCTTGGACCTTGTACTCCAGCTATTCCTACTGAGGAACTCTGAAGCACTTGTGGACTCTGGAACCCTGCTCTTTGAAAGACCCACGTTTGCATGGACTTACGGTAACAGAGAAGAAGATCCTGAACCTGTTGTGGAGAGTGATTGCTGAGCTTAGATTACTCTGGCCTGCTGTGTCTCCTGCTTCTGTGTCTGCAAACTGTGTGACTATTTTTGCCAACTTGTATGAAGTAATACAAGACTTTCTATATCAAACCTGTGTCTCATGTATTTTCATCGCACCCAAGCACAAGACGCTATATGAACTGTACTACATACATTACACTATTCTGGAAGGTTCGGGGTGGGGCTAATATGAAAGGAGCACAGGAGACCAGCAGGTGGCAGTTGACGCAGAGACAGACAGGGGGAAGGAAGGAGAGACCTGCTGGGGAGTGGAGAGGACGCCCAGGCCAGCTGCCACATGTGAACAGACTGAGAGACCCACGTGACTCGGGGAGAGGACATACCCGAGCGGAGCGCAGAAGGGGGAGAACTGTGAGGCACTCACCTGACACTGCCCTATTCCAGCCCATGGTTGCTGCCTGTCCGCCTCCAGCCGCGACCGCAGCTGCCCTCCTCCAGCCTGCGGTTGTGGCCTGTCGGCCTCCAGCCATGACCGCCGCTGCCTCACCCCAGCCCGTGGTTGTGGCCTGTCCGCCTCCAGCCGCGACCGCCATTGCCTTACCCCAGCCCGCGGTTGCGGCCTGTCCATTTCCAGTCGCAACCACCCCTGTCCCACTACAGCCTGCGGCTGTGGCCTACCCAGCAGAGCTTTCAGCTGCCGTCATCTCGCCCCCGGGAGGGGTGGACACTACGCCAGTGTGCTTCTCCAGGGCCTGTTGCACCCCATCTACACCTGGGTGTAGGAACGCCCAAAGTCTGCAGCATCTCCTCGTCGGCTGGGCCCAGCGGCTGAGACACCAAATGGACATCCATCGGACCACGACTCTGCAGGACGTCAGAGCCTATAAGTGACACGCTGTTTATTGTTAGATATATTTCTAGGACATCTAGTCGGCCCTATCGTGGCCCTATAGGTATTGGCACTTGCCTAATAGCCGTTTGCTTACGTTGTTGTGTATTAGTGTATAGCTTCCCTGTTAGGAGAACCCGTTAGCCACCCAGTTATTCCCCTAATCATCATAGAAAGGTTCAGTATAAGCTTGCTCCATCTCTGTCTCGTCATTGCATCCCACGTACCTACGAATACCACACTCTGATTAGGTATTCATGTGTATCCCTCAGTCACATGCTCCCCTATTTTACATAATGAAATCTTGGAAAAAAAAGCAAAAACCCCTTCTGCAGGTGCCGGCGGTGGCACCTGCGCTGCAGCCTGATTGCATATGTAATGTGTTTATAATTAATTTCTTTGCTGTTCTCCTGACATTCCTAAAAAAAAAAAATTTAGAAAATGGCGCCTGCCGCTCCTGCGCAGTAGCAGCTATCGGTGATCCAATAGCTAGAACTGTGCAGGCGCCGACTGTGCCATCTTGCTAGAGAAAAAAAATCCTCCTCCTAGATGGCACGGGCAGCGCCTGCGCAGTAGCAGCTATCAGCGATCGCTGATAGCTGCTATTGGGCAGGCGCCGCCATCTTGCTAGAGAAAAAAATGTCCTCCTCCAATATGGTGCCGCCGGCACCTGCGCAGTAACCGCTATCTGTGATCGCCAATAGCTGCTATTGTGCAGACACCGAAGGCGCCATCTTGCTGGAGAGAAAAATTTCCTCCTCCAAGATAGCGATGCCTGCACAATAGTCACTATGGGCAATCGCGATAGGTGCTATTGGGCAGGCAATGGAGATGCCATCTTGCTAGAGAAAAGTCCTCTCCTAAGATGGCGCCGCTGGCGCCTGCGCAATAGCAGCTATTGGCGATCGCCAATTGCTGCTACTGTGCAGGCGCCAGTGGCGCCAACTTGGAGAAGGACTTTTTTTTCTCTGTAGCAAGATGGCGTCACAGGTGCCTGCACAGTAGCAACTATTGGATCATGGCGGTGGGGACCTTTCTTCTTAATCTATATCCATGTAAGTGTTGCCATCTTGTTTGTTTTATTGTATGGATTCCTAATATAACTAGTGTTCTATATTTGGGGAATCTGACCCCTGACACTGGTCTTATGCTTTTTGAATACAACCTGCTTGATAAGGCACTATTGCACTACTTGATACGATATATGATTTTGTGTCCCCATTCTTTGTCAAATGCCCAGTAGTATTTATTGAATTTAATAAAATTATTTTTTAAGGATTATACTCTTTTTCTGGTTATTTTTAACCACAGTTTGCTATAAATGTATTTCATGAGTTAAAATACCCATTTATTTCAGTGGGCCACTTTTTGTGTTTAATAACATTACACATGCGATCAGGCGACAGCGCAGGTGCCATCGCCGGCGCCTGCCTGCAGAAGGTTTTTTTTCCCAAGATATATATAAAATTCATTAAGTAAACTAGGGGACAGGTCACTGAGGGATCAGTGACCTGTGAAAAGCCATACTGATGAATAATCAGAGCACCACATGAAGACCCCCCCACAGGCCACCCCGCAGCAAGAGCATATTATTAACTCAAAACCAATAATAAAGATTAAATAACAACCACAAGACGGATTTAATCAACCAAGGTATCATTTTAATCAGTATAATGGCACCGACATGACACTGTCTGTAGGTTACTGTGCACAATCATGCTGACAGGATCCTTTTAACTAAGGCTGGGGTCACATTGCGTTTAGGCAGTCCGTTAGACAGACTGCGTTACACCGCGGTATAACGCAGTGTAACGCAGTCCGTTAATGCTGCCATTGACCCCCATTGTCAGGCGCATCGCAACGCATGCCGTAGAGCGGCATGCGTTCGCAATGTGCCGTCATTCAGTGACGGAGCCTTAGACACGGGCTGCAGCGTCTGAGGCTCCGTCACTGCTAGCACAGATGATTCATCTGCGCTAGCGGGTATAGCATAACGCGATCGCGTTATGCTATACTGTTACCAGCCCGTCAATGCTATGCGTTGAACGGGCTGGTTAAATGCAATGTGAACCTAGCCTAAACAAGCCATATCCTGACTGTCTGTTTGTGCCCTGCATTGGCTCCACATGGCATCTGATTTTTTTCACACATTTAAGGACTTGAATGGCACAGTCTCATCCAATTTACTGAACAAACTAGAGCATGTAGCAAATTTTTTACAAACACTGATTTGGTCAGTGAAAAGAATCTATAATCTGTACTGCCCTATTGAATAACATTGGTCTGAGTGTCATCCGTGTTTTTCACAAGCAGCACTCTGACTCTGTGTGAACAAGCCCTAAAAGGCAGGAACCTAGGGGAAATGTACACACCATCAAACACTTTTCCCTTGGTCCTGTTATAATACATATATAATTATCACATACTAGAGTTGTTGCTAAACCAGGAATAGATATTGCCTACATACAAAAGCATACTATACAAAACCAACAAATACCTCGTAAGATCACAAAAATTACCATTGTACAAGGCCCAAGAATTACCTCTACATGATGACCAATATCATTAGTTCATTACTACTATGTAGTACATAAATAATATTACTATAACTCTACAAAATAACCCACACTGTACAAAGACCAATATTAACAATAATACATCTCACAACATAATTGTTGAACTGAAACAAACTGTTCCTAAATGAAAAAGAAAACAACAACACACTATTAAAAAGACTATTATTAACATGCAGTGATCATATAGCAGTAGATACCAGTCCTGCCATTAGTATAGGAGATCATAGTACAGTTATTTTCTTTATAGTCACTTACAGTTGATGTTCTTTCTGATGGGGTCGTTGACTTTTCTCATCTTCCATCTGGCCCAGACTGACATGACGTCTTCTTTCAGTCACGGCTTGTCTACAGAATTTATAAGAAAGGCACGTTTGACTTCTTACATTTCTAGCATCATCCTCATCTATTCGCAATCTATAAAAATTATACATGCTTACACTTGGGGCATGGAAATAACCCCAATACTTCCAAAATTTCATCTTTACTATAATCACCTATTTCCCCAAAAAATGCTACAAAGTGTGAGAGACAGCGTTTCTAAAAATAATAGTGTCCCATAAAAACTAATAATACCACATATGCTCCTTTTGAAGGTTATAATGCCTTCTCCAAGTGCGTTCAAAATTAGCGATCCATAAGTGTCCACTTAAAGTGGTACTTCCCCTAGTGTCGCTTTCAAAAGTAAATAACCCAAGTGCCCCCTCAGAACTAATAAAGCTAACAACCCTCTAAAGAGTAATGATTCCCACCTTTAAACAAATAAGGCCCCTACAGTATGATGTCCTTTGCAGTTTCCTAGACAATATGATGTCTCGCACAATTCCCTTTATTTGGTGTTATGTCTCTCAACGCTCCCTATACACAGTTCGATAGTCACAGCTATACAGTATAATGTCCCCAACCATTTTCTATACAGTATGATGGTCCTCACAACTCCCTATACACAGAATGCTGTCAATCACACCTTCCTGTATACAGTATGATGGCCCCCACAGCCCCTCTATACTGTATGATGGCCCCCACAGCTCACTATATACATGAGCTCCCACAGGCCCCTATGTACATTATGATGTTCCCACAACTCGATATACACAGCATGTGGCCCATACAGCTCCCTATACACAGCATGGTGATCTCCACAGTTCACTTTATACAGTATGATGGCCCACAGCTCACTATATACAGTATGATTACCCCATACTTCCATATATACAGTATTATGGTCCCCACATTTCTTACACACAGTATGATGGCCCCATAGCTTTATGTACCATCATGCCCAAAAATGTTGGCACCCTTGAAATTGTTCCAGAAAACAAAGTATTTCTTCCAGAAAATTATTTCAATTACACATGTTTTGTTATACACATGTTTATTTCTTTTGTGTGTATTGGAACAACACACAAAAAAACAGAATAAAAGGCAACTTGAATATAAATTCACAGAAAACCCCAAAATGGGTCAGACATAAATGTTGGCATCTTTCCAAAAATGTGGGTAAACAACTTTGTTTCAAGTATGTTATGCATGCTCGTTCAAACTTTCCTGTGGCAAGCAACAGGTGTGGGCAATATGGGGCTAAAAAGTTACAGGCAAGTAGTTGCTTATTACCTTTTTGTTCTGCCTGGTGCCGATCTCTGCCAGCTCAGATTGGTCATAGACCACTCCTGCTAGCAATGCTACTGCTTCATTTGACCCAAGATAACAGGATAGCTCTTTCTCTCCTGGTCAACGGGATATCACTGCCAATGGCATGCTGATTGACAACTGGCTCCCCACAACTAGGCAGCGGGAAGCTGGCTGGCAATCAGCACATCATCAGCAGTGACACCCCATAGCCAGAGCAGAGTGGAAGAAAAGAAGCTGCTCTATCAACTTGACATTAACAGAAGCGCAGAGTCGCTGACAGGAGCTGTCAGTGACCACCCTGAGCCACCAGAGATCAGAACCAGGTAGAACAGCCAGGTAGATAGCTATTCCCTCCTTATAACTTTTTAGCCCCATAGGGAAAAATAAGCAGAGTTCCGGATGACCCTTTTAAGTGAATAGGATTGCAATATGTTATGAATGGCATAGAGATGGTTTCTGAGCAGAGGCTCCCTCTTGTGGTTACAGACAGTACTGAACCTTTCAGCGAGGAGTGGCAATCTGGGATCTCTGACTGGTCTGATAAAAGGGAGGTTCCCTCCCATGATGGTTGCCGGTGATCAATTGTTCTTGTCTCAATTGTGGTTCCTGGTTCATTTGGAAGTTTGCTGGAGTCTTGCCTTCATCTCCTGCTTTCAGATAAGATATTTTTTGCTTTTCTTTTTGTGCTTGCTCTTTGCATTGTTTTCTGCACTTTTGTGGAGGTCAGCCAGGTCCCCTCCTGGGGCCTGTGCTTCTCACAGTTTATCTGCTCATTTGCTTTTTCCTGTTTTTTCAGTGGCTGCGGCTTGGTTTTTGTTCACACTGAGATCTGATTTAGTGGGTGGCGAGATCGTGTGATCTCAGTATTTTTGTAATCAGAATTGTTGGATTTTTGTAGGGTTTTCTGGGTTGCAGAAAGTAATCTCTCCTGTCCTATCCTATTTAGTCAGCTTGTGGCCCCAGCATTTACTCAGTCTATTTTCTGTCTTTGTTTGTATTTTCATCTTGTCTAACCGCCATTATATGTTTGGGGGCTTCCTATTTTGTTTGGGGATCTGCTCCGGGGCAGATAGCTTTCATCTTTCTGCCTTTGGGTGTAGTTATCTCTCAGGCTGTGACGAGGCGTCTAGGATCAACGTAGGAACGCTCCACGGCTACCTCTAGTTGTGTCGTTAGTTTAGGAATCTGCAACCCATCAGTTAACAACATCTCAGGTGTTCGGCTGCCCTGCTGTTGTTCCTGTCCTCCTCAGCTACCGAAACATAACAGCAATACCTGCATTATCAAGTTCAATTACTAATAAAAGTAGATAGGTGAGCTGTGTAAAGCAAAATAGACAATGAAACATGGCGTATCTTTGCCAAACTAATATTTTTGATCTTGTTAGGACATACATTTTATAGAACTAGAGAACCTCTGCCAATAAGGCTTATTAAAGATGGTATCATATGGTTACCAGGGTGGAGGAAGAGGGGTGTAGGGAGCAGGTTAATTTACAGTGTGAACTGGGAACTTTGCTGACCAATTTATTATGGCCAAATATATCTAGAGAAGTTTCATGAGCACCTAAATTAGGAGATAAATCTGTCCTGAGAATTTGGGTAACTGCTGGTGTCTTGAAATGTATTTTATCCCTTGACAGCATGTACATAAGTTCCTTAATGAGACCTGGTATTCACGCTACAACTCACAATTAGATGAAGATCTTCTAACCCTCATCTGGTCGGTAATTGTTTCAGCGTTTACAGTAGGTGGACTCCTTGGGACCTTTATTGGCGGGCATGCGGCACTAAAGATTGGCAGGTAAGCAGACACTTCCTTTTGAACATAGATGCAAATTGTACATTCAATTACGAAGTCAGATGATACTCCAACAGACAACCACCGCTCCCTATAGTGATAACAGCTAAGGTGACAGGCATGGTAACCATACTTAAACCAAAGTGACTCTGCTATAGTTCCAGACGCTGGTCATTTGTGTTATATTCCCCACCCTTGCCTTGAATATTTGGATATTTTAGGACTATCATGCAGAAAAAACATTCTCTGAATAACTTTTTGTACAAATTTGCTGAAAAAAGGTCTCATTACATGAGGCTAGACCCAGCGATCTGCAAGTTTCCTAGATCTACTACCAAAGTAAAGAATATTTCCATGGCCATAAGAACATAAGCTGGGCTACCAAAGTGGTCCCAGGATAACAGAGATAGGTGTAGTGCTACATTATGGAGAAAGATAACCAGTTATTGATAAGCAGCATAGCGTAAAATGTAGTGAATGGCATAAATTTCTAGCCCAGTCCAAATTAAAGCAAATAATATTTTGCATAATTCCAAATTTCAGTGTATACTAAACCATCTGCTCACATGCATTGCAGGAAACGGGCTCTCCTCGTGAATAATGCGGTGGCAATTCTCGCTGCTCTTTTCATGGGTATTGCACAGTCAGCTGGAGTTTTTGAACTCTTAATCCTCGGGAGATTCCTCATAGGACTGAATGCAGGTAATATATTTATAAATACTTCATATATTATGATCTCCCCTCACATCGTACATATTGGTAAAGATATGAGTAAAGTTTGGATGTAATAGTTGTAGCCAATCATTTAAGCCTTGTCCAGCATCTGATACTGCATAATAATGTACCATTTAATTGATTATTCCGCTATTGCCATTTCAGTCATGACATACAGGTCCTTCTCAAAAAATTAGCATATAGTGCTAAATTTCATTATTTTCCATAATGTAATGATTACAATTAAACTTTCATATATTTTAGATTCATTACACACCAACTGAAATTTGTCAGGTCTTTTATTGTTTTAATACTGATGATTTTGGCATACAACTCCTGATAACACAAAAAACCTGTCTCAAAAAATTAGCATATCAAGAAAAGGTTCTCTAAACGACCTATTACCCTAATCTTCTGAATCAACTAATTAACTCTAAACACATGCAAAAGATTCCTGAGGCTTTTAAAAACTCCCTGCCTGGTTCATTACTCAAAACCCCCATCATGGGTAAGACTAGCGACCTGACTGATGTCAAGAAGGCCATCATTGACACCCTCAAGCAAGAGGGTAAGACCCAGAAAGAAATTTCTCAACAAATAGGCTGTTCCCAGAGTGCTGTATCAAGGCACCTCAATGGGAAGTCTGTTGGAAGGAAACAATGTGGCAGAAAACGCTGTACAACGAGAAGAGGTGACCGGACCCTGAGGAAGATTGTGGAGAAGGACCGATTCCAGACCTTGGGGGACCTGAGGAAGTAGTGGACTGAGTCTGGTGTAGAAACATCCAGAGCCACCGTGCACAGGCGTGTGCAGGAAATGGGCTACAGGTGCCGCATTCCCCAGGTAAAGCCACTTTTGAACCATAAATAGCGGCAGAAGCGCCTGACCTGGGCTACAGAGAAGCAGCACTGGACTGTTGCTAAGTGGTCCCAAGTACTTTTTTCTGATGAAAGCAAATTTTGCATGTCATTCGGAAATCAAGGTGCCAGAGTCTGGAGGAAGACTGGGGAGAAGGAAATGCCAAAATGCCTGAAGTCCAGTGTCAAGTACCCACAGTCAGTGATGGTGTGGGGTGCCATGTCAGCTGCTGGTGTTGGTCCACTGTGTTTCAAGGGCAGGGTCAATGCAGCTAGCTATCAGGAGATTTTGGAGCACTTCATGCTTCCATCGGCTGAAATGCTTTATGGAGATGAAGATTTCATTTTTCAGCACGACCTGGCACCTGCTCACAGTGCCAAAACCACTGGTAAATGGTTTACTGACCATGGTATTACTGTGCTCAATTGGCCTGCCAACTCTCCTGACCTGAACCCCATAGAGAATCTGTGGGATATTGTGAAGAGAAAGTTGAGAGACGCAAGACCCAACACTCTGGATGAGCTTAAGGCCGCTATCGAAGCATCCTGGGCCTCCATAACACCTCAGCAGTGTCACAGGCTGATTGCCTCCATGCCACGCCGCATTGAAGCAGTCATTTCTGCAAAAGGATTCCCGACCAAGTATTGAGTGCATAACTGAACTTTATTATTTCATGTTTTTTTTGTTTGTTTTAAAAAACACTTTTATTTCATTGGACGGTTGAAATATGTTAATTTTTTGAGACAGGTTTTTTGTGTTATCAGGAGTTGTATGCCAAAATCATCAGTATTAAAACAATAAAAGACCTGACAAATTTCAGTTGGTGTGTAATGAATCTAAAATATATGAAAGTTTAATTGTAATCATTACATTATGGAAAATAATGAAATTTAGCACTATATGCTAATTTTTTGAGAAGGACCTGTAAGTGTTTGATTAGTATCGTCTGTCTGCTGAGACTGATTATGAGAGTGTGATGGGTTTGGTGTTATATAAAATTAGGAAAGTCGCTATAAAGTGGGATCATTCTCTTGTGCAGCTGACAGATTAAATGTATTAGATGAGGAAAATAAAGTTTAATACAGTGCTATTGTATTGTACATTGCGAAATAACTAAGATATAATAATATGTATTAGGTTCACATCAGAAGTATGTGTTCCATTTTTCTGTTCTGTATTAGGGAGAGATCTGTCACTTGGTGGTTACTGGTGGTGCCATATGTACCCAATCAATGTATAATGGGATCCAGAAATTTTACATTAGTGTCTATCATTTTACTGGATGACGGAGTCTGCATTGGAGGTTTAAAGGGAGTCTGTCGGCACAAAATTACAGTTCAAAGAAAGCACCCTTGGAGTGGCCAAGCAGTACATTGCACCTTCCCACCTACTTGTGCTCCATCTATTTCCAAAATCTATCTCTACCCTCTTGTAAAGCCAGAGCTGTCAATCAAGTAAGATGGGAGTGAAGTCAGATACAAAACAAGATGAGAAGGTGCACTGAGCTCTTATGCTTGGTTTGAACAGTCATTTTGTGCTGATAGACTCTCTGTAAATAAGATTTTGGTATGAGGGTCTGGTCGCCTGGCAGCTTTAAAATGGCAACCATGGACAGACTTAGTGCAAAGCCACTCCGTTTACCAGATCCCAGGGGCTGCCCTGGCCTTCACCCTTTAAATTCTGTATGAAGATCTGGAATTACACAGGGCCCTTGTGTTGGGGCCATGGAGTCAGCTGCTGGCGAATTGTCCAATCTGGCAACAATGGCCAGGTAGCTGAGTCAGAACCAGGATTGTAATTAAGGTGCAAAATTGGAAGGCAAAAGAATCGTCAGAAGACCGGCCATGATCAGACAGCATGAATAAAACAATCAAGTAGTAGCAGATAGCACAGGCCTGAACCAAAGTAGAACAAAGTAGGGTGTGGTGCTTTCCAGTTAGCCAAAGCAGGGAGCCGATTATTCCAGTTGGACGGCACACGCGCACAAGCACAGCACGCCAATATCTGTTGCTATGATCCTTAGTCTTTTACTGTACATGCGCCGACTAAAAAAAAAGCATTGCAAGCGCAAGTTTTCCATAGGGACAGAGGTGACGTGATACAGCAGAGTATCTGTCTCTATGGCAATGAAGATGTGGGGGGTGGTGGTAGATAGACAGTGCTGAATACTACAAGTGCACTAATACTCACTGATACACCCCCCCAGTCCACTGAAGTGCCTACGGTAATTTTCATCCATTTTCAGACGGATTTTGGCACAACCAAAAACACTGGATGGCTATGAAATATCATGGGAAATGTTTTAACTGACCCTACTGTATAGAATTTGTGGTTTACTAGTGAAAATTTTACTGAAAGATTCCATTTAAAGGCAGGTGTGAACCTAGCCTAATCAGAACTTGTTCATACTAGAGTCATAGATTTCTATTGTTGAACACAAAATATTTCTTTTGACAGTTTACAATACATTTGGGCAAACTTACTAATGTTATCTAATATTTAGGTAGCATAAACTTATGCCAGCCAGTCTAAAGATGAACCACATTTATCACAGTGGCACATTCTGGATGATAAATGTGGTGCGTCTTGCACTTTTCTCTTACTTTACACAAATTTTGATTGTCCATCTATACAGCAAATATTCAAAGTTAGTTTGTTGCAGTCCTGGAATACATTTGTGCATCTTAAAGCGGTTGTCCGGTCAAAACGATAACTCTGCTGTCACTCTGTGTGACTGCAGACTTATGAATCCTCCCAACACACACACTATGCGCTGCGGTGATTCACCGGATTCAGAACCGGGATCGGAGGGTATGTATGAGTTATACCATACCCCTCATCAGTGGGCACGCTTGTATACACTTGTATGGAGAGAGGCCGCGCACTCTAGTCGGAAATGCCCAATGCCGCGTCATTGGATGTGGCGTGGCCTCAGCTCAATACAAGTGTATGCAGTGAGGCCACCCCCCACTGGCCAGGGAAATTTATAACTCATACTGTCTGCACACTTACCGGTTTTGACTGGACGAGCCCTTTAAGTCATGCCCCTTGTCAGCTAGAAAAGTGAAACAGACGAGTTAACCACAGTGGTTTGATCTTTGGGGCGACTTTGCTTCTTAAATACATGTAATACTATATTTGGCCTTATGCACCAAAATTTGGCACATTTTGTACCAAGGTGAAGGCAACGACATATGCAAAGTTGCCCCATTGTGTCGCTTTTTTTGTCTAAATAAGTCAAGCGTTAAATAGGCATATACAGAAAGCTGCTCTGCCACCATGTAATGCACTGGCTTTCTTCTATAATATGCACTAATCATAAAAAGCCTATTAAAGTTAACTGTTTGTGGGGCTGACCATAGCTTCTTCACCCAAGTAATATCTATTAACCTATTCTCTTTTATTGCTGAAGATTATTTTAGGTGGGTAAAGCCAATTTTTAGGATGCCTTTACAAAAAGCATTTGAAGAAAAACTCCACGTTCTATGTTTTTTTTTCTTTTGTTCCCAAAACTTGTGTAGTTCTTAATTGTTCTAGTTTTTTAAAAACTACAGCATTCTCTGGGTATGACTTTCTTGCTGCTTCTTGTTGTTTATCTCCCTTAATTGATTTTTTGTTTAATTGGTTGAAAAATGCATCTCACTGCATGTCACTTGTGTCTTTTGTTGCATTTTTATATTACAACACGTGATTATATGAGTCTCTGAATCACATGATCTAGGGGCTGACACAGAGAGAAGGGGAACATTATGCAGGACCAGTATGCGGGCCCTATTACATTATAATGCACTCCTTTATATACTGTTTTGATGGTGGAAGTGGCCCCTTACCTCTTGGGTTTCTGCACATGTTGCACCAATGGTATGTTCTCCCTTGACATGGTCAAGAAATCAGTTGTAAAATTCAGGTACTTTGTCGGCATCATTATAGTCTATAGCCCTATCAGTGCATATGCCTAAATTCCATTTTGCGGGGGGTACGGAGGTAAGCCCTGACGGGACCAACGAAAGGGTACCAGAACACAGTGTGAAAGCATCCTTAGGATCTTTTGTAATGTTAGTTTATTTTACATTATAAAAAAGAGCAAAAAATTCTTGACAGACAATCTGACAGCTAGACTTCTCCAATTAAAGTTTGTAATGTGCAGTATGGCTCATTAATTAAAGATAAGGCAATGCAAGTGGGAATAAATCAGACTTTTCCCTTATTAAAGTTCTGTCCTCACAGCCCAGTGTGCTTTATTTACCAGTAATAAACAGACAATCAAAACTGTCACCAGTCTAAAGCCCCCGTCTCACATAGCAAGATTGCTAGCGAGATCGCTGTTGAGTCACAAGTTATCGCTATGTGTGACTCTTATCGGCGACCGGCCCCCCTGCCGGGTATCGCTGATTGTGCTCGAATGCCCTGGACATTTTTTTGATCGTTGGTCTCCCGCTGGCCAGCACGCATCGCTGCGTTTGGCAGGCGGGAGACCAGCGATCAGCAAGCTGGAGCTGGTAACCAAGGTAAACATCGGGTTTCTAAGCGTGCACGGTGCTCAGAAACCCGATGTGTACGTTAGATACCAGCGCGCTGGTGCAGGGAGCTGGTAACCAAGGTAAACAGTGGGTTTCTAAGCGCCGCGCGGTGCTTAGAAACCCGCTGTTTACCTTGGTTACCAGCTCCCTGCACCAGCACGCTGGTACGCGGGTAACTAAGCGACTTTACCCGCGTAGTCGCTCTCCTGATCGCTGCTGAGATCTGCCTGTTTGGCAGCTCACCAGCAATCATGTAGCGACACACCAGCGATCCTGACAAGTTTATATCGTTGTCGGGATCGCTGGTGAGTCGCTATGTGTGATGGGGCCCTAGTAGTAGTTCTCCAAGGCTCTGTACAAAAACAGTGTCACGATTCCACCAGTCACAGTGTCCTAAGGAGCTTTCATTATTGTGTTGAGCTTTCAGTATCGTGAATGACAACTCAGCTGTCCAATCTGGCCGGGGCTGTGGGGTGTCATCAGCTGTGGGTGTTTACCTGGTTATTTAGCTGGCCAGCAATGATTCGAACATTGCTAGTTGTAACTTAACTCAAGTGGTGTGTGTTTTCTGTGTTCTCTGAGTTCTTATATTTTGATCTTTGTTGCCTGACCTTGGATTTGCCTTTGGCCAACCGTTTGCCTAACCCCTTTGTCTAGATCCCCTACCTTCGTGGAATTCTGACCCCAGACAGAGACCCAACTATACCTTTGACTCACCCTCTGTTTATGACATACCCTCCTGGATTATGACCTCAGACTCCTTGATTTCCCTGACTCATGGCTTGTCTGTGAGAAGTGATGCAGCATCACAAACAACTCATATAATTGCTAATGCATCTCAGGAGTCCAAAATGCAAGTATCTACTAACACATTTCTGTCTTAAAGAATAATTGACATTTTACTTTTTTTTCAGAAATCAATAGTACACGTGAAAATAAGCAACTTTGAATTAAGAATTTTGAGAAAGACATATCATTCTAGATGGAGAAAGAACTGGATTTATTTAATATAATACACAAAGTTAAAATCTTTCTTCAGTGAATACATATTTTCACTTTACTGAGATGGAAGATGACAGTTAGAGCTCATAAAGTTTAACTGTAACAGTTGTTCCAGAATAATTTGCAGTAGAATATCTGTGTCTGCCTCAAGCTCCCCCAATATCCATAGAATTTTAGAAGTACCAACTGCCATCTCCAATCTTAGTAATTGGAAACTCAATCTTCGCTGAATACAAATTTTACTCATGAATTGAGAGTTAAAGAGGAGAAAAAATAAGGTTTATGTGATAAGATATATTCCAAAGTTGTTTTTTCATAAATACTGTTTATTTATTAAATTAAAATTAAAACGATGGTAACTATTTAAGGAAATACAACAGTAACTACCATTTCTTTCAGTTTTGATAGCTCTATTATTTATGTGCATTTTTGTCTGAATATAACAAGGTTGACTTTTTAACACCATTGCCAGCTACTTATAGATACATTGTAGCCGTCTTGTACTGTACTGTGTAAGTTAATATGACCATACAAGTATCAGATTTTAATGTGGCCAATGGGCCCATCTACATATTAGACTAAACTCACAGGTCAGCGAAGAACTTTGACCTCTTAAAGACCGCCGATATGACTTTTAACGGTGGCAGTTAAGGGTACTTATTCCTTAGCAGCGCTTTTTAACGGCGCTGAGAAATAAGTGTATAGCGCCCCCCAGCGTTGGAAATTCTCCAGGATCTTGGCTACTGGGGGTAGCTGAGACCCTGGAAAACATGATTCGGGTTGGTTTTTACCAAACCCAGTGTTGCGATCACCGTTATTCACGCCGCAAAAAAAAAAAAAGTCTGATTTCCCATTTAATTTCTCTCTTCTCTGATATGATCTAGGACATCAGAGAAGAGAGAAATGGGGTCCCCAGTACCTCCAGTGTCCCTGGATCCTCCTGCCTCCCCCGGTGATGTCCCCGCCGTCGGCGTCTTCTTCTGGGAAAAAAATGGCGGTCAGATGCATAGTGCGCCCGCCGAGATCTGCAGGTCGGCACCCTGCAACAATAGGAAATTTTTCCTATTGGTTAATTTTGATCACTGTGATAGTGTTTATCACAGTGATCAAAGTAAAAAGAATAGTAAATCGAACACCCGTTTATCACCCCCTTAGTTAGGTAAAAATAATAAAATAAAAAACATATTTATTTCCATCTTTCCATTAGGGTTATGTTATGGGTCTGCAACTCAGGAATAGAGCGGGGGGGAATGTGACCCTGCACTAGGACTAGACTCGATCCCTACGATGGAGCGAGCGACCTATTCCTTGCGAATAGACCCACCGACGATCCTAGTCTAGACTCAAGCAAAGACCTGAAGGTGGGGGAAGGGGATCCCTGAAAGATCTAGGGACTGGGAACAAAACACTGGTAACCTCCTAGCAGGGAAATAAAGGAAGCTGCAGAAACAAATGGAAAAAACAAAAAGACTAAGCAAGCAGAACTAGAGTTACCAGAACTGCACGAAGTATAGCACAATGCTATCAAGGCTCCAAGACAGAACTCAAGTGGATTAACACTGATGTCCAGCAAGGACTGGGAGGCAGGTGCAGGGTAATAAAGGGTGATACAATCACCTGACCAACGACAAGCCCAGCACCAAGGGAAAAAGGCCAGCAGCCAGAAAACCACAACAAGATGGCAGATGGTCAAACTGAATAGATTCTAACAGTACCTCCGCTTTTAAGAGGATCCTCCGGATCCTCTAGGCCGAGCCTTATTCGGAAAATCTCCTGTGAAAAGCCTTAATCAGCCTTGAGGCCGAGACATCCTCAGATTTCACCCAGGAATTATCCTCGGGACCGAAACCCTTCAGGACACGAGATACTGCAACCTTCCTCTGTGCCACCTGGAATCCAATATGCAAGAAATCTCAAACTCGCCATCCTCATCAATTGGAGGAATAGTCGGCATTGCCTCCTTATCTGGCGTGTCATCTTTCTTCAGTAAAGATACATTAAAAATTGAATTAATTCTCCAGGACGAAGGTATGTCTAATCTCACAGCTGCAGAGTTGACAACCTGATCCACTTTGAAGGGTCCTACAAATTTAGGCCCCAGTTTTCTAGAAGGTATCTTCAAACGCAGATTCCAAGAGGACAACCAGACCATGTCACCAACTGCGAACAACGCCTCCCTTCTTTTCCTGTCAAAATATTTCTTAGACCTCCTATTCGCCTCTTTCAAATTATGGCATACAAAAAATGTCGCCAATGCTCAAATGCGAGTTTAATAGCCAGTAACTCTCAGTTCCCAACATCATAGTTGAGCTCAGTCTCCGAAATTTTTTTAGAAAAGAAAGTACAGGGATGCACCCCATCCTCTCTCTCCTGGGACAGAACTGCTCCCACCCCTACTGATGAGGCATCAACCTCTACCAGAAAAGGCTTGGTCTCACCTGTCTGGATCAAAACAGGAGCAGAGCTGAACTTCTCCTTGAGATGCTCAAAAGCCTCCACTGCCTCAGTGGACCATTGGGACAGTATTAGAACCCTTCTTAGTGAGATCAGTTATGGTTTTAGCGATAACAGAAAAATTCTTTATGAATTTTCTATAATAATTGGCAAACCCTAAAAATCTTTGGACAGATTTTAAACATTCAGGCCTAGGCCAATCCACTACTGCCTGAACCTTCACCGGGTCCATCTCAAACCCATCACTGGAGACCAAGTACCCCAAAAAACTCATTTTCTGTACCGCAAACTCTCACTTCTCCAATTTAGCAAAGAGGTTGTTTTTGCTCAAAATCTGAAGAACTTTGCGGACTCTCTGCCAATGCGACTCCAGATCAGGTGAATAGATCAAAATATTGTCCAAATAAACAATAACACTCCTACCGATCAACGGTCTCAGAGTGTCATTAATGAAATTTTGAAAAAATGCAGGCGCATTAGTAAGGCCAAAAGGCATCACCAGACACTCAAAATGACCCTCTGGGGTATTAAAGGCTGTCTTCCATTCATCACCCTCCTTTACCCGCATGCCCCACGAAGGTCAATTTTAGAGAACCACTGGGCCCCGGTTAGTTGGTTAAACAAATCGGGAATTAGCGGCAACGGGTAAGGATTGCGCACAGTGATCTTATTACTCTCCTGAAAATCCAGACACGGTCTAAGGCCCCCATCCTTCTTTTTGACAAAAAAAATCCTACCGCCACAGGAGACTTAGAGGGTCTTATATGACCTGCAGCCAAACTAGTCTGTAGGTATTCCTTTAAGGCTTCCTTCTCGGGAATCGTCAGATTAAATAAACGACTCTTAGGGAGTGTAACACCTGGGACGAACTCAATAGCGCAATCGTAATCTCTATGGGGTGGTAGAGATTGCGATTCAGCTTCTGAAAATACCTTCCAGAAATCCTGAATGGCTTCAGGTAGCTCTTTCTTAACAACAGCAGCAATGTGAACATTACAACATTTGCCATAACACTCCCAGGACCTTATAATACCAGACGACCAGTCCAGCACAGGATTGTGCATTTTTAACCAGGGTAAACCCAGGACGACTGGAACAGGCAATTTATCCAGGACAAACATGTCAATGCACTCCTGATGTTCCATATTGACAATAAGCGGGAACCCAGTGACATTTCGAGACACGCACCCATGCTCCAGGGGAGTGTTATCAATCGCCACAACAGGGAAAGCAGCAGCCAGAAAACCACAACAAGATGGCGGATGGTCAAACTGAATAGATTCAAACAAGTTAGGGTTGGGGCTATTGTTAGGGTTGGGGTTAGAGCTAGGGTTAGGGTTGGGCTAGGGTTAGGGCTAGGGTTAGTGTTGGGGCTAGAGCAAGGATTAGGGTTGGGCTAGGGTTAGGGTTGGGCTAGGGTTAGGGTTGGGCTAGGGTTAGGGTTGGCTAGAGTTGGGGTTGGGTTGGGGCTAGGGTTAGGGTTGGGGCTAGGTTTAGGGTCAAGGCTAGGTTTAGGTTTAGGGCTAGGGTTAGTGTTGGGGCTAGAGCAAGGGTTAGGGTTGGGCTAGGGTTAGGGTTGGGCTAGAGTTGGGGTTGGGTTGGGGCTAGGGTTAGGGTTGGGGCTAGGTTTAGGGTCGAGGCTAGGTTTAGGTTTGGGGCTAGGGTTAAGGTTGGGGCTAGGGTTAAGGTTGGGGCTAGGGTTTGGGCTGGGGCTAGGGTTGGCACTAGGTTTAGAGTTGAGCTTGGGTTAGGATTGGGCTAGGGTTAGGGCTAGAGTTGGTGCTAGGGTTAGGGTTGGGGTTAGGGTTGTGTTGGGGTTAAGGTGGTGTTGGAGTTAGGGTTGTGGTTAGGGTTGTGGTTTTGGTTGGGATTAAGGTTAGGGTTAGGGTTGGGAACAGGGTTAGGGGTTTGATTCCGAAGTAAATTTTTTGTGGAAAAAGTAAAATGTTCATTTTTTTCCTTCCACATAGCTTTAGTTCTCGAAGGGTTAACCTGAAGGGTTAATAAATTTCTTGAATGTGGTATTGCGCACCATGAGGGGTGCAGTTTTTAGAATGGTGTCACTTTTGGGTATTTTCTGTGATATTGACCCCTCAAACTCACTTCAAATGTGAGGTGGTCCCTAAAAAAAAGGTTTTGTAAATTTTGTTGGAAAACTGAGAAATCGTCAACTTTTAACCCTTATAACATCCTAACAAAAAAATTATTTTTCCCAAATTGTGCTGATGTAATGTAGACATGTGGGAAATGTTATTTAATAACTATTTTGTGTGACACCACTCTCTGATTTAAGGGTGCAACAATTAAAAGTTTAAAAATTGCTAAATTTTCAAAAATTTTGCCAAATTTCCATTTTTTTCATAAATAAACGCAAGTTATATGAAAGAAATTTTACCACTAGCATGAAGTACAATATGTCACGAATAAACAGTCTCAGTGGGATCCGTTGATCCGTTCCAGAGCTATAACTTCATAAAGTGACAGTGGTCAGAATTGTAAAAATTGGCTTGGTGATTAAGTATCAAATTAGCTCTGTCACTAAGGGGTTAAAATAAATGAAAAACAAAAGGTTTGGTCTGTGTGAAGTGGCACATTTTGGCTATTCATGCCATGCACTTCTATTTAGCCACTAACAGGCAAAAAAAAAGAATCAAACCTGCTGATTGTCTACCAAAATCTTCAGAATGATCCATTTTGGCTACCATTTTTCTCTTGTGTGTGAGCAGGTTGTGGGATGCAGTAACGGACAGGAGGCAGAGCAAGGGTTAACGTATTTACTTTTAACAGATATCTACTCCACGCAGGGAGATGAATAGTAAACAGGAGTAATGCAGGTAATAAGATGTAAAGGGGTACGCCATTTGGGGTAAAATGCAGGTAAAAGGAAGTCAGCAACAGTTTTTAAGATAAAACTTATCTGGTCCATACGACTCCCAGACTGGAATGTCCACGAGGCAAACAATGGCTCCAACAACGGTTAGCATGTAGTGAGTCCGGTATGGTCCTGAAGACGTTGATGAGCAGTGTCCTGACGGCAGCTGTTAGTCTCTGATGTCTGTCATGGGGTCCTTGATCCGGGATGCAGTGTAGAGAGTGGGTCACAGTTCAAGACCTTGCTGGAGCTTAACGTGGCCCGACAGGTATGCACCCCGTTAGTCAGGGTACAGTTTACGGTAGCAAACCCGGGCTTTCTTAGGCGGTGTGCGCGCTGTTCTTACTGGCCCCGAGTGTTTGCACCTTCCTTTGCGGGAGCCCATGGACACTCAGCTTGTCTCTGGTCACAGTCTCTGTGAGTGGTAGCGTGTATGCTGCGGGGCGGGCCTGCACTGCTGTGATGCTCGAGGAACGGAGCACTGCCTTCTCCCTGCCGCACGCTGTCTCTTCCTGCCAAGTCTCCCTCCTTTTGCACCCACTCAGGCTCTTTTAACCTAGCCACACCCCTGCTGACAAGCGCAAAGGTTGGTCTGGTTATCTAAGCTTTCCTCCGGACAACAGAGAAGACAGCCCCGACAGTTCCGGACCCGGCGTGGAAGAGACACCCCTGGTCCAGTCCTTCTTCTTAAACTCCCTCTCTCCTTTCACTCGCCATTCCGCGTGCGAGAGTTCTTGTAGTAACCGTTGACATTCTTCCATTTCCTGGACGATTCGGTGCCAAATAAATTGGTCTTGATTGTATCTGTTGGGGGTATTCCGGCTGTTGTTCGTTCAGTGCATCGTAAGTCGAATGGAGTAGTTGAATCTGGCTGAGTAGTAAAGTCAGGTTGTATGGACGAGGATGGGGATGCGCCCGGATCCAGCAGAGCAGCCATTCTAGGAGCCTCAGGAACCTGTTCCTCTACTAGGTCCAATATGGCAAGTCTAGACATTCTTCTACATCATCAACACCTGTAGGAAGGTATATTTCAGGAACACTCTGCA
>JARQOD010000001.1:759123617-759168584 GCA_033576555.1 Oophaga sylvatica
TACTTACATGCTGATGTTGCTATACTAGTTGTTGTATAGAGTGTTGTTCCTGTATTAATAGTTTACTGACATTGTATACATATCATTAGACAGCGTGACAGGATTCCACTGTTTAGGCATATCAGGGGCTCTCCAAACGCGACATGGTGTCCGCTCTAGATTCCAGACGTTTTTGCGTTGAAAAAGTCAAACGGTGCTCTTTCCCTTCTGAGCCCTGCTGTGCACCCAAACAGTGGTTTTCCCCCACATATGGAGTATAAATAATTGCACAACAGATTTGGGGTTTCATTTTCTACTGTCACCCTTGTGAAAATAAAAAAATTGTGTCTAAAGTAACATTTTTGTTAAAAAAAGTTAAATGTTAATTTTTTGAGCATGTCCTCGGAATACCCAACTCAGAACTCACACGAAGATCCTGCTTTTGGAAGAACTTCTTCCACCTTACTTTACGTAAAAAGAGATTTAGATCTTTTATTGTCCTAAATAGATCAAAGTCTGTATTCGGAACAAAAGAAAGACCCTTGCTCAGAACCGACATTTCACATTCATTAAGAGCCCTTTCTGACAAATTGATAATCTGAATACCCCCAAGACTGGAGGGAATGACTCCTCTTATTTCTTCATTTGTGGTGCCCGATTCCTGAGGGCATACACCTGATCTAAAAAATGCCCACTTGGAGTGGTGTCGGGTCTATCAGAGCTATTACGTGTACCACGACCCCTACCCCTACCCCTGTTCCTTCCTCTTGACGACCGACTCCTAGTCTCTGCCTCAGAGAAGTCGGTGTCAGTGGAAGAGAGTTCAGACTCTCTATCTAGGGGGGTGGTGCGTGTGTTTAGGACTAAATAAGCTTATTGTCCTTAAAATCGGGCACCACAAATGAAGAAATAAGAGGAGTCATTCCCTCCAGTATTGGGGGTATTCAGATTATCAATTTGTCAGAAAGGGCTCTTAATGAATGTGAAATGTCGGTTCTGAGCAAGGGTCTTTCTTTTGTTCCGAATACAGACTTTGATCTATTTAGGACAATAAAAGATCTAAATCTCTTTTTACGTAAAGTAAGGTGGAAGAAGTTCTTCCAAAAGCAGGATCTTCGTGTGAGTTCTGAGTTGGGTATTCCCGAGGACATGCTGTCGGATGTAAGGCTACTTAACTCTATCGCCGATGTTAATCCTAACATTTCTGGTCTTGGCCCTTTCACCAATTTGAAGGTCAAAAGTACTAAAATGCCACCACCTTCTGGTGACCTATCGGCCATTGATATTTTTTCTAATTTGGTGACTAAAGATCTGGTTGAGCTTTCAACTAGTCGTATTTCATGCAACTATAACTGCTCAAAACAAGAGATGGGAGCTATTGTTGGACTTGAACGAGACGACAACATTGTCATTAAACCCTCTGATAAGGGTGGCAATGTTGTCGTCATGGGGGTCGAGCAGTACCAACAGATGTGTTACTCGATCTTGTCAGATGAGAACACCTATGAAAAATTAGCGTCCAACCCGACCAACATTTATCGTGAGGAATTACAAACAATTCTGTCTGAGGCACTCACCAATAAGATTATTTCAAAGAGTGAGTTTGATTTTTTACTTCCAAATCATCCCGTGACTGCTACCTTTTACTGTTTACCAAAAATACACAAGGGTATTAATCCCTTAAAAGGTCGCCCAATTGTATCGGGTGTGGGAGTTTATGCCAAAATGTTGGGATCTATTTAGATAAGATATTGTCTCCCTTTGTGTCTTCGTTGCAATCTTTCGTACAGGATACACCTGATCTCCTTCGCCGTTTAGATGGTTTATCTGTCAGCCCCGAATCTTTTCTAGCAAGCATAGACGTGGAAGCCTTGTACTCTTCCATTCCACACGAATTTGGTTTGGAAGCAGTTAGCTATTTTTTGAACATGAGAGGTTGCCAATACCAGGAACACAACCGGTTTGTTCTCAGGCTCCTTCAATTTTGTCTAACACACAACTATTTTGTCTTTGACCATGCTATCTACCACCAGTTGAGGGGGACCGCAATGGGTAGCCCCTGTGCCCCGGCCTATGCAAATCTCCTCCTCGGCTGGTGGGAGGAGACTATCGTGTGGGTTGATACTGAGGGTTCTGATTCGTCTGTGTGTCGTGGCTTCGAGTTGTGGTCACGATACATAGATGATATTCTAATTGTATGGAGGGGTTCTATTGATGAATTCAACAGATTTGTGTCAAACCTCAATCACAATTCTATCGGGCTGTATTTTACATCCGTGATTGAGGAAACTACCCTACCGTTCCTCGACGTCCTCTTGTCAAGAATGAGAATGGTGAATTAATGACCTCTACATATAGGAAACCTACGTCAACTAACTCCCTGTTGCACTGGAATAGCCATCACCCCGTACATCTTAAAAGGGGTATTCCCAAGGGGCAATACCTGAGAATACGGAGGAACTGTTCCAGCAACTCGTCATTTGAATCTCAGGCTAGGGAACTGAGAGATAGGTTCCTCGATAGAGGTTATCCGCAACATGTCCTTACAAAGGCATACCAGCAGGCTAAGTCCTGTACTCGCCCGGAACTCCTTAATCCTATCAAGGAGAGAAATGAACAGGATAATGACACTTTGAGACTCATCACCACTTTTGACAATGGTTCTCCACAGGTTAGAGATATCATTAAGAAGCATTGGTCCATCCTATGTATGGACAATGATATTTCTCCTTTTTTGGATAACCACCCCTTGGTCACATATAGAAAAGCACGATCTCTAAATGACAGATTGGTCCACAGCCATTTTTCGGCCCCATCCACCAAAACATGGCTGCACAGTAATGTGACTGGTTGCTTTAAATGTGGTCACTGTGTGGCCTGCCAATATATTGACTCTGGCAAAACATTTGTGAGTAACGTCACAGGTGCGAACTATTCTATTCGTCACTTTATGAATTGCAGCACTAAGGGAGTCATTTACAAGGCCACGTGTGTTTGCGGACTTGAATACGTGGGTAAGACTATTCGTGAATTTAAAAGGAGAGTGGGTGATCATGTTGGTGACATCACACACAAGAGAGACACTCCCATCTCAAGACATGTCAATGGCTTCCATGAAGGGAAAGTTAACACCATCAGATTCATGGCCATTGATAGAGTCCTGAAACCCCCGAGGGGGGGTAATTGGGACAAACTAATATTACAAAGGGAAGCCAAGTGGATCTTCTACTTGGACACAATTATTCCCAAAGGTTTGAATGACCAGATTAATTATGGTTGCTTCATTTAATTCCTTTTTGGTTCTGTTTACCTTTCTTGACTCACCGTACTGTATATAATTCTGCCTATAACCTTGATTGTCACCCTTATATTGGGATATGCATATATTTCTCATGATCAAACTCCTTTTCCAATTTTGGTTCTGGTATTATCTATATGTGCATCAAACATGATTTATTTCATGCTCAATTGGCCCTCTAGATCTTAGGACGAGGGCTATTATCTATGTACACTGACTTGTTAGATTGTGTGCCCACTGGCACCCTTCTTTATACTATATCTAGTTGTAATTTTCATGATATATCTTTTTTACAGTCAGTTTAGTCTTATTATTTGTTTTTCACTAATATATGTATATTTCCTTAAGTGTCTGCTCTATCCAATTGTTGTGCATCCTATATCACATGGTTATTCTTAGACCATCATTTAACCACGCCCCTCATAGCATTACCCAAACCATCTCGGAGTTTAATATGGCCCTACTGTGCCTGTAAATATCGCCGCCTAAGATTGTTATGTTAATGTGGGCTGCCTTCGGTGGTGATGGCCATTCATGTTGCTGTTTTTACAGTTTGGTTTCACTATGCCTTTCATGTCTATTTATATCGCCGTCCAAGAGTTCTTTTGTGTGGGTTGCTCCTTTGAGAGGAGGCCACGCCCCCTGGAGCGTCATTCAGGGCGTTTCGGTGGGCGTGGTTTCAGTGAGCATTGTCAGCCCCTTTCTCTGCGTCTCTCTAAGAGGAGGCCACGCCCCCTGGAGCGTCATTCAGTGGGCGTGGTTTCAGTGAGCATCGTCACCCCCTTTCTCTGCCTCCTTCTGACGCGTTCCTGATCATTGGGTGGCGCCTCTGGTAGGCAATATGACTCATCAGTCTCAGCCTCTGCGTTCCACAGATCAGGAAATACTCTTGGCGTGCGTTCCACCATATTATACCATGTGTTTGCACACTATGTCATCTTCTCTTTGCAGCTGTGCAGGACTGACCACCATTACACTTAAGGTAATCGGAGCTTCTTATTGGATTATTGTGTGGGAGGTGATGGAACACATCACAGGTTATATATACGCCCTTTTGGCCACCTCTTGCCCTATGCAGACAGCATTGAGAGCAGAAGGGTCTTGCTTCCCTGTACCTTTGCACTTTAGTCTAGTCCCCTGATGAGTCTACTGAGATGAAACGCGTCGGGACATCCTCATAGGGAAAGTGCAGGGCGATTATTTATGTAGGGCAAGCTGTGGACTGCCCTTGTAAGGGCGGGAGTTTGGGGAATAGTTTTGTATCAGTTCCTCAGGGAATGACAGGGTATTGTCTTCCCATTGACGCACAAGGGACCCTCCGCATACCATTGGGTGCCTTGGATACTCCCGTCCCTCTGACACTACATTGGTGAGATTGTTCCTATTTTCTTACTTTTCTCACTTTATTGTTGTCATTTATATATTATGTGTTTTATATGTGTTGTCTGGTGATTGCCTTTCATACCTTGGAGGACAACATTGAGTATTCCTCCAATTGGCAGGACCTAGACATTCAGTTGCCAGTTTTTTGTCCTATATGGCAATCTGTCCAATCCTGATAGCTGTCTGTTTTTTGTCCTTCTGGCAATTATTGTGGGTATATGTATTACCCCTCATTCCTTGACAGCTTTTTTTTAATGGGTGACGCACCTTATACCTTTTAATGTATATCAGTAAAAGTTATATTTTATATATTCACTGTTGCTTATTCTAATTTATGTGAATTGTGGAATTGTGTTGTAATGTACAATGTATAGTAGTACTATAAGTAATGCATAGTGTATATATAGGATAGGGAGTGTAAGGATGTTGGTAGTTGACTGTAGTATAGGTAGTGATGATAGGGTAAGTTAGGATAGAGTTAATGTTTGGGACTATCCCACAGGGGGTGGAGTTAGTGTTAGGAAAAGTGACTGAGTTCCTGTGCGTTAGTGAGAAAGTGTTTGGAGTGCAAAGTGAGCAGTGCTGCCTAATGGGAGATCCATAGTAAGAGGAGACTAAAGGCTAGGGACAGTGAGATTCTGAAGAGAAGTTACTCATGAGACAGAGTAGTCTTACGGATAAGGGTTCTTGGAGAGGGCGCAGAGTCACAAACCCCAGAGCTTGTAACACAGAAGGTAACGGGCTTAAATAGGACTGAATGAGTGGGACTAATGGGGATTTTGAGAGGTAGATCCAGGGCGTCATTAGTGGAAGAAATAGGACACGGAACTGCTGAGAAAGTAAAGACTTGCTGATCAGGACTGTAGCATTAAAGCTGGGTTGGGGCAAAGGAGGATGAAACAGTGTGCCTTTCTAGCCCTGGAGTAGAACTACAGAGGAAGGATTCTATGTGAAAGGAGATGCTTCATACTGTATAGGAAACATCTATAAGACTTTGTAGTCACTATCCCTTGTAAAGACTTTATGTTTGAATGGTGGCCTCGTTTGTTGAAAGTTGAAATCTACATTCCTGGCCAACCCACACCTCAGGCTACATGTGGCCTCCACAGGCATAATGTCCTCACAGCACAAGTACACACACCCAGTGGGGCGTAAAAGGAGACCAGTGCAACACCTGCGACCACCACTCCGTGCCAAGCTACACATTGGCGTGGAGATATTTCTGATTACAAATAATTGTATTGTAAACTATATTGGATATTAGAGTAACAGCCTCAAGGGATTCTTAGCATCTCTGGCACGTGTACTCACTATCTTATCAATGTCAAATGACATAAAGCTATGGAACCTGCACCTATCTGGAGGACAAGGCCTTGTCTTCTATGTGCTAATTTTGCTTTTTTCATCGAGGCATGAGACAAAATTCTGTTTTCCAGATAGGTGGTGGTCCCAGAGGTAGAAGCAACATCTTTAATTCATGTTATATATTAGGATTATACCACAATGTGCTGTTTGGCAGCTGGCAGTCTGCTGTCGGTCACCACGACTGCTGTACAAAATATTAAGTACCATCATTTCTGTCCAGACCTATTTCATGAGTTTTATTTTTAAAAAATTCTGTGGAAGCATGGTTGAAAAGCAATGTCTTACTTTCATTTGTTCATTATCATAGATTTTTTAGTTATTATTACTTTTGTCAGATTCAAGTTATTTCTGTGACGATTGTGAGTTTTTGTGTCATTAAACGAGGAATACCAATAATTTTAACCACGTGTGTATCCTGGCCTTAAAAGGGTTAATTGTTGTATGTGGATACTAACAAATGGAAAAAAAATATAATGCAAAAATCGAAGGCCACTTACACATGTCATTGCAGTGATACATTCACAGACTCCAGTCCCCAGGGTTACGTAAGGTATGTTTTCATTGGGAATCCCAGTTTTTTTAAACACATACTGGGCATAAAAATAAATCTAGAAGACCAAAGAAAGAATGACAATTTAATTTGAAAATCACCCTACATTTAGCAAGAAGTTATATACTTCACTATACTTCTCTATTTTATGATTTAAACTGTACTTGGAAATGATAGGCAAAGTGTGGCAATAATCTGCCCGTGACACCACTCAGGCAAACGGAGAAAAAGTTCAAAATAGTATTAACCCAAGCCAGTTTTCACCTTCATGACCCTGCCAAATTTTATCATTCTGACCAGTGTGTGATATGACTTGCATTTATTTGTGAAAAAAAATTGGAAATTTGACGAAAATTTGGAAAATTTAGTAATTTTTAAACTTTGAACTTATATGTCCTTAAATCAGAGAGTTATGTCACACAAAATAGTTAATAAATAACATTTCCCTACTTTACATCAGTAAAAGTTTTCAAACATAACAAACTTTTTTTTGTTATGAAGTTAGAAGGTTTAAAAGTTAGTTGATTTCTAATTTTTCCAACAAAATTTACAAAACCATTATTTTTAGGGACCAGATCACATTTGAAGTGACTTTGATGAACCTATATGACATAAAATACCCAAAAGTGACACTATTCTAAAAAGAGCACCCCTCAAAGTACTGAAAAGTTGAAAACCACATTCAAGAAGTATATTAATCCTTCAGGTGCTTCACAGTAAGTAATGGAATGTGGAAGGAAAAAATTAATATTTAACTTTTTTTCACAAAAATCTTACTTTAGACCTATTTTTTTTAATTTCACAAGGGTAACAGGAGAAAATGGACCCCAAAATATGTTGTGCAATTTCTCCTGAGAATGCCGATACCCCATATGTGGGGTAAAACTACTGTTTAGGTGCAGGGCTTGGAAGAGAAGTGGCACCATTGGACTTTTGGAGAGCAAAATTGGCTGGAATTATTAGCGGAAACTATGTCGCATTTGAAGAGCCCCCAATGTGCCTAAAAAATGGAAACCCCACATAAGTGACCCCATTTTGGAAACTAGACCCTCAAGGGATGTATGTAGAAGTGTAGTGAGCACCTTAAACCCCCAAGTGCTTCACAAAAGTTTATAATGTAGAGCCATGAAGATATAAAAATCTAATTTTTCCCACTAACATGCTCTTTCAGCCCCAATTTTTTTATTTTCACAAAGGTAACAGGAGAAATTGCACAACAAACTTTTGGGTCCATTTTCTCCTGAGTACGTTGATACCCTACCCCATATGTGGGGGAAAACTACTGTTTTGGCGAATGGCAGAGCTCAGAAAGAAAGGAGTGACATTTTGGAATGCAGACATTGATGGAATTGTCTGCAGGTGTCATGTTACATTTGGAGTGCCTCTGATGTGTCTAAACAAGTGACCCTATTTAGGAAACTAGACCACTCAAGGAATTTATCTAGACATGTGCCTTTTAACCCGCAGATGCTTCACAGAATTTTACATTGATCTATGAAAATTCAAACAATATATTTTTCACACAAAAATGTTGCTTTAGCCCCAAATGATTTTCACAAGGATAGTAGGAGAAAATGGACCCCAAAATGTATTGTGTAATTTCTCCTGAGTACACAGATACCCCATATATGGTCGAAAACTACTGTTGAGCACAGTGCAAAGCTCAGAAGAGAAGAAGCGCCATATTGGGGTTCAGATCTAGCTGGAATGGTTTGAGTGTACCATGTCACGTTGGCAGAGACCCTGAGGTGCCGGAACAGCATAAACTCCCATCAGTGACCTCATTTTACAAACTACATCGCCAATGAATTCATCTAGAGTTACAGTGATGATATTGACACCACATGTGCCTCACAAAATTTTATACCATTTGGCTGTGAAGAAGAAGAATTACATTTTTACCACTATATGTTGTTTTAGCCCCAAGTTTTTTTATTTTTCTATGGGTTAACAGGAAATAATGGACCTCGGTTTGTTGTAAAAAAATTATCTTGATTGTGCCAATACCCTGCATGTAATCGGGAAATACTTTACAGGTACAGTACAATGCTCAGAAGGGAAGGAGCATCATATTATAGTTTGCAGGCCCCATGATCCATAGGGGAGCCCCTGAGGTGCCATAACAGCAGAACCCCATAAGTGACCCCATTTTACTAACTACACCTATCAGTAAATTAATTTAGGGGTACAATGATCATATTGACACCACAGGTGTGTCAAAGAATTTTATACCATTGGGCAGTGTAGAAAAATAATTAGTTTTACAACCAAAATTTTGTTTTAGTCACAGATTTTACAATTTCACAAGGTAAAATTGGCAAAATGGCACCAAAATTTGTACCTCTATTTATGCTGAATGTCGAAATATCCCATATGTGGCTGTACAGTACTTAGTCATATGACTCGGGAGGGACAGATTGCTATTTGCCTCCTAGAGCCCAGATTTCCTAGAATAGTTTTGTGGACTCCATATAGAGAGCACCTACTGTAAGTGCTAGAAGAGCAAAATCCCCCCTCAGATGACCCTACTTTGGAAATAATATCCCTTTGGGAATTTATCTCCAGGTGTAGTGATGATTTTGACTCCATGGGTGTTCTGCAGAAACAAGCTGTAGCGGTTGTTGCTGAGTGAAAATTGCAAACTTCCATTTTTTGCCCAGTACCTTGTAGTGCACAGTACGTTGTTGTGCACAGCTCATGCTTTTGGAGTCAAGCACCCGTAAATTAGGCTGGCTCTCATCTCTACAGAAATGCCAAACTTGTGGACACTAAATGTGGTTTATGCACACTGGGGCTCAGAAGGGAGGCTGACATTTAGATTTAGGAGTACAGAATTTGATGAATTTCTATTAGGGGTCGAGAGACATTTAGCTTTTCCAGAGCCTTTGTACTACCATAATGTGGAAGCCCCCTATATTGATGATGAACCTGACTGGGACTTGCTTTTTTTGTGAATTGAGTTGAAGCTTTTATTGGGAACATTTTACATAATGTTTAGGATCTCATTTATCCTGCACTCTACGCTGAGCACTTACATCAAGGTTTCCATCGAAATCTCCAAATGACGTGATTCAGATGAAACCCCAGAGGGATCAATTCATTATAATGAGGCAGCATGTTACTCTTTACTTCATTTGGCCTCTGTTCAGTGGTGTCCTTTTCAGAAGTGCACAAAACTGTGGTTGACTGTGCTTTTATGCACGCCTAAACAGACAGCCCCGCTGAATAATAGGCCAGAGTGTGTCCACAGTGCCTCCATCTACCTCATTATAGGGAATCTTCTGCCAGGGGTTCCGTGTGAATCACGTATTTCAGAGATTTACACAAACCCCAGTGTAAGCTCTCAGCGCGGACCACAGGATAAACATGACCTTGCTGCGATCTTTGAAAGGCAGAATAAAAAAAATCACCAGCAGGTGAAGAATTGGTTTAATTAATTTTTTTATGCTATTCCTCGTGCGGTATACATGATTAGGCAACTTTATTCTTTGGGTCAGTGTCATTACAGCAGAACCAAATTTAACGGGTTTCTCCTATCTGGCTACTGTCACACACTAAAAAAACTTTTTAGTGCAAAAATTAGTTTTTGCATCGCTATATATTTCAATATATAATTTTTCCATATTTCCGCCGACAGAGTCATATGAGGGCTTGTTTCTTGAAGGCCGTCTCAGCTTTTGTAGACTACTTAGCTATAGCCAACTTTGTACCTTTAAGGAAGTCTGTCGGAGAGGCAGCTACAATGGCGACGTTTGGGATAAACAGGCGGATGTGATCGTACATCTGAGGAGAGAGAAATAGGGACCCCGATCCTCCCCCGGTACCTCCTGGTGTCCCTGGACTCTCCTGCCTCCTCCGGTGGGCGCCGCCATATTGGTCTGGAAAGAAAATGGCAGGCCATGCGCAGTGCGCCCGCGCCTGCCGAATCTGCCGGCAGATTTATTCATTCATTGAAAGTACATTTTGATCACTGTGATAAACCCTATCACAGTGATCAAATTAATAAACTAGTAAATAACACCCCCTTTATCACCCCCTTAGTTAGGGACATATAATGAAATAAAGAAAATATATTTACTTTCATTTTTCCATTAGGGTTAGGGTTATAATTACGGTTGGAATTAGGTATAGGGTTAGAATTAGGGTTAGGGTTGGAATTAGGGTTAGGATTAGGGTTAGGTTTGGTATTAGGGTTAGGGGTGTGTTGGGGTTAGGGTTGGAGCTAGGATTGAGGGATTTCCACTATTTAGGCACATCAGGGGGTATTCAAACACGACATGGCGCCATCATTGATTCCAGCCAATTTTGCATTCAAAAAGTCAAATGGCGCTCCCTCCCTTCTGAGCCCTGCCGTGCGCCCAAACAGTGGTTTACCCAACATATGGGGCATCAGCGTACTCAGGACAAATTGCCACCAATTTTGGGGTTCTAATTTCTCCTGTTACTCTTGGGAAAATAAAAAAATAGCGGGCTAAAAAATCATTTTTGAGGAAAAAATGATTTTTTATTTTCACGGCTCTGCGTTTATAAACTTCTGTGAAGCACTTGGGGTTCAAAGTGCTCACCACACATCTTGATAAGCTCCTTGGGGGGTCTATTTTCCAAAATGGTGTCACTTGTGGGGGTTTCTAAATGTTTAGGCACATCAAAGGCTCTGCAAACGCAACATGACACCTGCAGAACATTCCATCAAAGTCTGCATTTCAAAATGGCGCTCCTTCCCTTCCAAGCTCTCCCATGCCCCAAACAGTGGTTCCCCCCACATATGGGGTATCAGCGAACTCAGGAAAAATTGCACAACAACTTTTGTGGTCCAATTTTCTCCTGTTACCCTTGGGAAAATAAAAAATAGCGGGTTAAAAAAGCATTTTTGGAGGAAAAAAAGATTTTTATTTTCACGGCTCTACGTTATAAACTTCTGTGAAGCACTTGGAGGTTCAAAGTGCTTACCACATATCTAGAAAGTTCCTTAAGGGTCTAGTTTCCAAAATGGGGTCACTTGTTGGGGGTTTCCACTGTTTAGGCACATCAGGGCTCTCCAAACGCGAAATGGCATCCAGCCAATTATGGGTTGAAAAAGTTAAACGGCGCTCCTTCCCTTGCGACCTTTGCCGTGCACCTAAAAAGTGGTTTACCTCCACATATGGGGTATCGGAGTATTCAGGAGTAATTGCACACCAAATTTTGTGGTTCATTTTCTCTTTTAACACTTGGGAAAATAAAAAAATTGGTTCTGAAGTAATATTTTAACAAAAAAAGTTAAATGTTAATTTTTTACTTCCACATTCCTTCAGTTCCTGTGAAAGCACATAAAGGTTAATAAACTTCTTGAATGAGGTTTTGAGCACCTTGAGGGGTGCAGTTTTTAGAAGGGGTGTCACTTTTGGGTATTTTCTATCATATAGACCCCTCAAAGTGACTTCAAATGTGATGTGGTCCCTAAAAAAAAAATGGTGTTGTAAAAATGAGAAATCGTGGTCAACTTTTAACCCTTATAACTTCCTAAAAAAAAAAAAATTTGGTTTCCAAAATTGTGTGATGTAAAGTAGAATGTGGGAAATGTTATTTATTAAGAACTTTATGTGACATATCTCTCTGATTTAAGGGCACAAAAATTTAATTTTGAAAATTTGCTAAATTTTAAAAATTTTCGCCATATTTCCATTTTTTTCATAAATAAACACAAGTCATAAAAAAAAAATTACACTAACGTGAAGTCCAATATGTCACAAAAAAAACAATCTCAGAATAGGGGGATTCGTTAAACGTTCCAGCGTTATAACCTCATAAAGTGACAGTGGTCAGAATTGTAAAAATTGGCCTGGTCATTAAGAAGCAAATTGGCTCTGTCACTAAGGGGTTTAAACTGTATTTTGTGATCAAATGTGGATGTGTGGTATGTTTGGCTATTTTCTAGCTGAAGGGGGTAAGTTTACCTTTCAAATGGTGTATCATTTGTGTGTGTGGGTGCAGTATGAACAGAGATACCAAGTAATCACCGAAAAACAGTGTTTAGAAATAATAGAATAGATTTAAAATATTTTTTTCTATATTTCTTTGATCTTTTGTAGCTTTGTAAGGCTAGGTCAATAAAAGATCATTCAGCCACCATGTAGTCTAAATACAGGGACCCATGTCAAAGTCTGCCAGGACCATGTCATGGTCAGACCCTACACATGGTACTTGGGCAGGGATTAGGACATTATAAGAAGTGATAATGAAATTTTGTGAGCATCCTTGTAATGCCACATTTAATCAAGGGAATTTCTGCACATTGGGGTGTCCTGTTACACAATGTCAATATTCGTGGTTTGGGTGAGTCCTCTCAACATTGAGTATGATGTGCTTTTTTAAAATATACGGTACTCTCATTCATTGTACATGAGTGAACTCTTATAATGGGGATGTTCAATGGTTTTATGGTATTTGTCCCTTTTTTTTTAGATATTTTGTTTTTATAGCACTGTGAAAAGTACTCATAAACCTTTAATTACCGTATTTACCGGCGTATAAGACGACTGGGCGTATAAGACGACCCCCCCAACTTTTACAGTCAAAATATGAAATCGTCTTAAAAGTGTGGGGGGGTCTTCTTATACGCCGGGTGTCATCTTATACGCCGGGTACGGAACATATGGTGGGGGGAGTGGGTGTTTTCAGAGTCAAGGTGTTTACCTGATCATATCAGCGAGGGTCTAGGCGCTGGGGGGCGGCGTTGGCGGCTCCTCTTTGTGCAGCCTGGGGGGGCTCTGTGCTGGGGGATGGCGGCGGCTCCTCTTTTTGCACCTGGGGGGGCTCTGTGCTGGGGACGGTGGCGGTCCTCTTGTGCAGCCCTCCCAGGCTCTGTGCTGGGGGACGGCAGCGGTGGTTCCTTTCTGCAGAGTCTTGGCTCTGCAGGCATTTTCTCAATCCCCGGAGGCCCGGCAGCTTCATTGCTGCGATGCGGTGGCCTCCGGGAAAATGGCCGCTGAGGGCGGCGCATGCTCAGTTTTCAGATCTCGTCTTCCCGAGATCTTGAGACGAGATCTGAAGGGTAAGCATGCAGCGGCCATTTAACCCGGAAGGCCCCACCGCATCGCAGCAATGAAGCTGCGCGGGGGGGGCCCCCCGGGGATTGAGAAAAAATGCCTGCAGGAGACCAAGATTTCTTCAGAAAGAACCACCGCCGCCGTCCCCCGCACAGAGCCTGGGGGGGGCTGCACAAGAGGAGCCACCGACGTCACCAAGCACAGAGCCCCCTGTTTAGGTAGCTGAGGAGAAAAAGCAAAAAACGGCAATACACCAGAGAGGCTGGAACCTATTGGATTGCAGTAACCTGAACCACACAACTAGAGGTAGCCGTGGAGCATTCCTACATTGATCCTAGACGCCTCGTCACAGCCTGAGAGATAACTACACCTAAAGGCAGAAAGAGGAAAGCTATCTGCCCCGGAGCAGAACCCCAAAGATAATAGAAAGCCCCCAAACATGTAATGGCGGTTTAGACAAGAAGAAGCACGGACACAGACAGAAAATAGAATGAGCAAACGCTGGGCCCAATCTGTCTAGACAGAAAAGTACAGGAAAGGATTCTTACTGCAATCCAAAAAAAACCCTAAAAATACCAACACTTCTGATTGCAAAAACACCTGAGATCACACGATCTCCACCACCTAAATCAGATCTCTGGTGTAACAAAACTAAGCCGCAGCCACTGAAAAAACAGGAAAAAGCAAATGAACAAATAACAGTGGCTACAGATAAACTGAGAGGAGCTCAGGCCCCAGGAGGGGACCCGGCTGACCTCCACAAAAGTGCAGAGAACTAAGCAAAAGCAAGCATAAAAATAAAAGAAGAAAATATCTTATCTGAAAGCAGAAGATGCAGGTGAGTCGCACGTACCAGGGCTTTGGGGTTACTCGGCACCGAGCCCGTTCACTTCACATGGGGGATGTCATGGGTAGCACAGCTCGGTCCATTGCCCTGGGCGCTCACTAAAAAGGGGATATTTACAGGGGATGATAGATTTATAGAAATGTTCGTGAAGCCACCTGTGGTTCCTGATCAGGGTGACCAGCGCTGCAGGGTGAATCCTCTGAGGGGTTGTTATTGGGCAGCAAGGTGTTAAGTCTCCCACAGGCGAGACCGATCCCTCGAGGTTTATGGCAGTGTAGGGGTGCAGGTTCAATAAGGCAGACACACACAAAGAGTCTCTTTCTGTACCTTTACTGGTGGTAGATTCAGGCACATCCCGGAAGCTGCTCAGGGTGGAGGATGCACGTCCAGTAATCACTGAGTAGGTGTAGGGCCTCCTTACGTCTTCATATGTGTGAGTTTCTGACTTGCATGAAACAAAGCCTAACTCCGTGTGAAACAGCTACGCCCGGCTGACATTGTGGTGGAGCCCTTTTTGGACAGAACTAAGTCTCTATCTGCAGCGTCCTGCAAGACTCCTGTTCTTCCTGACCCCGGTTACGTATCAGCACTGTTGGGCCCCTCTGTGACCTGAAGTCCAGCAAGGTCTCCGGTTTCTCCCACTAGCCGTGAAGGTACTAGCAAGCTCGGACCCGGTGTCCGGTAGTGCAGAGTGGAGGTAAGCTATCGTTGCTATTTCTCCTCAGTCACTCTCTTTTCCCTTTTTCCACTTGCCTGTCGTCCTACTCACACCTTTAACATAAGCACAACAGCAGTAGATGTCAGCTTCCTTCCCTTCACTGCTCTCCAAGCGTCGGCACGCTTACTTTCTGAAACGCTCACTGTTGGACTCTCAGTGGACTCAATCTTGACCAGACCAAGCGGCAATCCTTCCCACTACACTGGACTCCACGATATAAGCTGAGTGTTTGCTGAAGTCCTCAGGCTTTCAGATAAGTCTTTCTTTCTGGCTAGAGTTCCCTCTCAGAATGTCTGAGGTAACTAGATCGTCTGCTCTCCAACACGCTCTGACACAGACTAGTGTAATCTGAGCTCTGAGCTAGAATGTCTCGAATGTCTACTGCTCTATCTCTTCACTCCCTTATGTACCTTCGTAATCTAAAGATCTCCCTCTGGTGGCACTAGGAAAATGTGAAGTGTGAATGAATATCGGGTGATTGTGAATTACCTTTCATGCATCCTCCAGGGTTAACATGTGGCACCAAGCGCAGCTGGGCTACACACAGGCAAGACTCAGCAAACTTCCAAATAAACCAGGAACAACAATTGAGACAAGAACAATTGAACACCGGCAACCATCATGGGAGGGAACCTCCCTTATATCAGACCAGTCAGTGATCCCAAATTGCCATTCCTCGCTGAAAGGTTCAGTACTGTCTGTAACCACCAGAGGGAGCCTCTGCTCAGAAACCATATCTAGCACATTCATAATAGTACCCCCCCTTGAGGAGGGGTCACCGAACCCTCACTTGTGCAACCAGGCCGATCAGGATGAGCTCGGTGATAGGCACGGATCAGTCTCCTAGCATGGATGTCCGAAGCAAACACCCAGAATTGTCCTCCTGACCATAACCTCTCCACTTAACCAAATACTGGAGTTTCTGTCTAGAAAATAAGAATCCAATATTTTCTCAACCACATACTCCAGATTGCCCTCAACCAAAACAGGGTCAGGAGGCGCAGCCATAGGAACCACTGGCTCGACAAACCTCTTCAATAAGGACTTGTGGAACACGTTATGGATCTTAAATGTCCCTGGAAGAAGCAAACGGAAGGAACAGGGTTAAGAATCTCCATGATCTTATAAGGTCCAATGAACTAGGCTTAAACTTAGGAGATGCAACCCTCATAGGGATATTTCTCGAGGACAACCAAACCAAGTCCCCCACTTTAAACCGAGGACCATCAGTCCCATGCCGGTTGGCAAACTGTTGGGCCTTCTCCTGAGAGAGAGAAAACCTCTCCACTACCTGGTCCCAAATCTGCTGCATTCGCTCCACAACAAATCAACACCCGGACAGACAGAAGCCTCCGCCTGTCCTGAAGAAAATCGAGGGTGAAACCCAGAATTGCAGAAAAATGGAGACATCAAGGTGGCAGAGCTAGCCCTATTATTAAGAGCAAACTCAGCCAAAGGCAAAAAAGAGACCCAGTCATCTTGATCAGCAGACACAAAACATCTCAAATATGTCTCCAAGGTCTGGTTTGTTCTCTTGGTTTGTCCATTGGTCTGAGGATGAAAAGCAGAGGAGAAAGATAATTGAACCACCAATTTAGAACAAAATGTCCTCCAAAATCTGGAAACAAACTGGACTCCTCTGTCAGACACAATGTTCTCCGGAATGCCATGTAACCGAACCACGTGCTGAAGGAACAAAGGCACCAATTCGGAGGAGGAAGGTAACTTAGGTAATGGCACAAGATGTATCATCTTAGAAAACCTATCACAGATTACCCAGATAACGGTCATTCTCTGAGAAACAGGGAGGTCGGAAATAAAATCCATAGAGATATGGGTCCATGGCCTCTTGGGCACAGGCAATGGCATTAACAAACCACTAGAGCGAGAGCAAGGCTTGGAGCGAGAGCAAGTCACACAGAACTGCACAAATTCCCTGACGTCACGAGACAAAGTAGGCCACCAAAAGGACCGACTCACCAAGTCTCTGGTACCAAAAATCCCGGGATGACCAGCCAACGCGGAACAATGAATCTCAGACATCACACTCTTCTTCCACTGGTCTGGGACAAACAATTTCCCAATAGGGCAGCGCTCAGGTTTATCCTCCTGACACCCTTCCAGAGCCAGTCTCAAATTGGGCGAGATGGCGGAAAGAACTACACCCTCTTTCAAAATAACAGTAGGATCAGATAACTCAGGAGAATCCGCAAAGAAACACCTCGAGAGGGCATCCGCCTTACCATTCTTAGTGCCAGGAAGAAAAGAAACCACAAAATTAAAACGTGTGAAAAACAAGGCCCACCTGGCCTGTCTAGGATTAAGTTGCTTGGCTGATTCGAGATAAACCAGGTTCTTATGGTCCATGAGGACCACCACCTGATGTTTGTCTCTTTCCAGCCAATGTCTCCACTCTTCAAAGGCCCACTTCATGGCCAATAACTCCCGATTACCCACGTCATAATTACGTTCAGTTGGAGAAAATTTTCGAGAGAAAAAGGCACAAGGGTTACTCTTAGAGGTCTCTGGATCTCTTTGGGACAAAATGGCACCTGCCCCAATTTAGGAGGCATCAACCTCCACCTGAAACGGTAGAGAAACATCAGTCAGACTGCCGTAGAACAGGAGCAGAAGTGAATCTCTGCTTAAGTTCCTGAAATGCAGAAACTGCCTCAGGAGGCCAATTCACCACATCAGAACCCTTTTTGGTCAAATCAGTCAATGGTTTAACAATACCGGAGAAATTACCAATAAATTTACGATAAAAATTAGCAAAACACAAAAATCTCTGAAGAGCCTTTAATGAAGTAGGTTGGACCCAATCACAGATGGCCTGAACCTTGACCGGGTCCATTTCAATAACAGACGGAGACAAAATGAATCCCAGAAATGAGACCTTCTGTACACCAAAAAGACACTTTGATCCCTTCACATACAGTGCATTCTCTCTCAAAATCTGGAACACAGTCCGAACATGTTTCACATGAGAGTCCCAGTCATTGGAAAAAATCAAGATATCATCCAAATAACCAATCAGAAATTTATCCACAAAATCCTTGAAAATATCATTCATTAAGGATTGGAAGACGGAAGGAGCATTAGTGAGCCCAAAGGGCATCACTAGGTACTCAAAATGCCCCTCTGGAGTATTAAACGCCGTCTTCCATTCATCCCCGTGCTTAATGCGAATAAGGTTATACGCCCCCCTGAGGTCAAGCTTTGTAACCCAACTAGCACCTTTCACTCTGGAAAACAGGTTCAGAAATGAAGGGTAACGGATATTGACACTTCACAGTGATCTTATTCAAGAGACGATAATCAATACACTGCCTCAATGAACAATCCTTTTTGGCCACAAAGAAAAAACCGGCGCCCAAGGGTGAAGAGGATGGTCTGATATGACCCTTCTCCAATGACTCCTTGATATAAGATCGCATAGCATCGTGTTCAGGTATAGACAAGTTAAAAAGGCGACCTTTAGGAAATTTACCACCAGGCACTAATTCAATAGTGCAATCATAGCTCCTGTGAGGGGGCAAGGATGCGGATTTACTTTCACTAAACACATCCGAAAAATCAGTCAAAAAGTCAGGAACATCCTGAGACTGGGGAGAGGCAGAAAAAACAGGAGTTTCAGCATTAACACATTGGCAGCCCAACTGGTCACAGACACAGATTTCCAATCCAAAACAGGATTATGAGACTGTAACCAAGGGAAACCTAGTACAATAATTTCATGCAGATTATGCAGCACCAGAAATTTGCAACTCTCCTGATGATCTGGTTCAACCCTCATTATCACCTGAGTAGAAAACTGGGGTTTATTCTCCTCCAAAGGGGTAGAATCAATGCCCAGTAGGGGAATAGACTTCCGCAGGGTATCATGGGAATCCCACAACGTTTGGCAAAGTCAAAATCCATCAGGTTAATAGCTGCTCCTGAATCAACAAAAGCCTGAGCAGAAAATGTGGACAGGGAGCAAATCAGGGTAACAGTCAACAGAAATTTAGTCTGAACACTACCCAAGACAACTGAGCGTGCAAAACGCCTTCCCCGCTTAGGGCAGACTGAAATAGCATGAGAGGCATCACCACAGTAGAAACATAACCCATTGCGCTTTCTAAACTCATGACGCTGTGCCCCAGAAGTCACTCCATCACACTGCATGGGCTCAGAAACTGGCTCACAAGGCAACACCATCTCACGCATACATCTGCGCTCACGCAAACGTCTGTCAATTTGAATAGCCAATGACATAGAATCATTGAGACCAGAGGGAGCAGGGAAACCCACCATAGCATCCTTTACATTCTCTGACATCCCCTTCCGAAAAAGGGTTGCCAAAGCATCATCATTCCATTTGGTCAGGACTGCCCACTTTCAGAATTTCTGACAGTACAACTCAGCGTCTTCAAGACCCTGATTTAATGCCATTAAGGTTTTTTCAGCTTGATCAGTGACATTAGGTTCATCGTACAATAACCCCAGAGCCAGAAAAAATACATCAATATCATTCAAAACAGGATCCCCAGGTGTCAGGGAAAAAGCCCAATCCTGAGGGTCGCCACGCAGGAGAGAGATGACAATTTGAACCTGCTGTGCTGCGTTCCCTGAGGACTTAGGCTTTAAGGCAAAAAACAACTTACAGTTATTTTTGAAATTCAGAAATTTAGCCCGATCCCCCAAAAACAAATCTGGCATGGGAATCCTAGGTTCCACAACCGGCAACCCAGCAAGATAGGTAGCAATACTCCGAACCTCAGTGGCAAGCTGATCCACACGGCCAGAGAACTGTTCAAGCTCCATTGAGAGAGAAAAAAAATCCTCCTCAGCACCCAGAGAAAAAGAGGGAAAAAAATGACACAAGCAGGAAAAAAAAAAAATCTCTGACAACTCTGACAACTTTTTTTTCTTTCCACACTATTTTTCCCTTCTGTGAGTACCATATAATTTTCAGTTTGGCCGGTGATACTGTTATGTTTAGGTAGCTGAGGAGAAAAAGCAAAAAACGGCAATACACCAGAGAGGCTGGAACCTATTGGATTGCAGTAACCTGAACTAACCACACAACTAGAGGTAGCCGTGGAGCGTTCCTACGTTGATCCTAGATGCCTCGTCACAGCCTGAGAGATAACTACACCTAAAGACAGAAAGAGGAAAGCTATCTGCCCCGGAGCAGATCCCCTAAGAAAATAGGAAGCCCCCAAACATGTAATGGCGGTTAGACAAGAAGAAGCACGGACAAAGACAGAAAATAGAATGAGCAAACGCTGGGGCCCAATCTGTCTAGACAGAAAAGTACAGGAAAGGATTCTTACTGCAATCCAAAAAAACCCCTAAAAAATACCAACACTTCTGATTGCAAAAACACCTGAGATCACACGATCTCCACCACCTAAATCAGATCTCTGGTGTAACAAAACTAAGCCGCAGCCACTGAAAAAACAGGAAAAAGCAAATGAACAAATAACAGTGGCTACAGATAAACTGAAGAGGAGCTCAGGCCCCAGGAGGGGACCCGGCTGACCTCCACAAAAGTGCAGAGAACTAAGCAAAAAGCAAGCATAAAAATAAAAGAAGAAAATATCTTATCTGAAAGCAGAAGATGCAGGCAAGACTCAGCAAACTTCCAAATGAACCAGGAACAACAATTGAGACAAGAACAATTGATCTCCGGCAACCATCATGGAGGGAACCTCCCTTATATCAGACCAGTCAGTGATCCCAGATTGCCATTCCTCGCTGAAAGGTTCAGTACTGTCTGTAACCACCAGAGGGAGCCTCTGCTCAGAAACCATCTCTAGCACATTCATAACAGCCCCCCCCAGGCTGCACAAAGAGGAGCCGCCGCCGTCCCCAGCACAGAGCCCCCCCAGGCTGCACAAAAAGGAGCCACCAACGCCAACCCCCCTGCGCCTAGACCCTCGCTGATATGATCAGGTAAACACCTTGCCTCTAAGACGCTCACTCCCCCCACCATGTGTTCCGTACCCGGCATATAAGACGACCCCCGACTTTGAAGACGATTTTCAGGGGTTAAAAAGTCGTCTTATACGCCGGAAAATACGGTACTTCAATAAGGTTTTATTTCATATGATCTCTTTATTGTCTGTGGGAGTCACATGTCCTCCTGGGAGATCTGAGGTTAAAAGATCACTACATATTGTAAATTGCAGATCTTCCATGTATCCATTTAGCCTATTAAATGGCTTTGGTTTCCTTTGGTGCTGAAGAGGTTAACGACCCTTTATAATCTGGTCAGAAACATGCAGCTCCATTTCAGCTGCTTCTGATCTGGTCATTACTTCTCCCTGTAAAACCTGGCCAGACCTTCTCTTCCTTGCTAGTGAAAGTTTTGCTTCCTAGCTCCTTGGAGATTCTGTGCTGAATTGGAGATCATTGTTGCTACTGGAGATTGTAGCATGCATGCTTTCCTCATTGTCCTATTCCTATTTGGTTGGTACGTATATACCTATACTTCTCTATATACCTCTCTATCTTTGGTGAGTGTTTGTATGTTTGATACTTTATGTAATACTTGTCTGTCTTACATGTTGATAACCTGGCATTTCTGTCCTGGGCCTCCTGAGGGAGGGGAAGGGGACAGCTTAGTAAATAATAGAGCAGTAAGGCTTTTTGCCCAAACTTCTTCACTTTATGAGCAGGAATAGTTAGGACCTCAGTCCTAGGGATGGTTCATGGCCCCTTTCCTTAATCAAGAACAGTCGCAGCGTGACAGTGGGAAGTACAGTAGTCACCTGTTCTATTTTCCTCTGTTACCATGCTTACTAGTTTGGACATGCACCCACCCATTGTTATCATGTGGCTCAACTAATGTGATTACATGGACTGGTTTCGTAGCAGCTCCAAGACACCCTTCCTTTACGGTAGTTTGTGTCTGAGTTTATTCTACATTCAGTAGCCATACACATTATAAATGCATCTTACTAATTGCAGTGCAAAAATGTCAACGTGGGTGACCTATCTGCAAAGTTGACCCCAAATCCTCCAGAATATAATAAGAGATGGCAAGTAATTGTTATTGACATGTGTGTCTAAAACTAGATTGTGGCTTTTCAGCAAAAGTGGCAAATAATTAATTAATTACATGCTGAAATTAAGTGTCTGTTCACCATGTGTGCACTGTGCTGTATGGTGCTCCGTCAGATGACAAAGCAAAAATTTAATGTATCTCAATAATACAACATGAAGCACAGCACAAAAAAACAAAATCAGCGGAGACTTGCAAGACTTGAATGACTTGCAAGACTTACATGATAAGTTAAGTACTTAGGGCACCGTCTCACATAGCGAGATCGCTGCTGAGTCACAAGTTTTGTGATGCAACAGCGATCTCAGCAGTGATCTCGCTATGTCTGACACGTACCAGCGATCAGGCCCCTGCTGTGAATCGCTGGTCGTGTCAGAAATGCCTGGACTTTTTTTTTGATCGCTGGCCTCCCGCTGACCAGCACGCATCGCTGCGTGTGGCAGGCAGGAGACCAGCGATCAGCTGGTAACCAAGGTACACATCGGGTTTCCAGGCACGGGCTGTGCCTGGAAACCCGATGTGTACGTTGGATACCAACGCGCTACTACAGCGAGCTGGTAACCAAGGTACACATTGGGTTTCCAGGCGCAGCGCCTGGAAACACAATGTGTACCTTGGTTACCAGCTCCCTGTATCAGCGGGCTGGTATCTAACATACACTGCGGGTTACTAAGCCTGTTTGGCAGCTCAGCAGCGATCATGTAGCGACACACCAGCGATCCTGACAAGTTTATATAGTTGTCGGGATCGCTGGTGCGTCGCTATGTGAGACGGTGCCCTTAGTCTGCCGACTTGATAAACACTAAGATGGGGATATGTGGTCACACATAAGATTCAATATATGGAAAGTTTTGTACTTACTGCATTGATCCCACTGAGCTGCTGTCCGATGTTAGTCACAATGATGGTAATCAGCTGCCATTTCACTGACTGATCGAAGAACAGCTCCAGAATCTTTTTCTGTTTTTCACCTTTTAAAGCACGTGATTCTTTTTGGATATCTTCCATTTCCATTTGGAAGTTGTATGAACCATAAAATGATTTCAGTGCTGGTTGAAGAAATTAGGATGCACATACAGTTACATGTTACTAAAAACGAGAAAATCAAAAAATCCCAAAGGTACACCTATAAATTGAAAAATAAATGTAACTATGTGGTCACCACTCATGATTCCTATATATCACTTTGGCTCTGTAATGGTTGCATTCTGGTTAGTACTGTTTTGGGGCTACTTTTACTAATAGAAGGACTCTTGCTGTTTGTTTATTGGGGTATCTGTGGATAGTACTGTTCTGAGGCAGTGTGACTGGCTGTCTTCAATCCTGGCTATGAATGGTCGGAAACTGTACTTTAGGCACTGACTTTTCTAGGGCAATGTGGATGGCTGTATGTTGGGAGCAATGTGACAAGTTCTGCTCTGGAATCATTGTAATTGGAACATTTCTCATGGAGTTGTAGCTAGCATTGTGCTGGTCTACAGATACAGGGGGCACTCTGGTTACTGTTTTGAGGCACTGTGGTATTCCATGTCCTGTGAGGACTGGATATAGCCGGGCACAGCGTCGGACTGGAGCACCTTGGGCCCACCAGAGAAAATCATTCTAGGGGCCCACTATGTAGCTACATAGAAATAAATACAAGACCACCATTTGTGTGTTAAAACATGCTAATATCAGGGCATAACATAAGGTAGTACACGTCTTAATGATATAGCAGAGGTTGGCGCTCACATTTTGACTCAAACTCAATGATAAATGTCCCCTGGTGTTTATTAACCATCAGGGGTAATGCAGGGATACGGGAGCTCAGTCAGGGTGATTCCGGGTTCAGCACGGGTGATTTAGAGGAGGGGGTGCAGTCAGGGGTGATACAAGGGAGGGGACTCAGTCAGGGGTGATATAGAGGGAGGTGGCGCAGTCAGGGGTAATACAGGGGTACAGGGGCTCAGTCAGGGTGATTCAAGGGCGAGGGGATTCAGCACAGGTGATTCAGGGGAGGGGGTGCAGTCAGGGGTGATACAAGGGAGGAGACTCAGTAAGGGGTGATATAGAGGGAGGTGGCGCAGTCAGGGGTAATACAGGGGCTCAGTCAGGGTGATTCCAGGGCGAGGGGATTCAGCAGGGATGATACGGGGAAGGGGGTGCAGTCAGAGGTGATACGAGAGAGAGGGTGCAGTCAGGGGTGATACAAGGGAGGGGGCTCAGTCAGGGGTCATATAGTGGGAAAGGGCTCAGTCAGAGGTCATATAGTGGGAGAGGGCTCAGTCAGAGGTCAAATAGTCGGAGAGGGCTCAGTCAGGGGTCATATAGTGGGAGAGGGCTCAGTCAGAGGTCATATAGTGGGAGAGGGCTCAGTCAGGGGTCATATAGTGGGCGAAGGCTCAGTCAGAGGTCATATAGTGGGAGAGGGCTCAGTCAGGGGTCATATAGTGGGAGAGGGCTCAGTCAGAGGTCATATAGTGGGAGAGGGCTCAGACAGGGGTCATATAGTGGGAGGGGGCTCAGTCAGGGATCATATAATGGGAGAGGGCTTAGTTAGAGGTCATATAGTGGGCGGGCTCAGTCAGGGGTCATATAGTGGGAGAGGGCTTAGTTAGAGGTTATATAGTGGGAGAGGGCTCAGTCAGGGGTGATATAGTGGGAGAGGGCTCAGTCAGGGGTCATATAGTGGGAGAGGGCTCAGTCAGGGGTCATATAGTGGGAGAGGGCTCAGTCAGGGATCATATAGTGGGAGAGGGCTCAGTCAGAGGTCATATAGTGGGAGGGGGCTCAGTCAGGGGTCATATAATGGGAGAGGGCTTAGTTAGAGGTTATATAGTGGGAGAGGGCTCAGTCAGTGGTCATATAGAGGGAGGAGGTGCAGTCAGTCAGGAGTGAAAGGAGAGATGAGGTAATGGGGCCCTCCCTCATCCCTAAGTAACTTAGTCCCTCCTCTTCTATCACCCCAGACTAAAGGCCCCCCATTTACACTTACTTTTAGGCTGGCAGGGGGCCCTTGTTCAACCTTTGTAGCTGTAGCAGGGAGTCATCTATCTCCCTCTACTGCTTACACTGTGGGGGAGGGGAGCGCGCGTTATAGATGACAGCACAGCTCATTACCTGAGCTGTGCGGCCGGGGAGAAGAGGACACAAACAAAGCTAACTCTGATTGGCTGCGCTGCGGCCAATCAGTGTTGGCCTTATCAAGAGCTGCACCACTCTCTCTGCTTGTTCATAACAAGGAAGAGCGGTGACATAAAAAGTCATCAGGACACAAGACCGCTGTGTTACTTACAAATAGTGTGCAGCAGCCGAACGTGTCAGCCGTGTTATCAGTGACGCCCGCACTGCTGAGTAGCTCTGAGTGCCGCAGCCGCGAGTAGTGATGACGTCACGCTGGGAGGACGTCCTGCTCGCGGCTCCTCCCACAGTTAGTCAGAGAGCAGTGCGGGCGTCACTGATAACACAGCTGACATGCTGCCTGCTGCAGACTGCGGCGCACTATTTGTAAGTAACACAGCGCTCTTGCATTCAGATGACTTTTTCTGTCACTACTCCGCCCAGTAAGACAACGGGAGAGCGGACAGTATGCACAGTGCTAGCACACGTGACTTATGTTCACTGTACAGACTGCAGCAAACACTGCCCATTATTAAAGTGAAATAAATATTCATCCCTCTCTACGCCCATGGGGGCGTAGGGAAGAATGAATATTCATTTCTCTTTAGCAGCAGGGACAGGCTTTAGCTGCAGTAGCCGGCTCCTTCCTGTCGCCCTCTGCTGCTCCGCTGGCAACGGGGGACCCCCATAGCAGCTGCCCACTGGCTGGGGGACCCTGGAGCAGTGGGGGTCCTAGGCAGCTGCTGGTGAGTATGCCAGCAGGTGTCAGTGCCTGGGCCCACCAGAGAGTCCTCCGGTTCTCTGGTGGGCCAGTCTGACGCTGGCCGGGCACTGTGACTGCATTTGATCACACGGAATTGTGAGTCATTGTAGATACCACTGGTCTGGAAAATTGTGCCTGGTTCTGCTTTGAGAGCAATGTGGTTGGCCGTATGGCTTGGCAATGTGAATGAGGAACCGTGACATCTTAGTAATGATAATGGGTACTTCTGTGATCCCCAGATCTCTAAACATTTCTAGCAACAATGGTAGATGACTATTGTGTATTGTGAGAGATTGGCTCTGCAGTAGACTCTGGTTCACACACCAAATTTAGTTCACAGGTTCCAACAAACATGTGGTTTATTAAAAGAAGTCCATAAACTGTCAAGGTTATAATAGAGCAAATCAGGAACTAACAAGTCCACACAAAACATGGGCTCAGCCATTTAAATGTGAGTCTTTTCCTCTCAGACTCCTGCAGAGACTGAGTAGCACATGCAAAGCTTCCTCACCTTGCAAAACTCACAGACCAAGTGAGACAGCCCCAGCTGCCTTAAAATCAGACTATGCAAGACCTGGACTGGAGGTAAGTGAGCGGCTGATCCCACCCAGCTCTTTCAGCTGCTCGTAAAACCCGGACCCATAATTTGGGCTCATAAAAACACCTCTCAGCACTATATGTGCTGGATCCTGCTTCTCCGGGTCCTACTGTAAGGGGGTGAAGGATTATCAGTGCTTTGCCCTGCCCCCTAAAGCGTTCCTAATGTATATATGTGCTAATTGTTGTTGTCATTGTAAATGGTTCAGTGGTACTGCTACATGTGAACATGCATTACCACACATAGCAATGGTATTGCCACGTCTTTTATGTGTTACCATTCTCTGTAGGACTATGTATACAGTATTATGCTGTGTTCCTTTACTGTAATATAATAACGTGTTTTCATGCTCTTTACTGTATATAAATACAATGTACTGTTCGTGTGCATCTTAGGGAAAGTTAAGTGCATCCTTTTGGGACAATAGAGGAGGGCACTTTAGTATAGTTCCTATATTGGGGTAAGTGTAGTTCTGTTGGGGGCCACTAGGTGGGGGCATACTAGTGGCCTTGTTAGGTATAGCTGATAGGTAGTTCACATAGGGTTAAGTGTAGGAGGGGCTGCCAGGTAGTAGTGAGAAGGTTCTAGGTAGTTAGCTCAGACGGAGCCAGAGTGCCCAAGTGTCCACATGGGCTTAGGCCCGGACAACCAGCAGCCACGTAACGTTTAAGTATTGCAGCGCACGTTACCCACAGCCACTGTATACCATATCAGTGGGCCTGTACAGAGAAGGAAGATGTGGCATCTTACCGCCTTGGCTAATGCTTTTAGGGCAGAAGTTGGCTGAACTAAGGAGATCAGAGGAGCTGGAACTTTGACGGGATCGGTACAGACAGGCCGGATGCTTCACCAGGGGCCACCAAACGTAGTGATTGATGAATTCAGTTCTGGGGCAAAGCAGGCTGAAGGAAATGTCATTACAGCCAGGGCAGGCCTGGAAGGAACTGGGGAGCAGTCTAAGATGGTTCGGTCCGGGCGTGTACTGCACAGAAGTGACAGCAAAACAGGGAAAGATCAGGAAACGAGTGAAACACCTGATGTGCCAACTGGGGATGTAACGTGTGAAGAGTTAAAGGGAACCTGTCACCCCATTTTTCATATATAAGCTGAAGCCACCGCCATCAGGGGCTTATCTACAGCATTCTGTAATGCTGTAGATAAGCCCCCGATGTAACCTGAAAGATAAGAAAAACGAGTTATATTATACTCACCCAGGGGGCGGTCCGATGCGGTCCGGTTCGATGGGCGTCGCAGGTCCTGGTCCTGTTATGTTTTGGTAGCTGAGGAGAGCAGGCAAAAACGGCAATACACCAGAGAGGTTGGAATCTACTGGATTGCAGTACCCTGACTAACCACCACAACTAAAGGCAGCCGTGGAGCATTCCTACGTTGGTCCTAGACGCCTCGTCACAGCCTGAGAGGTTAACTACACCTAAAGATAGAAAGAGGAAAGCTATCTGCCCCGGAGCAGATCCCCAAAGAACATAGGAAGCCCCCAAACATGTAATGGCGGTTAGACAAGAGGAAATACAGACACAGACAGAAAATAGTATGAGCAAACGTTGGGGCCGAATCTGCCTAGAAAGAAAAGGATAGGAAGGATACTTACTGCAATCCAAAAAAAAAACCTAAAAAAAGCCAACGCTACTAATTGCAAAAACACCTGAGATCACACGACCTCTACCACCTAAATTAGTTCTCTGGTGTAACAAAACTAAGCCGCAGCCACTGAAAAAACTGGAAAAGGCAAATGAACAAATAACAGTGGCTCCAGAGGAACTGAGAGGAGCCCAAGCCCCCGGGAGGGGAACCTGGCTAACTTCACAGAAATGCAGAGAAATATGCAAATGGTAAGCACAAAAACAAAAACAGAAAATATCTTATCTGAGAGCAGGAGAAGAGGCAAGACTCAGCAAGCTTCCAAGTGAACCAGAAAACAACATTGAGACAAGAACAATTGATCACCGGCAACCATGATGGGAGGGAACCTCCCTTATATCCAGCCAGTCTGTGATTCCTGATTGCCAATCCTCATTGAATGGTTCAGTACTGTTTGTAACCACCAGAGGGAGCTTCTGCTCAGAATTCATTTCTAAAACATTCACAACAGTACCCCCCCCTTGAGGAGGGGTCACCGAACCCTCATTTGTGCAACCAGGTCGGTCAGGATGAGCTCTGTGATACGCACGGATCAGTCTCCTAGCATGGATGTCCGAAGCAAACACCCAAGAATTGTCCTCCTGACCATAACCTCTCCACTTAACTAAATACTGGAGTTTCCGTCTAGAAAAACGAGAATCCAATATTTTCTCAACCACATACTCCAGATTGCCCTCAACCAAAACAGGGTCAGGAGGCGCAGCCATAGGAACCACTGGCTCGACAAACCTCTTCAATAAGGACTTGTGGAACACGTTATGGATCTTAAATGTCCCTGGAAGAAGTAAACCAAAGGAAACAGGATTAAGAATCTCCATTATCTTATAAGGTCCAATGAACCTAGGCTTAAACTTAGGAGATGCAACTCTCATAGGGATATTTCTTGAGGACAACCAGACCAAGTCCCCCACTTTAAACCGAGGACCATCAGTCTAATGCCGGTTGGCAAACCGCTGGGCCTTCTCCTGAGAGAGGGACAACCTCTCCACTACCCGGTCACAAATATGCTGCATACGCTCCACAACAGAGTCAACACCCGGACAGACAGTAGCCTCCGTCTGTCCCGAAGAAAATCGAGGATGAAACCCAAAATTGCAGAAAAATGGAGACATCAAAGTGGCAGAGCTTGCCCTATTATTAAGAGCAAACTCAGCCAAAAGCAAAAAAGAGACCCAGTCATCTTGATCAGCAGACACAAAGCATCTCAGATAAGTCTCCAATGTATGGTTTGTTCTCTCAGTTTGTCCATTGGTCTGAGGATGAAAAGCAGAGGAGAAAGACAATTGAACACCAAGTTTAGAACAAAAAGTCCTCCAAAATCTGGAAACAAACTGGACTCCTCTGTCAGACACAATGTTCTCAGGAATGCCGTGTAACCGAACCACGTGCTGAAGGAACAAAGGCACCAATTCGGAGGAGGAAGGCAACTTAGGTAATGGCACAAGATGTATCATCTTGGAAAACCTATCACAAATCACCCAGATAACGGTCATTCTCTGAGAAACAGGGAGGTCGGAAATAAAATCCATAGAGATATGGGTCCATGGTCTCTTGGGCACAGGCAATGGCATCAACAAACCACTAGAGTGAGAGCAAGGCTTGGAGCGAGAGCAAGTCCCACAGGACTGCACAAACTCCCTGACGTCACGAGACAAAGTAGGCTACCAAAAGGACCGACTCACCAAGTCTCTGGTACCAAAAATTCCGGGATGACCGGCCAACGCGGAACAATGAACCTCAGACATCACACTCTTCTTCCACTGGTCTGGGACAAACAATTTCCCAATAGGGCAGCGCTCGGGTTTATCCTCCTGACACCCTTCCAGAGCCAGTCTCAAATTGGGCGAGATGGCGGAAAGAACTACACCCTCTTTCAAAATAACAGCAGGATCAGATAACTCAGGAGAGTCCGCAAGGAAACTCATCGAGAGGGCATCCGCCTTAACATTCTTAGTGCCAGGAAGAAAGGAAACCACAAAATTAAAACGTGTGAAAAACAAGGCCCACCTGGCCTGTCTAGGATTAAGTCGCTTGGCTGATTCCAGATAAACCAGATTCTTATGGTCCGTGAGGACCACCACCTGATGTTTGGCTCCCTCCAGCCAATGTCTCCACTCTTCAAAAGCCCATTTCATGGCCAATAACTCCCGATTACCCACGTCATAATTACGTAAAGTTGGAGAAAATTTTCGAGAGAAAAAGGCACAAGGGTTACTTTTAGAGGTCTCTGGATCTCTTTGGGACAAAACGGCACCTGCCCCAATTTCAGAGGCATCAACCTCCACCTGAAATGGCAGAGAAACGTCAGGCTGCCATAGAACAGGAGCAGAAGTGAATCTCTGCTTAAGTTCCTGAAACGCAGAGACTGCCTGAGGAGGCCAATTCACCACATCAGAACCCCTTTTGGTCAAATCGGTCAATGGTTTAACAATAACAGAGAAATTACCAATAAATTTACGATAAAAATTGGCAAAACCCAAGAATCTCTGAAGAGCCTTTAATGAAGTAGGTTGGACCCAATCACAGGTGGCCTGAACCTTGACCAGGTCCATTTCAATTACAGATGGAGACAAAATGAATCCCAGAAATGAGATCCTCTGTACGCCAAAAAGACACTTTGATCCCTTCAAATACAGAGCATTCTCTCTCAAAATCTGGAACACAGTCCGAACATGTTTCACGAGAGTCCTAGTTATTGGAAAAAATCAAGATATCATCCAAATAAACAATCAGAAATTTATCCACAAAATCCCTGAAAATTTCATTCATGAAGGACTGGAAGACGGAAGGAGCATTAGTGAGCCCAAAGGGCATCACTAGGTACTTAAAATGCCCCTCTGGGGTATTAAACGCCGTCTTCCATTCATCCCCGTGCTTAATGCGAATAAGGTTATACGCCCCCCTGAGGTCAAGCTTGGTAAACCAAGTAGCACTTTTCACCCTGGAAAACAGGTCAGAAATCAAGGATAACAGATATTGATATTTCACAGTGATATTGTTCAAGAGACGATAATCAATACACGGCCTTAATGAACCATCCTTTTTGGCCACAAAGAAAAAACCAGCACCCAAGGGTGAAGAGGATGGTCTGATATGACCCTTCTCCAATGACTCTTTGATATAAGACCGCATAGCGTCATGTTCAGGTACAGACAAGTTAAAAAGGCGACCTTTAGGGAATTTACTACCAGGCACTAATTCAATAGCACAGTCATAGCTCCTATGGGGGGGCAAGGATGCAGATTTACTTTCACTAAACACCTCAGAAAAATCAGTCAAAAAGTCAAGAACATCCTGAGCCTGGGGAGAGGCAGAAAAAACAGGAGTGTTGGCATTAACACATTGGCAGCCCCAACTGGTTACAGACACAGATTTCCAATCCAAAACAGGATTATGAGACTGTAACCAAGGGAAACCTAGTACAATAATGTCATGCAGATTATACAGCACCAAAAATTTGCAACTCTCCTGATGATCTGGTTCAACCCTCATTATCACCTGAGTAGAGAACTGGGATTTATTCTCAGCCAAAGGGGTAGAATCAATCCCCAGTAGGGGAATAGACTTCTGTAGGGGTATCAAGGGAAACCCACAACGTTTAGCAAAATCAAAATCCATCAGGTTAATAGCTGCTCCTGAATCAACAAAAGCCTGAGCAAAAAATTTGAACAGGGGGCAAATCAGGGTAACAGTCAACAGAAATTTAGTCTGAACACTACCCAAGACAACTGAGCGTGCAAAACGTCTTCCCCGCTTAGGGCAGACTGAAATAGCATGAGCGGCATCACCACAGTAGAAACATAACCCATTGCGTTTTCGAAACTCATGACGCTAAGCCATAGAAGCCACTCTATCACACTGCATGGGTTCAGAAGCTGGTTCACAAGGCAACACTATTCCACACATACTTCTACGCTCACGCAAACGTCTGTCAATTTGAATCGCTAATGACATTTAATCATTGAGACCAGAGGGAGCAGGGAAACCCACCATAACATCTTTTATATTCTCTGACAGACCCTTCCGAAAAAGGGCTGCCAAAGCATCATCATTCCATTTGGTTAGGACTGCCCACTTTCGGAATTTCTGACAGTACAACTCAGCGTCCTCAAGCCCTGATTTAATGCCAACAAGGTTTTTTCAGCTTGATCAGTGACATTAGGTTCATCGTACAATAACCCCAGAGCCAGAAAAGACTGATTTTGGTAAGAACTTACCTGTAAAATCCTTTTCAGCGAAGGAAGGAAGAGAGACACACTAGTCATTACTAGTGGGTAGGCGGAGCCCAGATGAGATAGACACCTCAGATTAAAAAGAGTGTTGACCGGCCTCTCCAGCTCGGGCTCCTCCTACTCAGCTCTCCAGTTGTACACAAGCTTAGGGAAGAGCAATATCACCAGCGGAGCAACATAACCCCTTCTGAAGGAATTCAGAGAAAAAAACACAAGAATACAGGTTATGCATGCATGTAGGCAAAAAAAAAAATCACACAGTTCCAGGTACTACTCACTGGACCTGATCACTGCGATGAGCTGGCGATGCTGGAACAGAGCCTTAGCGCGTCGACCTCAGCCCAGATAATCGCTATCAGAGAAGGGTCACGCCGCATCTGAAAACATCAACACACTTCTGCCATGGGAGGGAGCTGTGTCTCTCTTCCTTCCTTCGCTGAAAAGGATTTTACAGGTAAGTTCTTACCAAAATCCGTCTTTCAGCAGCAGATGGAAGGAAGAGAGCCACACTAGTCATTACTAGTGGGACGTCCCAAAGCAGTCCAAAAATTAAGGGTGGGAAAAAAAACCAAAATAGGCAGAATCCCAACAACCTAGATAAAAGCGCAACAGGCGCCAAATACAAGTTAACTAGAAACTTTAAACTACAGCCGCCTGCAGGACCCTACGTCCTAAGGCCGCAGCAGCGGAAACACTGACGTCCACCTTATAAAACTTTATAAACGTGTGGACGGAACGCCAGGACGCCGCTTGGCAGAGCCGAGCTGCCGAGGCCCCTTGATGAAAGGCCCACGAGGAAGCCACAGCCCTCGTGGAGAGAGCTCGAATCTTAATCGGGCAAGGTTCGCTTTTAAGTCGGTAAGCCTCTAAAAAGGCAGACCGAAACCAACGAGCTATAGAGTCCTTGGAAGCTCGTTGACCACGCTGATGACCTGCTGGAATCACAGAGAGTTCCGACTTCCGAAAATTTTGAGTAATAAACAAATAGAACTTCAAAGCCCGCACCAAATCCAATTTGTGCAAGGCCCGTTCCTTCGCATTCCTCGGCTCCGGACAGAGCGAGGGCACCTTAGGTAGGAAGTCGCCCCGTGTGCGAAGTACTACGTGATCCAGGTGAAACTCCAGGAAAGGAGGCAAGCAAGAAACAGCCGCCAACTCAGAAAAACCTTTCTCAAAAAGGTAACCGCCACTAGAAAGGCAACCTTCCAAGATAGCAAAGAAAAGCTAGCAGAGTCCATAGGCTCAAAAGGCCCATGTTGAAGAGCTTCCAATACAAGATTGAGCCGCCAAGGCGACACAGGTGCCTCCGCGGCGGAAACTGACGGGTTACTCCGCGAAAAAAGGAACGTACGTCCCTACGCGAGGCGATAGCCTTCCGAAAAGCAAAAGCAGGGCAGAACCTGACCCTTCAGAGTGCTAACTGCCAAACCCTTGTCCAGCCCGTACTGCAAAAGGCCAACAAATTGGGAATGGAAAAAATCCTCGGGTTCCTTGAAGAAACCGAACACCACAAAAAGAAGGCTTCCCAAGACTTTGTGATAAATCCTAGTAGCAGCCGGACCTCTGGCAGCCCGCAAAGTGGCAATGACTTTGGCTGAAAAAACCTTGAAGGTCAATATTTCGGTCTCAAGAGCCACGCCGTCAAACGCAGAGACCTCAGGTCCGGATGACGAACGGGCCCTTGGGTTAACAGGTCCGGGCGAAGAGGAAATGGAAAAGTAGGCGCTGTCAGAAGCGACACCAGTGTCGAAAACCACGTTCTCCTTGGCCAATCTGGGGCTATCAACATAGCCGGGATTCTCTCCAGTCTGATCCGACACCACCCCAGAGGAAGTAAGGGTATTGGCAGGAACACATAGATTAGCTCAAATTGGTCCAACGGAGCCACCAGAGCATCCACCGTCACAGCCTTCGGGTCCTTGTACCTGGACATGAAAATCGGTAACTTGGCATTGAACCTGGATGCCATCAAATCCACTTGGGGAGTTCCCCAACGGGAGCACAGCAGTGCAAAAATCTCCGGATGAAGACTCCATTCTCCGGGATCCATCTTCTCGCGACTGAGAAAGTCTGCCGTGATTCTGAACTCCTGAAATGTGGATCGCAGAGAAGGCTGGCACTCTGGTCTCAGCCCATACCAGGATCCGAGAAACCTCCACCATGAGCCTGGAACTCCTTGTCCCGCCTAGATGGTCGATATACACGACCGCCGTCGCATTGTCTGTCTGCACTCGGACTGACAGACCGCTTAAAGGGACCGTCCAGTGTTGGAGGCAAAGGAAAATTGCCCTCAATTCCAGGATGTTGATCGGCAGGAGACTCCTCCGACGACAATACTCCCTGAATCCAGAGATCGTCCAGACACCTCCCCAGCCCGTCAGGCTGGCATCGGTGGTTATGAACGACCACCTTGGAGGGAGGAAAGACTTCCTCAGGGATAACGCTTCCGGACGTAACCACCATCCTAGAGACTCTCGCACCCTGTGGGAGATGATGAGACTGCAATCCAGCAAAGTCTGCGATCGATCCCAACGGCTCAGAATGAGCCTTTGGAGGGCCCTGGGATGAAACTGCGTAAACGGAAGTGGCTCCATGGGCCACCATCAAAACCAGAAGGCGCATACACCCTCGAAGAGACATCGCTGTCGAAGACTTCATAACCTGTACATGTCGAAGGAGACATGCTTGCTTGTCTGGAGGCAGAGACACCACTGCTCGTGCCGTGTCGAAATGCATCCCCAAAGAACAGGATTGACTGCGACGATTCCAGAGACGACTTCTCCCAACTGACCAGCCACCCGAAGTCCTCCAGGAGCTGAAGGGATAGATTGCAAGCAGTCACTGCCTCCTCCTTTGAGAACGCCACAATCAAAAGGTCGTCCAGGTAGGGAAGAATCGAAACCCCCTGTCTTCGAAGAAATGCCATGAGAGGCGCCAGAAATTTTTGTAAAAACTTTGGGCGCTGAGGCCAACCCGAATGGCAGAGCCACAAACTGGTAATGGTCCTGACTTATGGCAAAACGAAGGAGGCGTTGGTGGGCCCTTCTGATTGGGAAGTGCAAATAAGCGTCGCGAATGTCGATTGACACCAAAAAAGCGTTCTGCGACAGGGCCGCCAAAACGGAGCGAAGCGACTCCATGCGGAATTTCCTGGCGTGGACATGCCGATTCAATCTTTTGAGATCCAGAATGGGCCGAAATTTGTCCTCTTTTTTGGGGACCACAAAGAGGTTAGAATAAAACCCTCTTCCCCGGCCCTCCGGCGGAACCGGCACCACCACACCTTTCTGCAGAAGGGAATCTACCTCCCGCAGCAGAGCGGCAAAAAAGCTCGGGCTCTGACGGAACGCGAGGTTGACTAAAAAACTGTCTGGGGTCGAGAAAGAGACTCTATGAAGTAGCCTGCCAACACAACCCGTGTCACCCAGGCGTCTGACATGCGGGAAGCCCAAGTCGGTTTGAAATGGAGTAAACGACCCCCCACTCGAGAGCGCTCGAGCGAGACCCAGGCGTCAGTCCGCCTTAGCGGGCTTTCTACCAGCTTCCCGCTTGTCTTAACGGAAGTTCTGTTTCCAGGATATGCGGAATTTCTGAGAATTCCCCTTTTTTTTTTTTTTTTTTTAAAAAGAGAGGGACGACCCGAACCCCAGAGGGCTGACTGAATCATCCCCTGGACCAAAAGGACCGCCGACAACTACCGGCACTAGTCCTGCCAGACGCAGAAGTCACAGCTCTGCGCTGCTGTAAAGCTGTTTCTTTTGCCTTTACCTTGGCAATCAGCTCCGTGAGGTCAGGTCCAAATAGCTGACCACCTTGCAAGCTAAAGATAGCAAACCCTGCTTGGAAACTGCGTCCCCGGTCCACTGTCTAAGCCACAGTGCTCTTCTGACTGTGACTGCCGAGGATTGCGCCCTGGATAGCAGTGATGCAGTATCCTCCAACAACTGGAAAAGCCCATCTACCTCGATAGAGGAGATCCACCTTGCCACGCCGTCCGTAGACGGTCCAACCAGCTCAGGGAAACTTTACAAGCACACATGGATCCTTAATACTGAATCCATGATCCGCGGCCTCGCAGATGGATTTTTCTGCCATCTACGTTTTTTGTCCAGCGGGTCCTGCAGACTCGCCTTCCCCTTAACAGGAGGATTTTGCTAAGCTGGGATAAAGGGACATCCACTTCAGGAGAAGGATCCATCAACTCCGTAGAACAAGGATACGGTGTCTCAATTTTCTGGACACAGGCGCTCCTTCTCCACTGCCCCATTAAGCTCATCCAGTGATGGAAAAGCTTGATCGTGATTGAAAAACATCCGGGCCGACTTACCAGGACATCCAGATACCTCCTCCGGTAACTGTAACGCCTCCAATAAAAACCTCTTTACGGCCCAAAAGAGAGGCAGAGTGTCCCTGCCGATCCTCCTTGTCCGAATCGGACATTTTCGTTATGCGGGAAGGAAGGCACCGGCTTGTGTCGCTTCCTGGCATGAGAGATCTAGCTGACACTCAATAATAGAAAATCAGACAGGCCATCAATAGAAACTAGCGAGGGCCTCCATTCTGACACCACTGGAACCTCCGACCTCTGGTCTTGACGCCGTCCAGGTCTGCGCGTCATAATACGCGAGACAGATCCTGTAGCGGATCTGGGAGACGGTTGCACAGTATATGGCAGGTTAAACCTGTCAGTAACTAGAAAGTGTGGTTTCTTAAAGAAAAAACGAACGCTAAAGGGTTAAAGCTCTTAAGGAGAGAGCTACCCCAGCTGTCCCCCATTAAGAGTTAACCGCCTAAGAAGGGGTTAAAGTCGCAGACTCCCCACAACCTTAATAATGAAAAGGGTGTGCGAGCCCCAAGTGCCTCTTATAAGGCAGCAGCTACAGGACAGCTATGCCACACTTACAAGAAACGTTCACAAGATCGCTACAAAATTGCGCTGTTAGTAAATTGCAATGACCGCCAAAGTCATTAAGGGGATCGCTAACCGCTTATGCGTTAATGAAATCGCCCAGATTGGCAGCTACTAGCGACATTAAAAATGGGTACACAAACGATCGCATAGTATGCGTCGTCGTTAGCAGGAACGTATAGTGGCAGTATTACTGTCGCAGACTCCCCACAACCTCTTTATTGAAAAGGTGTGCGAGCCCCCTTATGAGATAACAGCTGCAGGCAGCGCAGTCTGCCACCCATTTGTGCCTCAGAAAGGCGCCCGCTGTTGTGAATGGGTTTGAGATGAGTTCTGAGCAGAGGCTCCCTCTGGTGGTTACAAGCGGTACTAGTGAGGATTGTGAGGACTGGGAATCAGGTGTTACTGATTGGTCTTATATAAGGGAGTCATTTTCCCATCAGGGTTGCCGGTGATCAATTGTTCTGGTCTGAATCCTTCTTTCCAGTTTCCCTTGTAGCCTGCTGTGTCGTGTCTGCATCTCCTGCTATCAGATAAGACAATTTCTTATTTTGTGTTTTTGCTTTATTTTTGCATTTTGTCCTGCACTTCTGTGGGGGCCTTCAGGGTCCCCTCCGGGGGCTTTTGCCCTCTCAGTTTAGTCCAGCCACTGTGTTTTGTACTTTTGCTTTTTCCAGTTTTTTTTCAGTGGCTGCTGTTTTGATTTTTTTACACCAGAGAACTAATTTAGGTGGTAGAGGTCGTGTGATCTCAGGTGATTTTGAAATTAGTAGAGTTGGTGTTTTTTCAGGGTTTTCTGAGATTGCAGTAAGTACCCTTCCTGTCCTTTTCTATTTAGATAGTTTGGGCCCCAGCGTTTGCTCATACTATTTTCTTTCTGTGTCAGTATTTCCTCTTGTCTAACCGCCATTACATGTTTGGGGGCTTTCTATTATCTTTGGGGTTCTGCTCCGGGGCAGATAGCTTTCCTATTTCTATCTTTAGGTGTAGTTAGTTTCTCAGGCTGTGACGAGGCGTCTAGGACCAACGTAGGAACGCTCCACGGCTGCCTCTAGTTGCGGTGGTTAGTCAGGGTACTGCAATCTCATAGATTCCAACTGCTCTGGTGTATTTCCTTTTTTACCTGCACTCCTCAGCTACCGTAACATAACAGTATCACCGGCCATAAAAATTGTATGGTACTCACAGAAGGGAAAAAATATTTTGAAGGAAGAAAAGTTGTCAGAGATATTTTTCTGTTTGTTGCATTTTTTTTTTTTTCCCTCTGTATCTCTGGGTGCTGGGGAGGATCTTTTCTCCCAATGGAGTTTGCACAGTTGTCTGGCCATGTGGATCAGCTTGCCACTGAGGTTCAGAGTATTGCTGCATATCTTGCTAGGTTGCCTGTTGTGGAACCTAGGATCCCCATGCCAGATTTCTTTTAGGGGATCGAGCTAAGTTTCAGAATTTCAAAAATAATTGTAAATTGTTTCTTGCCTTAAAATCTAAGTCCTCAGGAAACGCAGCGCAGCAGGTTCAAATTATCATCTCTCTCCTGCGCGGCGATCCTCAGGATTGGGCTTTTTCCCTGACACCTGGTGATCCTGTTTTGAGTGATGTTGATGCATTTTTTCAGGCTTTGGGGTTATTGTACGATGAGCCTAATGTCACTGATCAAGCTGAAAAAGCCTTGTTGGCATTAAATCAGGGGCTTGATGACGCTGAGTTATACTGTCAGAGATTCCGTAGGTGGGCAGTCCTGACCAAATGGAATGACGACGCTTTGGCGGCCCTTTTCCGGAAGGGTCTGTCGGATAATGTAAAGGATGTTATGGTGGGATTCCCTGTCCCTCTGGTCTCAATAATTCTATGTCATTAGCGATTCAAATTGACAGACGTTTGCGTGAGCGGAGAAGTATGCGTGGAGTGGTGTTGCCTTGTGAGCCAGCTGCTGAGCCCATGCAGTGTGATGGAGTGGTGTCTGGGGCACAGCGTCATGAGTTTCGAAAGCGCAATGGGTTATGTTTCTACTGTGGTGATGCCTCTCATGCTATTTCAGTCTGCCCTAAGCGGGGAAGACATTTTGCACGCTCAGTTGTCTTGGGTAGTGTTCAGACTAAGTTTTTATTAACTGTCACTCTGATATGCTCTCTGTCCTCATTTTCTGCTCAGGCTTTCGTTGATTCTGGAGCAGCTATTAACCTGATGGATTATGATTTTGCTAAACGTTGTGGGTTTCCCTTGATACCCCTACAGAAGTCTATTCCTTTACTGGGGATCGATTCTACCCCTTTGGCTGAGAATAAACCCCAGTTTTCTACTCAGGTGATAATGAGGGTTGAACCTGATCACCAGGAGTGCTGCAAATTTTTGGTTCTATATAATCTGCATGACATTATCGTGCTGGGTTTCCCTTGGTTACAGTCTCATAATCCTGTTTTGGATTGGAAATCTGTGTCTGTAACCAGTTGGGGCTGCCAATGTGTTAATACCAACACTCCTGTTTTTTCTGCCTCCCCCCAGGCTGAGGATGTTCCTGACTTTTTGTTTGATTTTTCTGATGTGTTTAGCGAAAGTAAATCTGCATCCTTACCTCCCCATAGGAGCTATGACTGCGCTATTGAATTAGTGCCAGGTAGTAAATTCCCTAAAGGTCGCCTTTTTAACTTGTCTGTACCTGAACATGACGCTATGCGGTCTTATATCAAGGAATCATTGGAGAAGGGTCATATCAGACCATCCTCTTCACCCTTAGGTGCCGGTTTTTTCTTTGTGGCCAAAAAAGATGGTTCATTAAGGCCGTGTATTGATTATCGTCTCTTGAACAATATTACTGTGAAATATCAATACCCGTTACCCTTGATTTCTGACCTGTTTTCCAGGGTGAAAAACGCTACTTGGTTTACCAAGCTTGACCTCAGGGGGGCGTATAACCTTATTCGCATTAAGCACGGGGATGAATGGAAGACGGCATTTAACACCCCTGAAGGGCATTTTGAGTACCTTGTGATGCCCTTTGGGCTCACTAATGCTCCTTCCGTCTTCCAGTCCTTCATGAATGACATTTTCAGGGATTTTGTGGACAAGTTTCTGATTGTTTATTTGGATGATATCTTGATTTTTTCTAATGACTGGGACTCTCATGTGAAACATGTTCGAACTGTATTCCAGATTTTGAGAGAGAATGCTCTGTATGTGAAGGGATCAAAGTGTCTTTTTGGCGTACAGAAGATCTCATTTCTGGGATTCATTTTGTCCCCATCTGTTATTGAAATGGACCCGGTCAAGGTTCAGGCCATCTGTGATTGGGTCCAACCTACTTCATTAAAGGCTCTTCAGAGATTTTTGGGTTTTGCCAATTTTTATCGTAAATTTATTGGTAATTTCTCGGTTATTGTTAAACCATTAACTGATTTGACCAGAAAGGGTTCTGATGTGGTGAATTGGCCTCCTGAGGCAGTCTCTGCGTTTCAGGAACTTAAGCAGAGATTCACTTCTGCTCCTGTTCTACGGCAGCCTGATGTTTCTCTGCCATTTCAGGTGGAGGTTGATGCCTCTGAAATTGGGGCAGGTGCCGTTTTGTCCCAAAAAGATCCAGAGACCTCTAAAAGTAACCCTTGTGCCTTTTTCTCTCGAAAATTTTCTCCTACTGAACGTAATTATGACGTGGGTAATCGGGAGTTATTGGCCATGAAGTGGGCTTTTGAAGAGTGGAGACATTGGCTGGAGGGAGCCAAACATCAGGTGGTGGTCCTTACGGACCATAAGAATCTGGTCTATCTGGAATCTGCCAAGCGACTCAATCCTAGTCAGGCCAGGTGGGCCTTGTTTTTCACACGTTTTAATTTTGTGGTTTCCTTTCTTCCTGGCACTAAGAATGTTAAGGCGGATGCCCTCTCGAGGAGTTTCCTTGGGACTCTCCTGAGCTATCTGATCCCTCTGTTATTTTGAAGGAGGGTGTAGTTCTTTCCGCCATCTCGCCCAATTTGAGACTTGCTCTGGAGGGGTGTCAGGAGGATAGGCCCGAGCGCTGCCCTGTTGGAAAATTGTTTGTCCCGGACCAATGGAAAAAGAGTGTGATGTCTGAGATTCATTGTTCCGCATTGGCTGGGCATCCCGGAATTTTTGGTACCAGAGACTTGGTTAGTCGGTCTTTTTGGTGGTCTACCTTGTCTCGCGATGTCAGGGAATTTGTGCAGTCCTGCGGGACTTGCTCTCGCTCCAAGCCTTGCTCTCGCTCTACTGGTTTGTTGATGCCATTGCCTGTGCCCAAGAGACCATGGACCCATATCTCTATGGATTTCATTTCCGATCTTCCTGTTTCTCAGAGAATGACCACCATCTGGGTAATTTGTGATAGGTTTTCCAAAATGATACATCTTGTGCCATTACCTAAGTTGCCTTCCTCCTCTGAATTGGTGCCGTTGTTCCTTCAGCACGTGGTTCGTTTACACGGCATTCCTGAGAACATTGTGTCTGACAGAGTAGTCCAGTTTGTTTCCAGATTTTGGAGGACTTTTTGTTCTAAACTGGGTGTTCAATTGTCTTTCTCCTCGGCATTTCATCCTCAGACCAATGGTCAAACTGAGAGAACAAACCAGACATTGGAGACTTATCTAAGATGCTTTGTGTCTGCTGATCAGGATGACTGGGTCTCTTTTTTGCCTTTGGCTGAGTTTGCTCTTAATAATAGGGCTAGCTCTGCCACTTTGATGTCTCCATTTTTCTGTAATTCTGGGTTTCACCCTCGATTTTCTTCAGGACAGACGGAGGCTTCTGTCTGTCCAGGTGTTGACTCTGTTGTGGAGCGTATGCAGCAGATTTGGGACCAGGTAGTGGAGAGGTTGTCCCTCTCTCAGGAGAAGGCCCAGCGGTTTGCTAACCGGCATAGGACTGATGGTCCTCGGTTTGAAGTGGGGGACTTGGTCTGGTTGTCCTCAAAGAATATTCCTATGAGAGTAGCATCTCCTAAATTTAAGCCTAGGTTCATTGGACCTTATAAGATCATGGAGATTATTAATCCTGTTTCTTTTCGTTTGCTTCTTCCAGGGACATTTAAGATCCATAACGTGTTCCACAAGTCCTTGTTGAAGAGGTTTGTTGAGCCAGTAGTTCCTGCTGCTGTGCCTCCTGACCCTGTTTTGGTTGAGGGCAATCTGGAGTATGTGGTTGAGAAAATATTGGATTCTCGTTTTTCTAGACGAAGACTCCAGTATTTGGTTAAATGGAGAGGTTATGGTCAGGAAGACAATTCTTGGGTGTTTGCTTCGGACATCCATGCTAGGAGACTTATCCGTGCGTATCATAGAACTCATCCTGACCGACCTGGTTGCTCAAATGAGGGTTCGGTGACCCCTCCTCAAGGGGGGGTACTGTTGTGAATGGGTTTGAGATGAGTTCTGAGCAGAGGCTCCCTCTGGTGGTTACAAGCGGTACTAGTGAGGATTGTGAGGACTGGGAATCAGGTGTTACTGATTGGTCTTATATAAGGGAGTCATTTTCCCATCAGGGTTGCCGGTGATCAGTTGTTCTGGTCTGAATCCTTCTTTCCAGTTTCCCTTGTAGCCTGCTGTGTCGTGTCTGCATCTCCTGCTATCAGATAAGACAATTTCTTATTTTGTGTTTTTGCTTTATTTTTGCATTTTGTCCTGCACTTCTGTGGGGGCCTTCAGGGTCCCCTCCGGGGGCTTTTGCCCTCTCAGTTTAGTCCAGCCACTGTGTTTTGTACTTTTGCTTTTTCCAGTTTTTTTTCAGTGGCTGCTGTTTTGATTTTTTTTACACCAGAGAACTAATTTAGGTGGTAGAGGTCGTGTGATCTCAGGTGATTTTGAAATTAGTAGAGTTGGTGTTTTTTCAGGGTTTTCTGAGATTGCAGTAAGTACCCTTCCTGTCCTTTTCTATTTAGATAGTTTGGGCCCCAGCGTTTGCTCATACTATTTTCTTTCTGTGTCAGTATTTCCTCTTGTCTAACCGCCATTACATGTTTGGGGGCTTTCTATTATCTTTGGGGTTCTGCTCCGGGGCAGATAGCTTTCCTATTTCTATCTTTAGGTGTAGTTAGTTTCTCAGGCTGTGACGAGGCGTCTAGGACCAACGTAGGAACGCTCCACGGCTGCCTCTAGTTGCGGTGGTTAGTCAGGGTACTGCAATCTCATAGATTCCAACTGCTCTGGTGTATTTCCTTTTTTACCTGCACTCCTCAGCTACCGTAACATAACAGCCCGCGCTGTGGGGGTGAAGGGGTTAAGCTTCTGTCCTAGACGGGAAGAAGCGACTCACCCAGCTGGTCGCGGTGCAGCGCTGCCGAGAGGGGAGGAGAGCGATGTCCGAGGGAGCTTTCAGCCTGTCAGTAATGGCCGCCGCGCTGTGCCTCCGTGTGCTTCATGAGAGAAGCCGGAAAAGGACACTGCCGTAAAGCACGCGCTCAGAGCGGCGCGAAATTTAAATAAAAAAGGCGCGCAGTTCCTCTCTCCCCCGTTCCTATGTCCTGCAGGCATCCACCTGCGGACAAAAAACACACAGTCAACGCATGTATACTGTAACAGCGACTGCCGCAGCAGTCGCTGAAAACACTCAAACACATATTAAAATGTGGAGTACTCACCAGCCGAAGCGCCACAGGGACCCCCAGGGGTTTCTGGCGCTATGCCCATGCTTCCCCCCAGGGCGGGGAACGCAGTGACCCCTGCAGCGCGGTTTGCGTCCCCGCCAGGGAAGCCATCCTCATCCCCCCGGACCAGCAGGGTTCTGCAGGGACCCCATATAGGGTTTTCAGATCCCCCAAAGGGGGAGAGGTGGGGGTCCAGCAGCGCTGAAACCCCCGAGACCTCTAGACCACTTTTTGGGATTTCCCAAATCTCTTGTCCCATTTAAAAAAAAATAAAACCTTCTGAGGGCTGTTCCAGCAGCGAATATAACCCCTGACCCAAAATTTAAAATGGGGAGCTGAGTAGGAGGAGCCCGAGCTGGGGGGCCGGTCAACACTTTTTTAATCTGAGGTGTTATCTCAAACTGGGCCCGGGGCCCACCCCCTAGTAATGACTTGTTTTGGCTTCTTCCTTCCCTCTGTGCTGAAAAATGCATCAACATTTCCAAAAAAGGGTCCCCAGGTGTCAGGAAAAAAGGCCCAATCCCGAGGATCACCCCGAGGGAGAGATGAAAATTTGAACCTGCTGTGTGCGTTCCCCGAGGAATTAGGTTTTTTGGCAAAAAAAATTACCGTTATTTTTGAAATTCAGAAATTTTGCTCGATCCCCCAAAAAAAACATCTGGCATGGGGGTCCTGGGTTCCACAAATGGCCAAACCCCGCAAGAAAAGGGAAACAATATCCGAACCCCAGTGGCAAGGATCCACACGGCCAAGGGCAATGTGCAAACTCCCTTTAGGAAAAAAAAAAACCCCCTTTGCACCCCGAGAAAAAAAAAAAAAAAGGGGGAAAAAAAAAGCAACAAACAGAAAAAAAAAAAAAATCTAAAACTCGGGAAAAAAAATTTTTTTTTCCACACTAT
>JARQOD010000001.1:759168684-759190224 GCA_033576555.1 Oophaga sylvatica
AGAAATTGGGTCCCAATTTTGTAGGGCCCTTTAAGGTGCTTCAGGTTATTAACCAATCTGCTGTTAATTTGGGAGCTTCCCACCTCTGGAAGATTAATCCGGTGTTTCTGTTTCTCTCTTGAAAAAAGCTGAGGTCTCAGATGGAGAGTCTCGGCCACTGTTCCCTGGTGGTGGAGGACGGGCAATATGAGATTTCCCGAATCCTAAATTCTAGACGGTATAGAGGGGGTTTGCAGTACCTCGTCGCTTGGAAGGGTTATGGACCCGAGATAACTCATGGTGGAGGGCGGATGATGTTTCTGCGTCTAGACTTGTCAGAGCGTTTCACAAGAGGTTTCCGGATAAGCCTAAGTCCTAGGGATCCGGAGGATCCTCTTAGAAGGGAGGGTACTGTTAGAACCCTTTTGTTAGATTTTGTTTCAGTTTGCTGGTCACATGACCTTTTTTCCCTATTTGTTGGCTCCGCCCTTTCTGGCTTTGCTGGACTTCATTGTATTATACTCTTAAGCTAGCCGGGTGTTAGGTGCTTACTCTGTCAGTTTTGCTTAATCTTAGGATCTCGTATGTATTTTGTTTTCGGTTTAATTTCCCTTCTACAATTTCTGTTAGGAGGTGTCCACCTTTTCTCCCGTCCCTAGATCTTGTAGGGATTCCTCCCTCGCAACTATAGGTCTTTCGTTCAGACTAGCTGAGGACTTTAGCGGGTCTGGTCGCAGGATCAGGTTCCCCGTTACATCGTAGGGATCAAGCTCAGTTTTATTGTAGGGACAGAGTTCCCATCTTTCCTTAGTGCTTGTAGCAGTTCATAACACTTCAATGGAAGTCTTCAAACGAGAGGCTGGACAGACATCTGTCTGGGATGATTTAGAGAATCTGCTTTGAGCAGGGGGTTGGACAGAAGGCCCCAGGAGGTCCCTTCCAACTCTACCATTCTATGATTCTATATGTTAATTCATAGTTTTGATGCCTTCAGTGTGAATGTACAATTTTCATAGTCATGAAAATACAGACAAATCTTTAAATGAGAAGGTGTGTCCAAACTTTTGGTCTGTACTGTATAATATATATTTATATTCATAGAGATATAGATAGCGGAATAGCCGATATTCAATTGCCGGCATCTGTAAAATCATTACAGAACCCGACATGAAATTACACATGGTTTACATACAGTAAACCATTTAATTTCATTTAGTTTAATATATCGTTTTGACTAATAATTAAATGAGTGTATGTGTGCAAAATTGTGGACATGTAGTGTTAATTTAACATGTAAATTCGCTGTAAAAAAAAGCGTGGGCTCCAGCGGTATTTTCTCTGCCAGAGAGGTAAAGCCAGTAAGTGAGGACAGATATTATAGCCTTGAGAGGGTCCATTGTTTTTGGGCCCCCCTGGCTACTAACGTCTGGCCCCATGCCACCCAGAAAAGACACATCTATATTAGATGCGCCTTTTCTGGCACTTAGCCCCTCTATTCCATTGCCTTTAGAAGTGGCTCATGGGTTAATTAGGGGTTAATGTCACCTTGCTATTGAAAAGGTGACATTAATCCGGGTTAACAATGGAGAATTGTCAATTAGACAACTCTCCAATATTAATCCTATAGTATTCAAGGGTTAAAAAAACACACACACCATTAATTAAACATTATTTTAATGAAATAATTACACATCGGTTTTGCCCAAATTTTTTATACTGCCAATCCATCTGAATCCCTTGTTCTCCTGTAATAAAAATAAAATAATAAAGCAACAATATCCATACCTCTCAGCCGTTCAGTCAGGTCTCCCCGCTGCAATCCATCACAAGGTGTTAACTGGTTTACAGCAGGGACAGGTGCTAATGCTACCGGCCCTGTTGTAAACCCCTGCAGAATGAATTAATTCATGCCTGCGCAGGCTCCCGGCTGACCGGAGATGAACTGATTAGCGTGGGAAACTTAATTAATTTTTTCCCACGCTATCGAGTTCACTTCAGGTCAGCCAGGGACTCTGCGCAGCCTCATTGACTACCGCTGACGTCACTGAGGCTGTGTGGAGTCCCTGGCTGATCTGAGGTGATCTGACAGCATGGGAAAAAATTAGTTAGCTAGTTTCTGTGTAGAAACAAGAAGTGTCTTGTCTCGCAGGACTCACTCCCCTCTTCAACTGCTGACCCAGCTGCTCCACCCCTCCCCCTGCCATATTTTGCAGTGACTTATAACTTGTGCAGAGAAAATTGACCTCATATTTCTACATAGAGTTAGAAGGATTCAGCTAGTCAGTTTTTAATCACGTGATGTCATAGAACTAAAGGAAACCGAAGTATGCAATATATTAAGATGATAAAAACTTTGATAGGAGGAGTGCTTCTTAAAAGTGTCACGAAAAAGTATCTCGGAATCATCTGGATAAGATTAGGAACATTTTTTTTTAAACACATCCAATTGTAGAGTTTATTTTATTCCAATATCTGTTGATTAAAATATACTTTTGTTTGTGGCGCAAACCCTTTAAGGCCTTTACTGGCAGCCATGTAGTGGAGTATTTTTGAGGCATGCAATGGAACGTTCTACTGCACAAAAATCATGATTTTTTTGAAAGATACAGACTTTTTGCAGAACCACTGCTTAAAGAAAATGTCTTTAAAAATAGCAGTTTGGGAGTTGATTTAGAGTCAGATTAAATCCTTTTTGGCCCATTTTCCCTGATAAGTAAGTTGATATCCTTAGGCCGCACATTCTCTCAGTGCACAAATACTTATCTCCTGATCTATTCATCCAATAAGCAGTCAAGTTTGAAGTTGGAAAAAATCTTCATAAAAAAGATGATGTGCCGAAATACTCACTTGCCTACTAATAAAGCGCACATTATGTAAGGCCTCATTCACACATCTGTGTTTCATGTACACGATCTATCGTTTTTTTTCATGGATAGAATATGTCCCCATTATGATCTTTGGTGTTATTCACCTGTCCGTTTTTTCCAGTATCACAGATAAAAAGTGCTAATACGTTAACATTACAAAGAATAGGAGAAGCTTTGTCATTTATTTATTTAGCTCCTTCACCCCACAAACCTTGTTCTGCCCTCTGAATAGGGCAATATGTTTGTATTATGTGCTGGTTTAGTTGTTATAGCACCATCTAGTGGTGGCTGAATTTGTAGCTATGTCTTTAACAGCAGACAGAGTGTTGCATTGTGGGATTGAAGCAATGTATACTGGGAAGAGGAATATGCCATTTTCTTCTGTGTACTTCATAGGACACACGTGTTTGTTTGTCCTCCTGTAACTCCCCAACTTGAGTTTGCTATCCTGGTAAAGCATATCTGGTAAGATTAATATCTTTTCTTGTAATGCAGTGTTGTACAGAGATGTTATTAACTGTATAGCAGCCAGTGCACAGGAGATGTGATTACAAACCTGTGTATTTCCATGGAAACTTTGCATCACACTGTATACTTTCCTGTAACTGTAAGTGTTAGCTGTGTGATCATCTGTCCAATACTTATCTATGTCGTTTGTATTCTTATAGTTTTATTGCATGTTCTATACCAGATGACACATCTTACTAAACCGGGCCACAACAACCCAGATGACAGAAAAACCCTCAGAAACCGGTAGATCGGTGATAAAATCCATTGCAAGATGCGTCCATGGCGAGCTAGGAACCTCCAAAGGGCACAGCAATCCTGCAGCATGAGAGGCCTTGGACCTAGCGCACACCGTACACTGACGCACCCACTTGATGATTCTCTATGCCACCCTGGCCACCAGAAACTTCGAACGATAGACTTTCTAGTTTCTGAAATCCCTGGATGACCCGTCAACCAAGACTCATGACATTCAGCAAACAAAGCTCTCCTCAAGGCTTTGGGCACAAATAGTTTACCATACAGAGTGTTTGTTGGTGCAGAATTATGGGCTTCTAAGATGCTATTCTCTAACTCAGAACCCAATGCTGCCACCACCACCCCTCTCTCTGCAAAATACATTCCTCCTTCTCAGTATTAACTGCTGGAGAGAAACTACGAGACAAAGCATCTGTTTTAACATTCTTTGTGCCAGGGATATATGTTACGGAGAAATGGAACCAGGCAAAAAACAGTGCCCAGCTAGCTTGACGGGCATTCAAACGTTTAGCAGCATCCAGATAAATCAGATTTTTATGATCAGTAAAAACCTGTATCGGATGTCTAGCCCCTCCAAAAACTAATAATAAATGGATAGGGGGTGCTCACTGCTGAATTAGGTGCTCAGGAGAAAAATAGTAGCCAAAAATAATGGAAAAAAACTCTGGCACACTAAATAGATTTGCAAAATTTATTATAGACAAAAAATGGTGGGTTATAAATATAAAGTTCTTATATACATGATAATTGAAAAAAATGCAATGCAGACACATTAATCTTTTTCAACGTTTCGGCTATGTAGCCTTTTTCAAGAAATGTCTGATTCTGAAAAAACATAAGAACATATAATGAAAATACAATACGAAAACGATACACTTTATTGATCCCGGGGGGAAATTACAGTATTACAGCAGCAATACAAACAGCAGTACATAAATATTAGGACACAAATCTTGCACAGGTATACCAACATTACATAATAAATAAAAGTGGGTAGTTCAGGTGTATATAAGTCAATGTTAATTGACATTAGTACACCAGCCATCAGTCATTATTTTCTACCACCCTTAGGAAATTATTATACATCCCCATAGCAGTAGGTACAAACGATTTCCTGAATTTTTTCCTTCTTGCACCTTAATAGGATTAGACGGCTGCTGAATGTGCTCTTCTGCTTCAAGAACAGCTCGTATAGTGGGTGTGTATTATTGTTCATTATAGCCCTACACTTCTTCTGAATTCTATCCTCCAATACCTCCTCAAAAGTCAAGATGGAGGCCAACAGCTGCACTTGCCTTCTTGATAAGTTTGTTGAGCTTATTAGCGTCAGCTACTCGCACACTACTGCCCCAGCAAATGATAACAAAAAAGATGGCGCTTGCTACAACGGACTGGTAGAACATCTCCAGCAATTTACTGCACACATTGAATGACCTGAGCTTCCGCAGAAAGTACAGTCTGCTCATTCTCTTCTTGTAAACCTTTTCTGTATGACACCTCCAATCAAGTTTACTGTCAAGGTGAACCCCAAATATTTGTAGCTCTCAACAATCTCAACCTCCTGGCCAGCAATAGTGATCGGTAAGTCATCCTCCTTTTTCCTTCTATAACTCACCACCATCTCCTTGGATTTCTTTACATTTAATTCCAGACAGTTAGTTGACATCATCAATCCACAAAGTCAGAAACCACCCTTCTATATTCCTCCTTCCCCTGGCCCCCACAATGCCCCCTACAATCATGGAGTCATCTGAGAATTTTTGGAGGTGACAAAAATCAGAATGAGGTGATAAAATACAGAATTAGTTCATAAAGCCTCATAGAAAAAAAAAAAAGATACTAAGAAAACGAAAATAGACCATTTGTAATATAAGGCTTGAATAGCAAAATTCATTCTGAGTATAATACATCAAATATCTTCAAAGAACAACACTAGTAATTTATGCCATTTAGATTACTGGGAAAAAATTGCTGGGACCATTAATAACACTGATATGTGACAGGCAAAAATGAAAAAAATATAAACATTACTTTACAAGAGAGGTGAGTCTTCACAGGCAGTAAATCGTCCCACTATAGAAAAGAAATAATGATGTAAGGGCAGTAACATCCATATAAAGTATATAAAAATGCCATAGAAATATGTACTGCTGGCTAGATGAAAAAAAGGATTTTTTTTCTTTTGAGGACCAAATTTATATACAAAAAAGAGGCACGGCCATGGGGTCTAATATGGTACCCCCATATGCTAACATTTTTATGGGGTATTTTGAGGACACTTATGTATATTCCCATCCTAGTTTCGTCTCACATGTAATCTATTGGAGACGTTACATAGATGACATCTTTTTCATTTGGACAGGTGACAATGAGACCCTCCTCCATTTTTATCATGATCTTGACTCTATGTACCCGGACTGACTTTTTCTATCCATCATGACCCTCAGTCCTGCATTTCTTAGATACTCAGATCTCTATCCGCACAGATGGCAGCATAGATACCGACTTATATGTTAAACCTACAGACAAGAATAGTCGTCTTTTATATTCTAGTTGTCATCCTCAACATATCAAAAACGCATTGCCTAAGTCACAACATGAAAGAATCAACAGAATTGTTTCTGACCCAGATACTCGTTTGATCAGACATCAAGAAATGGACACAAAGTTTCATAATAGGGGTTACCCAAAGCATGTTCTAGTTAGAGAAACTAAAACACCTTCAATACATCCAAATACACCTCGTTTGTCTTTTGTCAATACGTTTCATCCTTTCAATTATCGTATTAATTAATGTATTTATAGACATTGGGGAATTCTTAGTAATTCCTACCACAGGTCCCTGAATTCAGTTCCAAACCTCTTATCTGCAATAAGAGGACATACAACATTAGAAATCATCTGGTTAGAGCAGATATAGGTTCATTGAATAAAGGTTTCAAACAAAAGTTTTTTGCTATTCCCCGTCATGGAACTTTCCTGTGTCTTGGCTGTTAGCAATGGTCGAATATTTCCAAGGGCGATTCTTTCACACATCCCCGTTCTGGTCGCAGGTTCCCTATTAAGGGACATTTTACATGCGAATCCTCCTATGTTGTCTATTCTTATAAAGTGTCCATGCGGTCTCGGATATGTTGGTGAGACCACACAGCATATCCAAGACCGCATTTCTCAACACAAATCGACTATCAGGTGTGGACGTGTATTACTCCCTATTCCAGCACATTTCAAGCAGTTGAATCATAGTTTCTCAACTTAAATACCAAATTATAGATCATGTGCCCATCTCTAGAAGAGGAGGGGACAGAGTAAAAAAATTAAAGGAACGTGAATCCTATTGGATTCACACACTTCAAACGCTTACCCTCTTGGTCTCAATAGAGAGTATGAGATTTCTTACTAATATTATTACTTCCTCCTCGGGTCCTTTCATTTTCATGACCCCTTTATCCAACTATAGTAATCCCAATTTTTTTTTATAGCAATCATAAGTATTTTTTATTTATGCTGGCTAAACATTATATTTCTTGTTTTATGCTTATTGATGTAATGGTCTTCTTACTCCAGATTATACTGTATTCTACGTATTATTCCTGTTTTCTTTTCTTTTCTCCTTCAGAATGCAGGCGCCGTCTCAAGATAAAAAAATGTATTTCTGTGCCACTTAGGACGCATGGGTCATCTGGTCACACTACAGTCGTCTTTTTTCGGCTCCTTTCGGCCTCTTTCAGCACACACAGGCGCAATGCGGTCACTTCTTTGCTCACGGTAACCCGGAAGTTCACTTCTTATGCACCTGATCCATTTAAGTCGAGCGTGCAAACGCTACTGCACACGCGGACTAGTGATGAGCCACCCCCATAGTGTTCGAGTTCGGTTCGGTTCGCCGAACAGACGTGTGTTCGACGAACTGTTCGATGAACAATTCGTTGAACACCGTTAAAACCAATGGCAGGCAAACCAAAACACATAGAAACACATAGAAAACACATAGAAAACACTTCAAAGGTGTCCAAAAGCTGACAAATTGCTCAGAAGACACAACTAACACATGGAAAAGTGACAAGTACATATAGTCATGCGAAAAGAAAAGAGGTGGAGAAGTAAAAGGAGGGGAGACACAGATATAGGCATGTCATGCCCTTCTCAAACCAAAAAAGTGCGAAGCAGACACGGCCAGTCCGTTCCTGCCCGTGCGACCTGCGTGTCGCCGAGTTTGTGCCAGAGCTGCGGTGGACCCTGACGGCCAGCCCCCTCTCCCAATACTGGTGCCTGTCCGCTGGTGGGTCGAGCGAGTCCCCCTGCGGTGGAGGCAGGTCTAATCTTTTTAATTTAAATTGTCTCTCTAATTTGAATGAGTACACTTTAAATCCTTTTACAAGGATCTATTGGAGGGCAAGTCTATGCCAGCAGCCACGGTAATGCCAGCTCCAGTAGCGTCCAGTAAAGCTGCTGCAGTTAAAAAGCTTTTATAAGGATCGAGCTTGGCGGTCCACCGCAAGACGTCCTACCGCCAGTCACAGCCCCTGTGTCTTGGGGTGCCTCCCGATGCTCTGACTGATTGTCCGGGGGCCGAAGCATTTCCTTTGAAAAAATTAAGTGTCCAAAGTACAGGTGGTGTAGCTTGCTTAACAGCTGGGTTAATCCGCTGACTAGCAGACACTGTACTAGGCCCAAAATTATTGTCTGGGCTAAATGCAGTGAAAAATTTGTAATTAGATCTACAGCCGGTGGCTACTCCGCTGACTAGCAGACACTGCTACTAGGCCCAAAATTATTGTCTGGGTTAGATGCAGTTAAAAATTTGTAATTAGATCTACAACCATTGGCTACACCGCTGACTAGCAGACACTGCTACTAGGCCCAAAATTATTGTCTGGGTCAGATGCAGTTAAAAATTTGTAATTAGATCTACAGCCGGTGGCTACTCCGCTGACTAGCAGACACTCAAGCTTTGGAGCAGACCTCTGATTCCCAGGCTATAGTATGAGTAAAACAGCTCTAGTCTTCACACTTAACCATCTGTGTTACCCCAAGCCATAGTGTATGTAGTTTCTTACGGTTAAAAGGGGGTTGGGAAAGACCCAACCCACCTGTAATTGATGATGCCAACGTCACGTAAAACACAGCAAGGGGACTCCAAAAAGAGTCTCCATTTTTTCCAAAAATTTGGGGCACAGACACTACTTAAGTAGCATCAATTGCCCCAGAGTTGCTTAAAACCGTTGGTGAGGTGATTTTACCAAATCCTCAAGCTTTTACTCTCCCCAGGATGACACAGTTCCTTGAGGATCCATGATTTGTTCATCTTTATGAACGTGAGTCTGCCTACATTCTCAGTGGACAGCGCGTGCGCTTATCTGTCAGACTCAGCACACCACCATCAGCGCTGAACACATATTCAGAGAGAACAAAAATTATTATTAATTTGAAAGCTTGTGGAGCTTAGTATAGATGGCCTAATACAATGAGTACCACACACTGCTACAGGCCCCAAATTATTCTACAGGCAAGATGCAGATAAAAAGTATTATTAATTTGAAAGCTGGTGGAGCTTAGTATATATAGATGGCCTAATACAATGAGTACCACACACTGCTACAGGCCCAAAATTATTGTCCAGGCAAGATGCAGATGAAAAATATTATTAATTTGAAAGCTGGTGGAGCTTTGTATAGATGGCCTAATAGAATGAGTACCCCACACTGCTACAGGCCCAAAATTTATTCACGGGCAAGATGCAGCTAAAAATTATTATTAATTTGAAAGCTGGTGAGCTTAGTATAGATGGCCTATTAGAATGAGTAACACACACTGCTACAGGCCTAAAATTATTTTCCGGCTAGATGCAGCTAAAAATTATTAGCAATTTGAAATCTTAAAATGGTTGGGAGGTGATTTTACCAAATCCTCAAGCTTTTACTCTCCCCAGGATGACACAGGGGTAGAAAAGTCCTTGCGGATCCATGATTTGTTCATCTTTATGAAAGTGAGTCTGTCTACATTCTCAGTGGACAGCCGCGTGCGTTATCTGTCAGCACACCACCAGCAGTGCTGAAAACACGTTCAGAGAGAACGCTGGCTGCACGGCATGACAGATCTCCAAGGCGTGAGTGGTGAACTCGGCCATTTATCCAGATTGGAAGCCCAAAAAGAGCAAGGGTCCAGTGACACAGTCATGGCTTCGATGTTCAGTTGGAGATACTCCTGTAGCATCGTCTCTAGGCGTTGACTATGTGTCTGACTTCTTGTCTCCTGTGGCCTTAGAATCATAGAATGGTAGAGTTGGAAGGACCTCCTGGGCCTTCTGGTCCAACCCCTGCTCAAAGCAGGATTCTCTAAATCATCCCAGACAGATGTCTATCAGCCTCTGTTTGAAGACTTCCATTGAAGGAGAACTCACCACCTCTTGTGGCAGCCTGTTCCACTCATTGATCACCCTAACTGTCAAAAAGTTTTTTCTAATATCTAATCTGTGTCTCCTCCCATTCAGTTTCATCCATTGCTTCTAGTCTTTCCTTGTGCAAATGAGAATAAAGATGATCCTTCTACAATGTGACAGCCCTTGAGTATTTGTAGACAGCTATTAAGTCTCCTCTCAGTCTTCTTTTTTGCAAGCTAAACATTCCCAAATCCTGCAACCGTTCCTCATGGACATGGTTTGCAGACCGGTCACCATTCTGGTCCTTGCAAAGGATGGGCTAAAAAAGTAGTGAAAGGATTCCGCAAAATTGCTGTTAACACCAGCAGATACTGTGTTTTTGTTACGGTTTGAGTGCTGAAGACTCGGACAGTCCCATGGTGGCAAGTTAGAACTGTGAGATTCACTACGTGCACCACTGGTGTTTGTGGAAAAGCACATGTAAGATTATGCAACAGTCTCTGCTGATACTCCTGCATGTGTGAATCCATTTCTATGGCAGGAATTATTTAGGCAAATTTACTTTTGTACCAAGGATCTAACAGTGTGGCTACCCAGTAGTCAGGATTATTTTGAATTCTGACAATTCAAGGGTCATGTTGAGGTAGGGCAGCAAGAAGGCACTCATGTGTCTTGAACATCAAGGTGAGAACAATTGTTTTAAAGTGGGCACCACCTGCATAAGCATGTGGTATTGGGATCACTTTTTTGCATGTAAAGTAGCAACATGAAAAACCAACAAGAAAAAAGACACTGCATATATTGAAAGGATCACCAAAAGAAAAATTAGGTAAAGTAAAGCAATATAAAGTTTATTCAAAATTAATTCCACAACAAAAAACCAACACACACGACATAAAAACACTTAAAAAACCATACATGGTATATACAAAGAACACTATTTAGAGTAAAATACTCAAACAGAACCTAATTCCACATGCCTAATAGAGGTTATAGCCTATAATCATTATTGCACACAAAAAAACAACCTTTTCAGCAGTGGTTAAATAACCCAAGTCTTATTATCATCATCATCCAGGGAACAATAATATCTATCCATTTGCTGACCTCCAAACACATAAAGGCCTAGCATTCCCTTAGTGGAGTATAATAGCTCCATTGACTAAAGGTAAGAGGGAAAAAATTAAAAAAAAAAAAAAAAAAAAAAAAGGTGTATTTTAGCTTCATGTTATATTACCCTATAGGAATGAATGCTCCCCAGAGAGTGGCATGTGGCATGTGGAACCGAGCCCACGCGTTCCGACACTAGCAGTGTCTTTGTCAAGGCAGGAGCGTGGGCTCGGTTCCACATGCACATGCCACTCTCTGGGGAGCATTCATTCCTATAACATGAAGCTAAAATACACTCTTTTTTTTTTTTTTTTCCCCCTCTTACCTTTAGTCAATGGAGCTATTATACTCCACTAAGGGAATGCTAGGCTCTTTATGTGTTTTGGAGGTCAGCAAATAGGATAGATATTATTGTTCCTGGATGATGATGATGATAATAATGAGTACCACACATTGCTACTATGCCCAAAATTATTGTCCAGGCAAGATGCAGATAGAAATTCTTTTTTTTTAAGGCTGGTGTAGCTTTGCATAGATGGCCTAATAGAATGAGTACCACACACTGCTACTATGCCCACAATTATTCTACAGGCAAGATGCAGATAGAAATTCTTTTTTTTTTTAAGGATGCTGGAGCTTTGTATAGATGGCCTAATAGAATGAGTACCACACACTGCTACTATGCCTAAAATTATTGTCCAGGCAAGATGCAGATAAAAATTATTTTTTTTGAACGCTGTGAGCTTTGTATAGATGGCCAATAGAATGAGTACCACACACATGCTCTATGCCCAAAATTATTGTCCAGCAAGATGCAGATAAAAAATTCTTTTTTTTTTTTTTTAACGCTGGTGGAGCTTTGCATAGATGGCCTAATACATTGAGTACCACAGACTGCTACTATGCCCACAATTTATTTACAGGCAAAGCAGCAAAAAATTATGAGTATTTCAACGCTGGTGGAGCTTTGTATAGATGGCCTAATACAATGAGTACCACACATGCTTTTCTTGCCCAAAATTATTGTCCAGGCAAGATGCAGATAAAAATTCTTTTTTTTTAACGCTGGTGGAGCTTTGTATAGATGCCTAATACAATGAGTACCAACAGACTGCTACATATGCCCAAATTATTGTCCAGGCAAGATGCAGATAAAAATTCTTTTTTTTTTTTTAACGCTGATGGAGCTTTGTATAGATGCCTATACAATGAGTACCACAGACTGCTACTATGCCCAAAATTATTGTCAGGCAAGATGCAGATAAAATTTCTTTTTTTTTTTTTTAACGCTGGTGGAGCTTTGCATAGATGGCCTAATACAATGAGTTCCACAGACTGCTTCTATGCCCACATATTATTACAGGCAAGATGCAGCCAAAAATTATGAGTATTTCAACGCTGGTGGAGCTTGTATAGATGGCCTAATTACAATGAGTACACAGACTGCTACTATGCCCACAATTATTCTACAGCAAGATGCAGCAAAAAATTGAGTATTTCAACGCTGGTGGAGCTTTTGTATAGATGGCCTAATACAATGAGTACCACAGACGCTACTATGCCAAAATTATTGTCCAGCAAGATGCAGATAAAAAATTCTTTTTTTTTTAATGCTGGTGGATCTTTGTATAGATGGCCTAATAGAATGAGTACCACACACTGCTACTATGCGCCAATTATTCTACAGCAGATGCAGCAAAAATTATGAGTTTTCAACGCTGGTGGAGCTTGTATAGATGGCTAATACAATGAGTACCACAGACTGCTACTATGCCCACAATTATTCTACAGGCAAGATGCAGCAAAAAAATTATGAGTATTTCAACGCTGGTGGAGCTTTGTATAGATGGCGTAATACAATGAGTACCACAGACTGCTACTATGCCCAAAATTATTGTCCAGGCAAGATGCAGATAAAAATTCTTTTTTCTTTTAACGCTGGTGGAGCTTTGTATAGATGGCCTAATAGATGAGTACCACACACTGCTACTATGCCCACAATTATTCTACAGGCAAGATGCAGCCAAAAATTATGAGTATTTCAACGCTGGTGGAGTGGCAAAAAGTGATAGCAATGATGTAACCTAGCCCTCAAAAGGGCTGCAAATACAAATAGTCACTACTCTCAAGTTAACCTATCTGTCTAATATAGAGCACAGACCTGCCTGCTAAAAATGCTAGGAATGCTGTAACCCAGTCTTAAAAGGGGCTGCAAGTACAAACTAGTCCCCCTTCCCTAAACCTTCCTGTCTAACTGCAAATTCGCTTCACAGTCACTGTTAGAAAGTGCCCTAACAGCAGCAGCAGTGCTGTCTAACACTGTGCTGCAGCATTGAGAAAATGGTGGCGAGGGGGGAAATGACTGGGTCTTATAGGGCAAGGACGTGTGACATACACAGCCAATACATATCAAAACCTGATATACGAGAAGAGCCTTGACGTGGCTTTCAGGCTCACATTAATTTGGCCATCTATCGTAAGACTTCTCAATTTTTCATTTTCTAAGGTAATGATGCAATTCTTTTTTATTTTTCTATTCGGTTTGCAAGTTTGGCTCGGTGCTACCTTTTTTTTTGTATGTATATAGTTGGTGACTCTAGGTTTAGCACCTGTTCACCGAATCTATGTTTGGATGTGCCGGTCGTTTTTTGTATGTATTCATTTACCTTCTACTGACACTCCACCTGGTGGTCACAGGCTTTTTATTAAACAGGTTCTCACCCCTCCACAGAATGTAGATTTTGTTGGAGAGAGGATTATATGTTCCCATGCGACGACTTTTCTAAGCGAGGATAGGCATTATTAGGCCTTATATACGAGAAGACCTTGACGTGGCTTCAGGCTCACATAATTTGGCCATCTTATGCCTTAAGACTTCCAATTTTTCATTTTCAAGGTAAATGATGCAATTATTTTTCATTTTTTCATATTTCGTGTTTGCAAGCTATAGCGTACAGTGTGCTCCTTTTTTTCTTGTTGTAATTGTTGGGACTCTAGGTTAGCACCTGTTCACACTGAATCTTGTTTGGTGTGCGGTCAGTTTTTTGTATGTATTCATTTACCTTCTTACCTGAGCACTCCACCTGGTGGTCACAGGCTTTTTAATTAAAACAGGTTCATCACCCCTCCACAGAGATGTAGATTTTGTTGGGAGGGGTGTCACCCTGTATCCAGAACACTTGATGTATAATCTACTAAGAGGGGACAACATGCAAATAAACACTAAGAGGAAATCTCAACATGTACATAAAGTATAGTATTTCCTACATAATATCGTTTGTCTGTGGGTGAATCTGAAGACTATAATCGTACTAGGCTGCAGGTGGACCGGGGTCTATGCTGACCCTAACTGGGGGACTGACTAGTCCCAACCTGGAGGTATGTTAATGGTACAAGGTTCCAGGCCGCCAACGTAACCCTGTTCTTAAGTCCCTGACAAAATGTAATTGTCCTAAGAAGGCCCTGTTACCACCGGGAATAGGCAGGTTACTGCTTAACAAACAGTCAGACAAACGAGACGACAGGGGACAAAGCAAACACTGTCTTGCATACAACACTTAAACACGAGGGAACACAAAAGGTCAGGAGTTTAAACTAAAATTCGAGGAGAGGAGAAACCCCAAGGAACTCTTAACTTAAGTTTCTCATGCCTGACCAAACGTGGTCTGCATTTAACTTTCACCGGCATTAACAAGCAACTGGCAGGTATTAAAGGAAGCTAATTATGCATAATCAAAAGCAGCCAGGCGAGGCTGGACCAGTCTTGCAAAGAGCTAGGTAAAATTAACTCCCCTCACTCCAAACACAAAGAAACAGCAACTCAGCGCGAGAAACAGAATGTGCAATCGCGACGATCTTCGTGGCGATAACCCATGACGTACCCCCCCCCCAAAGGGGCCTCCGGACCCTAGGGCGGTTCCCGGGTAAGTTGTGTGGAAGGCCCCGAACCAATCGATCTGCTTAATATCAGACGCAGGGACCCCCGCCCCTCTCCCGGACCATACCCCTTCCAATGAACCCGTACGAAGGGCCGGCGATTCAGATGAGTCAATGATCTTCGACACTTGAAATTCTAAGTTACCTTACCACCACTGGAGGAGGAGGTAAGGTGAGGGTATAACTGGCGCACGTACCTCTTAAGCCGATTTTGTGGGAAAATTGTGGATTTTTAAACGTAGGAGGGAGGTCCAGACGAAATGCCACAGGATTAATTTTTAAAAATATCCTGTTGGGACGAGAACCTGGGACCCAGTTTCCAAAGGAGGGAACCTTGGTTTTATTTTTCTTGGTAGACAACCAACCAGATGTTCACACAAAGGTCCGGACCCGACCTTCCTCCTATCACCCTCCGTTTGTAACGGTTCCCCATAGCACTCAGATTATTCAGTACCTCTCCAAACTGAACAAGTGACGAGAGAATCGTTCCTCCTCAGGAACCCCGAAGGCCCCCCCCCCATTGAAAGTACAAAACTGGGGGTGAAAACCATAGCCCCAAAAAATGGGGACTTACCAGTGGACTCGTCCGCCTTTGTTAAGACGAACTTGCCAAGGCAAGAAAAGAAGACCAGTCCCGGTTCTCGAGAAAAACACCGAAATATGTCTTGGCTCGATTCAGACGCTCTGTCTGCCATTGGTTGCGGTGAAAAAGCCGAGGAAAATGACAATTGCTCCCCGACGTGAACAAAATGCCTCCAGAATTTGGACACAAAACTGGACCCCCTATTAACCACATCAGAAGGCAAACCCGTAAGTCTCACAATCCCCCAAGAACCCTCCCGCCTGAGTTTAGCATTAGGAAGAGCAGAAAGAGAATGAAATGGCCATCTTCTGCCTGTCAACTACAACTAAATGCGTTTCCCTGACGACGGAGGGAGGTCCGTAATAAGTCCATAGACAGATGAGTCCATGGAGTCCGGAATTTTCAAAGGCAAGAGGGTCCCGACGGCGGGATGAGGGGTTTTTAAGCGAGCACAAACCCAAGGCGCGACAAAATTATTACCTTTTATTTAAGTTAGGCCACCAAAACCGGCGAGAAAGAAGATCCACAGTTGCTTTACTCCGGGTCCTGCTAAAGCAGAATTATGATTGCCTCGATAAACTTTTTGTCTCAACTGATTAGGAACAAACAGTTTACCGGAGGTCCTACAGGGGCGTCCCCCGGCCTCCAATACCTCCTCCTCAAGCTCCGGCATACAGCCAACATACCACTCCTCCTGAAAAAGGAACCGGGCATCCGTTTTCCGGCCCTGGGAAACTACAGATAAGGCATCAGCCTTAACATTTTTGACCCAGGCGATAAGTGACGACAAAATTAAACCTGTAAAAAAAACGACCATCTAGCTTGTCTAGAATTCGACGCTTTGCGATTCTAATACAGCGGTTCTTGGTTCAGTAATAACGGTGACCGGGTGGATGCCCCCTCAAAAAGTGACGCCACTCCCAAAAGCCAACTTATGGCCAAGAGTTCCCTATTGCCGCATCATAATTCCTTCGGCGGGCCGACAATTTTTGGAGAAGAAAGCGCACGGACCCATTTACCAGGGGACGGACTTTTGGGGTAATAATGCACCCACCCCTACGTCAGCGCGTTACCTCCACAATGAAAAGGTTGTGATATCTGGTTGAATGAGTAGGGGGCCCCAAGCAAAACATTTTTCAAGGATGAAATTTGAAAGCTTTGTCAGACCACCTAAAAAATCCTCCCTTTTTATCATGTCAGTGAGAGGTTTACAACAGATAGAAATTACGAATAAATTTCCGGTGTGTTAGCAAACCCCAGGAAAGCTGCAGTGCCTTAGATCCTTGGCGATCATTCAAGCACTGCTCTACTTTTCAGGGCCAACGGAAAACGGAAGCGACACCAGGAAACCAAAATTGAAGTTCCTGTACGGCGAATACACACTTTTCCCCATTTGGCGAAAACTTATTATCTCCAAGATCTGCAACACCTGTCTCACAGCTCCTGATGAGCACAAGATTGGGAGAAATTAAGTGTCATCTAAAAAACGACCAAAAACGCCCCAAAGGGGCGAAAGATCTTTTAAAAAATGTTGAACCCGCCGGGGCATAGTCAACCAAAAGGCTACAAGGTTCTCATAATGTCCTTCCGGAGTGTTAAACCCGTCTTCCACTCTCCCCCTCCTTTATCCTAATCGTTTCCCCCCTGGATCCAACTTAGAGAACCTTTGGCGCCCACAACTGAAGAAAGATCAAATAAGTGGGAGCGGTTACGGATTCGGACCGAACCGATTAAAGCTCACGGAAATCCAACAAGGGCGTAGGCCTCCATCTTTTTTCTTCACAAAAAAACCCCGGGGCCCCACTGGGGAAGATAAGGTCTAATATGCCCCTTGGCCAGATTTCCAAAAATTAATCCTTCAAGCCTGCCTTCAGGACCAGAAAGGTTTATATAACCTGATTTAGGTAATTTAGCATCGGAAGCAATTTAATTGAGCTATACCCGATGAGGGAGGAAAATCTTGACACCCCCTTGAGAACACTCCTCAAAGTCCTCCAGAAAGGGGGCAAGGTTCAGGCAGGGGACCGCATGATGACCGTTTTCTGCAGTTTTCTTGCCAAAATTACCCCCACTGGTTATCTCTCTGGATGCCAATTAAAATCATGGGTTTTTTAGCCAACCAAGGAAGCCCAACACAATAGGAGTAGGAAGACCCTCCAACACATAACAAGACAATTGTTCTTTATGTATTCCCCTACTCGAAGGTCTATGTTTATGAACAGCTTGTACAAGCTACCTTGCCGAGGGCTGACGTCAATAAGAAATAGGATCGGTTTGGCCAATACACTCAGTTGCTACCTTGCCCTGGGAAACCGAGCGTCCCAGATTAGCCCCAGCCCCTTCAAGAGAACAGAAATCTTTAAAACTCTGTACCAACCCCCCTCCGCAGGAAGAGAAATTGAACGGCTTAGGGACGAAAACATACTCCCAGGTTGTCGTCCACCACACAACCTGGATTAACAGTTTTCTGGCGACTTTTTTGCTCAATGAGGCACGGATGGAAACCCCTCAACAAAATTCCCTTTTCCCACAGAAGAAACACCTTCTTTTTCTTGCGGCGCACCGCCCGTCCCCTCCTACGAAATGATGTCCCCCCCAAACTGCATGGCTCCTCGAACAACCAGGGGAACCTCAATATAAGGGACTTTATTGGTGGGTCACAAAGGGGGCGGAGTTACCTCGCACCTCTCCCAAGCCGTCTACAAACGAAAGCAAGGGCCATGCAGCCTCCATGACGAGGGAATAATACTGACCAAAAACATCTTTTATTTGTCAGATAACCCTTGACAAAACAGGTCCTAACTGGGTCATTCCACTGGTATCTGTGGCCCATCTAGGGGAATCAGAAAAATTCCTCCGCGGAATCTCCTGCTGATCTTACGTAACTTCTTTCAGCAAGGGAGACCCGATGGGTCATCATATACCAACCCAGGCGTAAAAAATGTCTACTGATGGAGGGCGGGGAGCCGGGAGGAAGAGAGAACGCCCAGGATGGAGGGTCCCCTTGTAAAGCGAGAGCAATTCCCACCTCTGCTCTTCACTCCCCGATGACGGAGGCCAAGCCGAAAATATAATTTACTGCCCCCCGGAAGGTAAAAAATTTGTCCCGCCCACCAGGAACCTGTCCGGAGAGCAATTTGGTTCAGACCTGGTTTTGCTCCGGGAGAGACAAAACCGGATTATGTCCGTCGTTTGTTAAACCGAACTGCAGGGCAAAACGGGCAACTGGTTCCATGGATATGGGGAAATCTTTTGGGCCGGTGAAAATGCACGCGTTCAAGATACAATAGATGTCGTAATCATTACTAAGAGGGACACATGCATATAACACATAAGTAGGAAATCTCAACATGTACTAAGTTGTATTCCTGACTAATCCGTTGTATGTGGGTGGAATCCTAAGAGTTAAGCTTATCGGTGGGTGGACCGGGTCTATGTGACCTAGCTGGGGCCCCTAGTCCCCCCAACCTGGAGGTACTGTTAATGGTACGGGTCCAGGCCGCCACGTAACCCCGATCCCTTAAGTCCGGACAACTGTAATTAGTCCTAAGAAGGACCCTGATTACCACACAGGGGAATAGGCAGGTTACGCTTAAACAAACAGTACAGACAAACGAGACAGGCAGGGGACAAAGCAAACACTGTCTTGCTCAACACTTAACCCCAGGGGAACACAAAATCTGGGGAATAAACTAAATCGAGGAGAGGAAAACCACAAAGGAACTTTAACTTAAGTCTTCTCATGACTGATCCAAACTGCTGGTCTGATGTAAGCTTTCCCTGGCATTAACAAGCAGATGGCAGGTAAAAAGGAAGCTAATTACTGCATAATCAAAAGCGCCGGTGAGGTGGACCTAGTCTTAGCAAAGAGTAGGAAAATAACTCCCTATACCAAACACAAAGAAACAGCAACCCAGCTGCGAGAATCAAATGTGAATCCGACAATCTTCGTGGCGTAACCCATGAGGAGGATTATTGTTTCCCCTGCAGCAGACTTTTCTAAGCGAGGATGGCATTAGTTAGGACCTGATACGAAAGAGCCTTGACGTGGCAACGGCCACTAATTTGGCCATCTTATGCGTAAGATTCTCAATTTTTCATATTTCTAAGGTAATGAGCAATTCATTTTTTTCAATTTTTCATATTTCATGTTTGCAAGTAAGCGCTACGTGTGCTACCTTTTTTTCTTAGTAATGAGTTTGGCTCTAGGTTTAGCACCTGTTACATGAATCTTGTTGGATGTGCCGGTCATTTTTTTTTTGTTTCTTTTCCTTCTACCTGAGCCCTCCACCGGTGGTCAAGGTTTTTTATTAAAACAGGTTATACCCCTCACAGAGATGAGATTTTTGTCTGGGAGGGTTCAATGTTCCCATGCAGACGACTTTTCTAAGCGAGGATAGGCTTAGTTAGGACTGATATCGAAAGAGCCTTGACGTGGTACAGGCTCACATAATTTGGCCATTTACCTAAGCTTCTCAATTTTTCATTTTTAAAGGTAATGATGCATTCTTTTTATTATTTTTCATTTTTCTGTTTGAAAAGTATAGCGCTACAGTGTGCTACTTTTTTTCTTGTATGTATATGATTGGGATCTAGGTTTTAGCACCTGTTACACTGAATCTTGTTTGGATGTCCGGTCAGTTTTTTGTTTGATTATTTACCTTCTACCTAGCACTCCCACCGGTGGTACAGGCTTTTTAATTCAACGGTTCACACCCCTCCACAGAATGTAGATTTTTGTCTGGAGAGAGGTTCATATGTTCCCATGCAGACAGACTTTTTGTAAGCGAGATAGGCTTAGTTAGACCGTTACGAGAAGGGAGCTTTGCGTGGCTATCGGCTCACATAAATTTGGGGCCATTTATGCGCTAAGACTTCCAATTTTTCTTTTTAAGGTAATGATGCAAAATTTATTTTTTATTTTTCATATTTCTGTTTCAAGTATAGCGTACGTGTGCTACCTTTTTTTCTTGTAAACCAGCCAATGACACATGCCTTGGCTTGTTGAAAAAAAAAAAGCACTTCGCTCCGTGTGTGCGCTGCTGATGGCTGACAGATGCACTGCCCCTGGAAATGCGGGGAAAGAAAAAAAATGGAGTCTTCATTATTTCTGCAGAGATCCATCCCCCGCCCCCCCCCGCCCCCTGTACACTCAAATGTGTATTTAAAGTGATTCTAGCTTATGGAAAAAATCAGTGACGTTAGGTGCACGAGCAGTTTTCGAACATAAAGTAGGGTTTTTTTGTCTCTTTTGACATTTCCTTGAAAATCGTTTTTTCCGTCAGCCCTTTTTTTTCTGTTTGTGCGCTATCTTGCCCTCATAATTGGGTTTCCCCGCTTTTATGTTCCCGCCCTGATTCTCTCCTCTTGCTTTAAGCAGCCCGGGCAAACGGCTTCGAATCAAGCCTGCAGTCGCCTGTGACCGATCCTGGAAACCTTTGGGCTTTGTAACCAGCTTTTCCTACTGAGGAACCTGGAACATTGTGGCTCTGGGACCTCTGTTTTGGGGAATCCGTTTGCAAAGGGGAATCACGGTAAAAGAGAAGAGTCCGAACCCGTTGTGGGAGTTATTTCTCACTTTAATTTTTCGGCCTGCTGTGTCACTGCCTCGTACCCGAAACGTGTGACCTTTTTTGCTTACTTGTTTAAGTAATACAAGTCCCCCATATCAAACCTGGTCTCATGTGTTTTCCCCCGCCCCCGCACAAAACGCTAAATTTTAAAGTAACCAACATTAAAGTTCTGAAACCAAGTTAGTGTCTGTGGGGCTGGAAGGCCCCTGTCTGCTGTGCTTTTTGGGTATCGATGTGTTTTTTCCCTTTGTTGATATGGGTTTTGACTTCTCACAACCATTCCGGTGAGCGCATTTTTTTAAATTTTCTCTGGAGTGTTACCCCAGGGAAACACTTTGTGTTTTT
>JARQOD010000001.1:759190324-759238328 GCA_033576555.1 Oophaga sylvatica
TTGTTCTCTCAGTTTGACCATTGGTCTGAGGATGAAATGCCGAGGAGAAAGACAATTGAACACCCAGTTTAGAACAAAAAGTCCTCCAAAATTTGGAAACAAACTGGACTCCTCTGTCAGACACAATGTTCTCAGGAATGCCGTGTAAACGAACCACGTGCTGAAGGAACAACGGCACCAATTCAGAGGAGGAAGGCAACTTAGGTAATGGCACAAGATGTATCATTTTGGAAAACCTATCACAAATTACCCAGATGGTGGTCATTCTCTGAGAAACAGGAAGATCGGAAATGAAATCCATAGAGATATGGGTCCATGGTCTCTTGGGCACAGGCAATGGCATCAACAAACCACTAGAGCGAGAGCAAGGCTTGGAGCGAGAGCAAGTCCCGCAGGACTGCACAAATTCCCTGACATCACGAGACAAGGTAGGCCACCAAAAGGACCGACTAACCAAGTCTCTGGTACCAAAAATTCCGGGATGCCCAGCCAATGCGGAACAATGAATCTCAGACATCACACTCTTTTTCCATTGGTCCGGGACAAACAATTTTCCAACAGGGCAGCGCTCGGGCCTATCCTCCTGACACCCCTCCAGAGCAAGTCTCAAATTGGGCGAGATGGCGGAAAGAACTACACCCTCTTTCAAAATAACAGAAGGATCAGATAACTCAGGAGAGTCCGCAAGGAAACTCCTCGAGAGGGCATCCGCCTTAACATTCTTAGTGCCAGGAAGAAAGGAAACCACAAAATTAAAACGTGTGAAAAACAAGGCCCACCTGGCCTGTCTAGGATTGAGTCGCTTGGCAGATTCCAGATAGACCAGATTCTTATGGTCCGTAAGGACCACCACCTGATGTTTGGCTCCCTCCAGCCAATGTCTCCACTCACGCAAACGTCTGTCAATTTGAATCGCTAATGACATAGAATCATTGAGACCAGAGGGGACAGGGAATCCCACCATAACATCCTTTACATTATCTGACAGACCCTTCCGGAAAAGGGCCGCCAAAGCGTCGTCATTCCATTTGGTCAGGACTGCCCACCTACGGAATCTCTGACAGTATAACTCAGCGTCATCAAGCCCCTGATTTAATGCCAACAAGGCTTTTTCAGCTTGATCAGTGACATTAGGCTCATCGTACAATAACCCCAAAGCCTGAAAAAACGCATCAACATCACTCAAAACAGGATCCCCAGGTATCAGGGAAAAAGCCCAATCCTGAGGATCGCCGCGCAGGAGAGAGATGATAATTTGAACCTGCTGCGCTGCGTTTCCTGAGGACTTAGATTTTAAGGCAAAAAACAATTTACAATTATTTTTGAAATTCTGAAACTTAGCTCGACCCCCTAAAAACAAATCTGGCATGGGGATCCTAGGTTCCACAACAGGCAACCCAGCAAGATAGATAGCAATACTCCGAACCTCAGTGGCAAGCTGATCCACACGGCCAGACAACTGTGCAAACTCCATTGGGAGAAAAGATCCTCCCCAGCACCCAGAGATACAGAGGGAAAAAAAAAAAATGCAACAAACAGAAAAATATCTCTGACAACTCTGACAACCTTTTTTTTCTATCACAATATTTTTTCCCTTCTGTGAGTACCATACAATTTTCTATTGGCCGGTGATACTGTTATGTTTCGGTAGCTGAGGAGTGCAGGTAAAAAAAAAGGCAATACACCAGAGCAGTTGGAATCTATGGGATTGCAGTACCCTGACTAACCACCACAACTAGAGGCAGCCGTGGAGCGTTCCTACGTTGGTCCTAGATGCCTCGTCACAGCCTGAGAAACTAACTACACCTAAAGATAGAAATAGGAAAGCTATCTGCCCCGGAGCAGAACCCCAAAGATAATAGAAAGCCCCCAAACATGTAATGGCGGTTAGACAAGAGGAAATACTGACACAGAAAGAAAATAGAATGAGCAAACGCTGGGGCCCAAACTATCTAAAAAGAAAAGGACAGGAAGGGTACTTACTGCAATCCCAGAAAACCCTGAAAAACACCAACTCTACTAATTTCAAAATCACCTGAGATCACACGACCTCTACCACCTAAATTAGCTCTCTGGTGTAACAAAATCAAAACAGCAGCCACTGAAAAAACTGGAAAAAGCAAAAGAACAAAACTCAGTGGCTGAACTAAACTGAGAAGGCAGAAGCCCCCGGAGGGGACCCAGAAGGCCCCCAAAGAAGTGCAAGACAAAATGCAAAAATATAGCAATAACACAAAAGAAGAAAAAATCTTATCTGGTAGCAGGAGATGCAGACACGACACAGCAGGCTACAAGGGAAACTGGAATGAAGGATTCAGACCAGAACAATTGATCACCGGCAACCCTGATGGGAAAATGACTCCCTTATATAAGACCAGTCAGTAACACCTGATTCCCAGTCCTCACAATCTTCACTAGTACCGCTTGTAACCACCAGAGGGAGCCTCTGCTCAGAACTCATCTCAAACGCATTCACAACAACGTAGTATCTGCCTGACATGTTCAATATGAGATTAATAATCCCATGAGTATATAAGAATGTCATCTAAGTAAATAATTAGAAACCTCCCTCAAAGATGAGAAAAAACATAATTAACGAAATATTGGAATACTGCTGGTGCCTTGGTAAGACCGAAAAGCATCACAAGGTTTTCAAAGTGCCCTTCCGGTGTGTTAGAGGCCATTTTCCACTCATCCACCTGTTTGACCCGGATCAGACTATAGGCCCCCTAAGGTCAAGTTTAGATAACAATTTAGCACTGGCAATCCGATCAAAAATGTCAGGAATGAGTGGAAGAGGATACGGATACTGACTTGTTATTTGATTGAGCTCCTGGAAGTACAGGCACGGCTGTAATCCACCATCCTCCTTTTTGACAAACAAGAATCCCACTGCTATTGGCGAGAAAGACGACCTAATGTGTCCTTTAGCTAGGTTCACAGTTATATACTCCTTGAAAGCTAATTCTCAGGACCAGACAAATTGTAAAGTCTGCACTTGAGCAATTTTGCTCCCAGAATAAACCTTATGGCACTGTCATGGGGCTTAAGGGGTGGCAACTCCTGACATCTTTTCTCTGAGAATACATTACTAAAATCAGACAGAAGACCAGGAAGGCTTGTGGTAACTTCAGAAATACAGGTTCCTAAACAGTGGTCCTTACAATACCTGCTCCATTTGGTTATCTCCTGAGTTTGCCAATCAACAGTGGGATTATGTAAGGAAACCTCAACACTACTTGTGCAGAAAGGCCTCTAAGGACATAACACGATTTGCCCTCCGAATGAAGTTACCCTATACGGAATTCCAGCCACTGTACCCACTCAGAAAAGCCCCGTTGAGTCAGAGATGAAAAATCAATGGCAAATATCTGAACTGGATTATATAATTTTTTCAAATATAACCCTGAAGAATGGGGTGAATTGCTCATCACTATCAAGAAAAAGCATAAATTGAAATTTCCTGGCCCCAAATCTTAACACTGGCACGCAAACATTGAGACACCAAAGTAGAGGATATACATAGACCCAGGTTGGGGTCCCCCAAACAACCTGGGTCTAGAAATTTTCCAGCTGCTTTCTCTCCCTGGGTACCAAGGGACAGGATCTGATAAAGTGTCCATTTTTTACCACAAAAAGAAACAAATTCCACCCTACTTGAGTGGAATAGAGGTTGTCCCCCCATGGAATGTCCCTCCTAACTGCTTGGGCTCAGGTGAGGTCTCAATAGGCAATGCGGGTACAGATGTACCTCCCCAGGATGTTTTAGAGTCATAGGACCTCTGTCAAAAATGTCTGTCAATACGTATTACCAAAGAAATAGCACACTCCAAAGAAGGAGGGTTCTGATACATCACCAAAGCATCCGTCACCCTCTAAGATAAACCCTGGAAAAACTGGCTTTTGAGCGCTGGTCCACAGATACAGCCTGGAATGACCTGGTGCACAGTAATCCTCTGCTGCCTGATCCCCCTGTTGAAGAGAACGGATTTTAGACTCAGCCAATGATGTTCTATCAGAATCATCATAGATGAAGCCGAGATTGGAGGAAAATCCGCATACCATCAAAAAAAAACGGATGAATCAGAGGGCAAGGAGAAGGCCCATGCTTGTGGGTTCCCACTCAGGATAGAAATAATTATTCCGCTGTTCCTCTTATCCAGAGGAGTGGGGTTATAAACTAAAAATAATTTACAAATCTCTCTGAAAGATATGAGCCGACTGCGCTCCCCCAAAAATCTTTCCAGAAGAGGCAGTTTGGGTTCTGATATTCCTGAGACCAGAGCAGATTGATCCAGTGTGGCAGACTGAGCTTGCTGAACCACCCCTTTTAATTCAGCCACCTCAAGAGACATCCTGAATTTGGCTTGCAGAGCAGTAACCGGATCCATACTGGAGTGTAGAGAAAAGTGTGGCCAGCTGTAATGTCACAGTGTGACTGTGAAATACCAAATGGGCTCCTATACTGTTCCTCAGGCTAGGGGTACCTAGCTGTCATTGTCCCCAGGATTACCCCTGATGGTGGGGACGACTGGGTTTCGTTCCTCACTATGCTCCTGAGTAGCATTAATCTGGTAAGTTTTATGGGAGAACATAAAGAAGTGTCATGTATAGTGTACAGTTCCTATAGAGTCTTGTGCTTGGGTGCGAGGAAAACACAGGAGACATAGGTTGAAATGAAATGACTTGTATTACTTCATACAAGCATGCTGAAAAGTTCACACAGTTTGCAGGAACAGCGACAGGAGACACAGCAGGCCAGAGTAACTTCAAGCACTACAATAAATCTCCAAAGCAGGTTCAGGATCTCTTCTCTGTACCGTAATTCCTCTGCAAACATGGATTCACCAAACAGCAGGTTTCCAGAGTCCAAAAGTGTTCCAAGGTTCCTCAGTAGGGAATAGCTGGAGTACAAGTCCAAGGCTTCCAGGAGTCAGGTCACAGACTGACTGAGGCTTGATTCAGGAGCACTGATTGTTCAGCTGAGGCTGCTTAAGAAGCAAGAGGGAAGAATCAGGGGGGAACATGAAAACTGGAAACTCCATATTAACTGAGGGCAAGAGCTGCAGAAAGACAGAAAGCAAAATGGCCGACGTAAAACTGAGTTTCAAGGAACATGTCAACAGAGACAAAGAACCTTACATTACTCCCCCCTTAGGGACAACCTCCGGATGACCTCAGACCAGGCTTGTCAGGGTACCTCTGATGAAACTGGCGGAGCAGGCGAGGAGCATTTACATTGTTGACTGGTTCCCATGAGTTGTCCTCCACTGGGTAGCCCTGCCATTTAATCAAATATTGCAACTGATTTCTGTACAACCTGGAATCTAGAATCCTTTCCACCATAAATTCTTCCTGACCATCGACCAGCACTGGGTCAGGGCAAGGAGAAGGACGTCCAGGAAACGTATTGGGTGTTGCAGCCTTTAGTAGGGATACATGAAAGACAGGGTGGATTCTCATAGTTCTGGGTAGTTGAAGACGACAAGCAACAGCACTTATAATCTTATTGATCTTATAAGGTCCAATGTACTTATGTCCCAATTTAGACGATGGAATCTTTAATTTAAGATTTCTGGTTGACAGCCAGACCAAATCTCCTACCTTGAAAGCTGGTGCAGGTTTACGAAATTTATCTGCTGCTTTCTTGTACCTTTCCTGAGCCAATTCTAGATTTTCCTTTAGAAGATCCATATTCTTTTGTAAAGAAGTGATTCTTTCAGCCACTGCCGGCAAGGGCGTATCTATGGGAAATCGAGGAAGAATGTTAGGATGATAACCTAGATTGGAGTAAAAAGGAGACTGCTTAGTGGGGGCGCTCTGAGAGTTGTTATAAGAGAACTCAGCCAGTGGAAGTAGATCCACCCAATCATCCTGTAGGTGGCAGATAAAACAGCGGAGATACTGCTCCAGGGTCTGATTGGTTCGTTCTGTCTGTCCATTAGTCTGGGGATGAAAAGCAGAAGAAAGGTTTACTTTAATGTCCAATGCTGCACAGAAATTTTGCCAAAACCTTGAAGTGAATTGCACCCCTCGATCCGAAATGACCTCATCCGGTACTCCATGTAAGCGAAACACATTCTTAATCATCAAGTCTGATGTCTGTTTTGCAGTGGGTAAGCCGACACAAGGGATAAAATGAGCTGCCTTTGTTAGACGGTCAACCACCACTAGAATGGTGTTCTTCCCTTGAGAGGTTGGTAACTCCACAATGAAGTCCATAGAAATGGATCCCCACGGGCGGGACGGGGTGGAAGAGGTTGCAACAGACCAGTTGGTGAGGAGCGAGGTGTTTTGCATCTTGCACAGACTTCACATGAAGTGACATAGTTTAAGACATCTTTCCTGTAAGTGGGCCACCAAAAGAAACGAGAAAGAAATTCTTGTGTCTTTAGAATTCCCCTATGCCCGGCTATCTTGGAATCGTGGATGAGTTGCAATACTCTCAATCTGACTGTTTCAGGTATATACAGACGTTGTCCCTGAATCCACACACCATTCTTAAAGACAAGACTTACGTCCCTTGGGGGTTGAGCCAACAAAGAATCCGCATGGTATGCTTCCTTGATGTCCTTAAGTAGGTCTTGATTATGAATCACTCCCAGGAATCTAGAGTCAGGAAGAATAGTCTTAGGAGGAGTAAGTGGACGTGTCTCTGCTGAATGAATCCTAGAGAGTGCATCAGCCTTTCCATTGCGCGATCCTGGTCTATAAGAAATTACAAAATTAAATTGGTTTAGGAAAAGATTCCAGCGAGCCTGGCGAGGAGTCAGGCACTTAGCCGACCTAATAAATTCAAGGTTACGATGGTCTGTCAGGACGACTATTTGCTGTGCAGCTCCCTGAAGAAGGTGTCTCCATTCCTTGAAGGCGGCAATAATGGCCAACAATTCTCTATTGCTCACATCGTAGTTCCTCTCAGCCGAAGACAACTGCTGGGAAAAGAAGGCACAGGGATGCAAGACATTCTTCTCACCTGTTCTCTGAGAGAGTATAGCTCCAACGGCACAGTCTGAAGCATCCACCTCTATTATGAAGGCAAGCTCGGGGTTGGGATGTACTAAGATAGGTGCGGTGGTAAATTTATCCTTTAAACAGGAAAATGCTTCCTGAGCTTGCGGGGTCCAGGAGAATCTAGACTGTTTCCGGGTAAGTTGGGTGATAGGTGACACTACCTCAGAAAAATTCTTAATGAAACGTCTATAGAAGTTGGCAAACCCGATGAAACGCTGCACCTTCTTCAATTTCTAGGAATTGGCCAATCCTTGATGGCTTGGGTCTTGCTTCCATCCATACTAATCCCCTGCGTAGATAGTACATACCCCAGAAATTGAATTTCGGTCCTATGGAATTCACATTTTTCAAGTTTGATGTAGAGATGGTTTTGTCTTAGGCGTTCTAAGACCATTCTCACATGTCCATGATGTTCCTCTGTGGAGTTAGAAAAAATTTGAATATCATCCAGATAAATCACCACAAATGTATCTAGGAGATCCCTGAAGATATCATTCACGAAGTGTTGGAAAGTGGCTGGGGCGGTACTCAGACCAAAAGGCATAACTAGATATTCAAAGTGTCCATAGCGTGACCTGAAAGCAGTCTTCCATTCATCCCCAGGTCTCATACGGACCAAGTTATAGGCCCCACGGAGATCCAGTTTAGAGAAAATTTTGGCATGCCGCACTTCTCCAACAACTCAGGGATTAAAGGCAATGGATAACGGTTTCTAATAGTAACCTTATTGAGTTCCCTATAGTCTATGCAGGGTCTCAGAGATCCATCTTTCTTCTTCACAAAGAAGATGGGTGCACCTGCGGGAGATGAAGAGGGGCGTATGAAGCCCTTGGCTAAATTTTCGTCTATATAATCCTTCAAAGCTTTTAGCTCGGGCCCCGCTAGGGGGTAGATCTTACCAAAAGGTATCTCGGCTCCGGGTAATAATTCAATTGGACAATCATATGGACGGTGAGGAGGAAGCTGATCAGCGTTCTTCTTGTCACATAAATCGTCATAGTCCTGGTATACAGCTGGTAGTTCAGGGACTGACATGGTTCCTTTAGGAACAGAGCAAGCTGAAACTCCTTGACTCATCTGTTTCTCCGGAAAGTGTAATTCCTTGGTCTCCCAGTTAATTGTAGGATTCTGCGCCTGCAGCCATGGTAGCCCTAGAATGATGGGAAAGTGGGGAGAAGAGATAAGCAAAAAAGACATTTTCTCCTGATGATCTTTACCCATAAGGACCCTCAAAGGCTCTGTTTCTTGATCCACTGGTCCAGAAGTCAGTAGAGAGCCATCCACAGTCTCCATCTGTACTGGAGTAGCCTTCTTCACTGAACGTATCCCCTGTTTCAGAGCAAAGGAGATATCCATAAAATTTCCACTTGCTCCTGAGTCGATCATAGCAGAGCTAGACACCCAGACTGAGTCAACCCAGAGTTTGATGGAAAGGAAGCAATGAGAATTGTTTCTTTTACAACTCAGCTGGGACAACCGCTGAGGAAACTTGAAAAATTGCAGCGTTTATACCGTCATCGTCCCCAGAACTAACAGAGTTTAAGTCCGAGAAATCAAGATCTCTTGCAGCAGATCTCTCTGGAGCCTGAGGCTCGGACATGACAGAGCTCCTCTCGCAACACTCACAGTGAATGACTGCTGCAGTAGTCTTACGAGAACGGCTGGGGCAGTTTATAATGAAGTGCCCTGACTTACCACAGTAGAAACATAGATTTTCCTTTATACGATGTTCTTTGCGTGCATCACTAACCCGTCTTTGTAAAGAGTCCACCTGCATGGGTTCAGGTTCTGGTTCCCTTGTGATCCTACTCAAAGGTTCCTTAGCTGAGGAGGGAGGTAGTAAAAGGTTAGTGCGATTATTTTCGAACCATTTCTCTTGTCTGCGTTCAGTCAGACGAGCATCAATACGGATACAATAGTTAATAAAGTCACCTAACGCAGTGGGAGGGTCGGCACGAGCAAGTTCATCCTTAATCAGTGGAGACAACCCTTTCCAAAAAATAGATTTTTTAGCGGAAGTGTCCCAAGTGGTATCAAGAGCCCATCTCCTGAAATCCAGGGCATATTCGGCTACTGAACGCTTACCTTGGCGCAAAGTTAACATGGCTGCTTCAGCTGTTGCACCTCGATTGGGGTCATCAAACACCTGCCCCATGGCTGAAATAAAAGCATCAAGGTGATTCAAACAATCATCCTCAGTCTCAATCAGAGGGTTTGCCCACATCAAAGCCTTATTGGTAAGCAACATGATTATAGTAAGCACTTTGGATCGTTCAGTGGGAAATTGTGAAGCATGTGCAGAGAAAAATAAATTGCATTGATTAATAAATCCCCTGAATTTCTCACGTTCACCGCCAAAACGAAAAGGAGGTAATTTGGGGATCCCAGAACTTGGGGTTATGGCAGGAGCCTGGGCTCGTTCCTCTAGAGCCTCAATCCTGGCTCGCAATTCCTGGGTAGTCTGTCCAAACACTTGCAAATTATGATTAGTGAGGTCCTGTAGGCTTGCAAAACGGGTTTTTAAAATCTGTACATCTGAAAGGATTGTATCAGTCACTCCGCAAAGTTCCTTTATGCGGGCCTCCATCTTCCAGATCTTTTAAGGCAGAGGTGTGGAAGGAGAAGAGGAAAGGAAAAAAAAAAAAAAAACAATAGTGTTTACCTGTGGTAACACTCCAGAGTAAAATTTTAAGGGAATGCGCTCACCTGGAATGGTTGTGAGAAGTCACAACCACTGTCATCACATAAGGTATTAAACGGACATCTGATATCCACAGTCACAGCAGACACAGCTTTCCCAGACCCAGCAGACACTAAACATTGGCTCCTGAATCTTGTCATGTATAGTGTACAGTTCCTATAGCGTCTTGTGCTTGGGTGCGAGGAAAACACAGGAGACATAGGTTGAAATGAAATGACTTGTATTACTTCATACAAGCATGCTGAAAAGTTCACACAGTTTGCAGGAACAGCGACAGGAGACACAGCAGGCCAGAGTAACTTCAAGCACTACAATAAATCTCCAAAGCAGGTTCAGGATCTCTTCTCTGTACCGTAATTCCTCTGCAAACATGGATTCACCAAACAGCAGGTTTCCAGAGTCCAAAAGTGTTCCAAGGTTCCTCAGTAGGGAATAGCTGGAGTACAAGTCCAAGGCTTCCAGGAGTCAGGTCACAGACTGACTGAGGCTTGATTCAGGAGCACTGATTGTTTAGCTGAGGCTGCTTAAGAAGCAAGAGGGAAGAATCAGGGCGGGAACATGAAAACTGGAAACTCCATATTAACTGAGGGCAAGAGCTGCAGAAAGACAGAAAGCAAAATGGCCGACGGAAAACTGAGTTTCAAGGAACATGTCAACAGAGACAAAGAACCTTACAAGAAGACAGACAGGGCAAAACAGAAACACAGTCACAAAGCACTCTCACAGGAAAAAAAGCACTAAGGAACCAAAATGGAAGGCCCATGAGGCAACAAAGTAACATAAAGATACAAAGGGAAAAGGAAAGGCGTCACAAAACACCGCTCACAACAACTTTGGAATAACCACCAGTAAACCAGGATGTGTCCATCTCTCGAGACCATGATACACTAACTATAGCTCGCATTACCTGCATAGCAAAGCCAGCATTTATAGGAGGGCAGACATGACTGGTTCTCCCACAGCATGTGACTAAAAGGATTAACAACCAGCAAAGATTGATCATGGAGTTAAATGGAAGAGTGTAAAGGGTATGCCACACTAAACAACATCGCTAACGGATCGCTAAAAAACGTCACTATTTAGCGATCCCGTTAGCGATGTTGTTGTGTGCGGCATCTACCAGCGACGTGGCCCCTGCTGAGATCCTGCTGTGATCTCGCTCGTCGTTCTCATCGTTCCTGACCCTATTTTTATCGTCGGCGCCCCGCTGGTAAGTATATATCGCTGAGTGTGGCACCTTTTCTTAGCGATTTAGCGGTACTTTTGTACCGCTAAAGTCGTTAAGGAGATCGCTAACCGCGATAGCGTCCTTAACGACATTGCTAAGTTAAGCCGCTACTAGCGATATTGAAACTATCCCGCTAGCGATCGCATTAGTATGCGTCGTTATCGTGATCGCTAGCGGGATAGTTTAGTGTGGCAGTACCTTAAGAATCTGTGGAATTCACAGACCCGGCCGCCGCCATGACAGTTGGTGATACTTGGAAAAACCTCCGTGTCACATCACAGCTGTGAGCACTTAACAGCTGCTTAGGAGGCTCTGAGTTCATTTCTCTATAAGGGCCTGTAATCCTGTCATCTAGATTCATCTATTAAGTGCCACAATAAAAATTTGAATGCAATATCCTCATGTTTGCCACACCAGTGCCTCCTACATCACTATTGTGCTGTCAGCTACAATCCTGATCCTGTGCTGTGGAGTCAGAGATCGTCAGCTGCAGTGGCTTACCTATAATGAGGCGAGTTGAGCCTTCTGTCTCAGGCGCGGCAGCTAGGGGGCGGCAGAGCAGAACTCAGAACACGTGATGTGGTGCCGGCTCTCCTTAATCCCTGCTGAGTCTAACACTCCTGCGCACTGTGCTATGTGTCCCGCAGTGAGAAGCAGCCACGCCCCCAAGCACCCCTTCCTCACCCTCTCATCTTTCTACTTCACCTTCTGGCAGTCAGGAGTCCGTTGCTGTGCTGTCCTCTTATGTGCCAGCAGGACCTGTGATGAGGTCACAGGAGGGGGAGGAATCAGGGGGTCACATGGTCAGGCTCCCTGTGTGCAGGTCTGCTGTCCTGGTTGTCATGGTGCTGGATGAAGGTAAGTTTATGTGTGGGATCAGGAGGGTTTACAGTGTGGATGTAGCAGAGCTGTGTGTGTACAGTCATGGCCAAAAGTTTTGAGAATGACACAAATATTAATTTTTACAAAGTCTACTGCTTCACTTTTTCTAATGGCAATTTGCATATACTCCAGAATGTTATAAAGAGTGATCAGCTTAACAGCAATTACTTGCAAAGTCAATATTTGGCTAGAAAATGAACTTTATCCCCTAAAACACATTTCAACATCATTGCAGCCCTGCCTTAAAAGTACCAGCTAACCTCTTTTCAGTGATTGCTCCATTAACACAGGTGTGGGTGTTGATGAGGACATGGCTGGAGATCAATCTGTCATGATTAAGTAAGAATGAGACCACTGGACACTTTGAAAGGAGGCTGGTGCTTGGCATCATTGTTTCTCTTCTGTTAACCATGGTTATCTCTAAAGAAACACGTGCAGTCATCATTGCAATGCACAAAAATGGCCTAACAGGGAAGAGTATCGCAGCTAGAAAGTTTGCACCTCAGTCAACAATCTATCGCATCATCAAGAACTTCAAGGAGAGAGGTTCCATTGTTGCCAAAAAGGCTCCAGGGCGCCCAAGAAAGACCAGCAAGCGCCGGCTACCAGCAGTGCAGAGCTTGCTCAGGAATGGCAGCAGGCAGGTGTGAGTGCATCTGCACGCACTGTGAGGCGGAGACTCTTGGAGCAAGGCCTGGTCTCAAGGAGGGCAGCAAAGAAGCCACTTCTCTCCAGAAAAAACATCATGGACAGACTGATATTCTGCAAAAGGTACAGGCAGTGGACTGCTGAGGACTGGGGTAAAGTTATTTTCTCTGATGAATCCCCTTTTCGATTGTTTGGGACATCAGGAAAACGCCTCATTCGGAGAAGACAAGGTGAGCGCTACCACCAGTCTTGTCTCATGCCAACTGTTAAGCATCCTGAAACCATTCATGTGTGGGGTTGCTTCTCAGCCAAGGGAATCGGCTTTCTCACAGTCTTGCCTAAAAACACAGCCATGAATAAAGAATGGTACCAGAATGTCCTCCAAGGGCAACTTCTCCCAACCCTCCAAGAGCAGTTTGGCGATCAACAATGCCTTTTCCAGCATGATGGAGCACCTTGCCATAAAACAAAGGTGATAACTAAATGGCTCAGGGAACAAAACATAGAGATTTTGGGTCCATGGCCTGGAAACTCCCCAGATCTTAATCCCATTGAGAACTTGTGGTCAATCATCAAGAGACGGGTGGATAAACAAAAACCTAAAAATTCTGACAAAATGAAAGCATTGATTGTGCAAGAATGGACTGCTATCAGTCAGGATTTGGTCCAAAAGTTGATTAAGAGCATGCCAGGGAGAATTGCAGAGGTCCTGAAGAAGAAGGGTCAACACTAGTGTTGAGCGATACGATACCGCAAGTATCGGGTATCGGCCGATATTAGCTCTATCAGCCTTTCGATACTTAGTTCCGATATTTTCGTCTTATCGGATACCGGAATCGGGATTGTCACTGTCACTGTCAGTGTCCGTCGGTCGGGTCTGTCAGGAGTCAGCGGCACTTACCTGGCAGAAGATCTCCGGCGGTCACGGGCTGGACTGCTTCATGGCCGCCATCATCTTTCCCCGGCGGTCACATGCAGTTTCTCCGCGATAACTGCAGTGACTGCTGGGTAATCCCGGCCGTAAAGCAGTCAGTCCGATGACGTCACCGCCGGGGAAGCAGGTAATCAGCTGTGCTGCGTCGCGATGACAGGCTCTGCCTGTCATTGCGATGTAGCAGAGCTGGATCGTCGTGGGACTGTCGTTACTATGGACTGCGTCGGACAGGTGGTATACTGTTGGTTTGTTTTTTTTCTTTTTTTACAGGAGATCGATGGCGTCGCAGGAATGAGTGTATAATAAAATTAATGAAAACTGTGTTGTCTCTTTTATTTCATTAAAAGACTTTTTTCTTGCTGTGTCTTTTTTTTTATACATTTAATAACTTTGGGATTAATAATGGATCGGTGTCTTATTGACACCTCTCCATTATTAACCGGGCTTATTGTCACCGTGCAATCAACGGTGACATTAACCCCTTATTACCCCACTTGCCACCGCTACAGGGCAGTGGGAAGAGCCGGGTAAAGTGCCACAATTGGCACATCTTTTGATGCGCCAAATGTGGGGCTGCTGTAGCCTGGTATTATCAGGCTGTTGAGGGCCAAAATCCATGGGCCTTGACAGTCTTTTAATACCAGGCCGCAGCAGTCTGCATTTTACTTGGCTGGTTAACAAAAATTGGGGGACCCCTACGCCGTTTTTTTTTTCGAAGGGATCCCCTATTTTTGTTAACCAGCCAAGCTAAAGCAGACTGCTGTGGCCTGGTATTATCAGGCTTGCAAGGTCCATGGATATTGGATCCTTACCAGCCTGAAAAACCAGGCCTCAGCGGTCTGCTTCATCTGGCTGGTTAACAAAAATAGGGGGGACCCCACGCCAATTTTTTTCGAGGGGATCCCCTATTTTTGTTAATCAGCCAAGATATGCAGACTGCTGTGGCCTGGTATTATCAGGCTGGCAAGGTCCATGGATCTTGGCTCCTTAACAGCCTGAAAATCCAGGCCTCAGCGGTCTGCTTCATCTGGCTGGTTAACAAAAATAGGGGGGACCCCACGCCATTTTTTATTCGAAGGGAACCCCTATTTTTGTTAATCAGTTCCCTCTGACGTCACTGATTGTGTCCCTGGCTGACCTGAAGTGAAAGTGGAAAGCAATCAATTAAGCTTTCCACTTCCTCTCCTGTCAGCCAGGAGAGGAACTCATTCATTTGGGGGTTTACTGTGAGGCTGCAGCATTAGCTGCGGTCCCTGCAGTAAACATTAACCCTTTCTGAAGGATTACACCGTGGGACCTGACTGTGCATGGGATAGGTAAGAATAATTTTGCTTTTTATTTTATTTTTATTACAGGAAATGGTTTTTGCAGTCAAATAAAAGATGGTCAAAAACATGTGTCTTATTTCATTAAAATGATTTTTAATTAAAGTGTGTGTGTTTTATTTTTATTTCATGCAATAGGATTAATAATTGATAGTTGTCTAATTGACAGCTGTCAATTATTAACCTGGCTTAAGGTCACCTTTCAATTGCAATGTGCTTTAACCCCATATTAACCCATTCGCCACCGCTACAGGGCAATGGGAATAGACGGGCAAAGTGCCAGATAGGGCGAATCTAATTATAGATTTGTCTTTTCTGGGGTGTCTGGGGGCAGATGTTAGTAGCCAGGGGGGGCCAAAAATAATGGTCCCTCTCTGGGCTATTATTATCTGTCCCCATTCGCTGGCTTTGTCTGTCTGGTTGCGAAAATAGGGCGGGAGCCCACGCATTTTTTTTAAACAATTTTACACCTCATATATATATAATATATACATGTCATTGAAATTTGTGACACATATATATATATATTTATATTTATAGTTCATACACTTCTACATAGTATAATAGCCGCTAAGTCAATTGACGGCTTTTGTGAAAATGCAGAACCCGACATGAAATGACACTTGGTGTACATAGGGTTAACCATGTCTTTTCATGTCCTTTGCTATCTGATTTGCACAAACAATTACATCAGTCTATGTGTGCAAAATTTCACACCTGTAGGGGTTAATTAAAGGTGTAAATTCGTAGCAAAAAAGTCCGTTTTTTTTACAACGAATTTACACCTTTAATTAACCCCTACAGGTGTGAAATTTTGCACACATAGACTGATGTAATTGTTTGTGCAAATCAGATTGCAAACGACATGAAAAGACATGGTTAACCCTATGTACACCAAGTGTCATTTCATGTCGGGTGCTTCTGTCTTTTCACAGAAGCCGGCTTTACCCGGCAATTGAATCAGAGGATATTTTACTATGTAGAAGTGTATAAACTATACATATATGTATATATATATGTCACAATGACATGTATATATTATATATATATATTGTGAGACAGTGAAGGAATATGTGGTGAATGAGGTGTATATTTCACCTAAGTACCTTGCTGACTGGTATGAGCGAAATGTGTGGCTTTGTAAACCTGGTGGTAAAGAAAGGTCACTACACCTGCCATTCAGTACACGCTTGCAGCTCAGACCTGAATCCACTCAGGTGTTGATTAGGAAGCCAGAAGTAGGTGCTTGTGAGCACAGTCAGAGAGCTCATTCAGTCTGGACAAGGGGTCCAGACACAGAAGGTGTCTCCAAGAGTGTGGGAACTGTCTTTAGCCCGGACACAGGGAGGTGTCCTGGCACAAGGAAGCAGTCTCTAAGAGTGTGAGCTATCTCAGTCTGGGTGCAGGAAGTACCCCGGACACAGGAGTAGTCGCAGTGAGAATCCGTGCGAATAGCGACTGAATGGGAGGTGACCTCTCTCAAGTCTGGACATTGGAGTTGCCTTCGACATAAAGAGGAGTGTCTGTGAAACTCCATACTGGTAACATATGTGATATGTGTTGTTTTGGGCACAGACTGGTAGAGTCTGGGTCCCGGATAGAGAGGGCCATCTATCTAAGTGTAATTTAGTGGCTAGACAAGCCCAGGTTTTCTGTTTATGATTTGTTTTTATCTGTGTGCTGTGGACTTTAATAAAACTGGTTGCGGCCAGTTTTCACCAAACTGCTGTCTGAATGAACTGTTTCCGTGCCATTCTGTCTACCCAGACAGCGATCCTAGAGCTAAACCCCCCGGAAAGCTACAATTGGCGGAGAATGCTGGGGCAGCGCAGGGCCTGGTACAGTTAGTGCTGGAGTGTGCATGCAGCACAGTGGCGAGAGACAGCATTAAAGGTGAAGTCTATTGAAATAGCAACAGAAAAAAAAAAAAAAGTGTGTCAGCAGAAACGTCTGTTTGGAGCAGTCTTGGAGAGACAGTGGCCCTGATAGGGTCTGCAGAAAGAAAATGTATGCACAGCAAAGCTGAACTTGTTGTGAAAATGACTGTGGAATGTGCAGCAGCAAAAGAAAGTTTGTGGAGCAGTCTTAAAGAGACAGTAGCCCTAATAGACTTTGCAAAAGAAAAAAAAAAAAAAAAGTGGTTGCACAGCAAGGCTGAATTTTCTGTGGAAAAAAGCTGTGTAGTGTGTATGTCTTGAGTGAAGACTGCCGTTGTTAAGACAGAGAAGTCTGACAGCATGGATGACAGCATGGAGGCGCTGTTTGAACAAATGGCACAAGTTAATGTGCAACATAAAACTGCCGTGGTTGAGACAGATGAGTCCGGCAGTATGGAGGAGCTCATTGAGTACCTGGCCCAGGCCCAGCGAAGCATGGAGCAGAGCATGGAGCAGCAGCGCCTGCAGCACCAGCAGCGCATGCAGGAGGACCGGCAGCAATTCCTGCAGCAGCAGCAGGAGAATAACCGGTTATTTATTGAGCAGATGACAGCACCAAAAAAGGATTTCGGTGTCGCGTCCCGAAGTAATGTTGTGAAGGCACCGGCGTTGTCCGCTATAAAGAAGGCGGTAAGACGGTCCTTGAGAAAAATGACACCTCGTGATGATGTGGAGGTATATCTTACTAGGTTTGAGAGACTGGCAGAGAAGGAGAATCTGCCACTATCTGAATGGGCCATGGCGGTCGTACCCTATCTGATTGGGGAACCCCAAAAAGTCTGGGCTGACCTGAGCAAGCAGGACAGCGAAGACTATGCCAAGTTGAAAGCGGCGATTCTTACCCGGCTGGGTGTTACGGTGACAGCCCGTGCCAGGGGAGTTCGTGACTGGAGATACAGTTGGGAGTCTGCAGTCAGCAGGCCTGATTATGGAGTTGAAAAGGTGATAGTGGACCGCTACACCCAAGCACGTCCTCCTGAGGTACAGCCGTCTGAGAGGTCATCACTTCGGAGTTCCCGGACGCTGAACTCTCGCGGTAAGAGCGTTCCAGCTGTTGGGGACATGGGGTATGCTGATAAGCGGGTTCAGGCCCGAGGGGACATGTGGGTGGGAGAGTGTGATGGACAGTGTTGGAGCTGGCGTGAAATTGCAGCCAACTGTCCAATAGAGGGGGAGCCTATGTGTTGTGATGATGGCAGATCCCTCTCTCCCTGCGCAGAGCCTGTGTGTGTGTCCACCTCAGCCGAAGAGACTGGACCACAGGGGTCCCCGGTGGTTGTAAGTGACTGCCCAGCACAGGCCCTCTTGGACTCAGAGAGTCCAGTGACTTCCGTATGTGACAGCCTGAGTGATAGGGACTTCATCCCTGATAAGCACCTGAGTGTGGTGTACATCCATGAAGACACCAAAGTCTACCCAGAGACTGCCGTGGACTTGGTCCCAAACTCGGGGAGGTTTCATATGAAGTGGGGGTAGTGAAGACCCTGGTGCACCCCGTTATATTGGGTAATGACTTTCCCCGGTCTAAGGATCTCTGGGGAAAATGTTTCTGATGGACACTGTGATGAAGCTCCTACTGAGGGTGCGCAGTCCCGAGGGGCGGAACACAATGCTAGTGGGCCGTTAAACTTATGTGATAATGATGATGACCATGATAATATTGATAATGATAATGATGCTAATCATAATAGTGATGATACTGATGATGACCGTGATAAAGATGAAATTTCTTTGCAGGTGATGTTGGGAGACGAGGATGGTGGTTCTCGGGAACCGAGTGTCCCTGACTTGCCTGTGTCCTGTGACGGTTTTGAGAGTGAGCAGTGGCGAGAACCCTCTCTTAAAACAGCACAGGAAAATATGATTGTTCTAAATGAGGTTTCCCAGGAGCCTGACTCTGAGGAGAGGTTCTCTCATGTTGCCATAAACACTGAAGTCCAGGGAGAGGTTGTGAGTCAGCTCCTAGTGCCTGAACTATATAGAAGTATAGTGCTGGGGTTGTCACATAGTCACATACTTGAGGGACCAGATGGTGAAGTTAATGTTGTGGATGACATGTTAACTAAGGTTCCAGATCAAGATGTGAATGAAAATGAATTGTATAACCCTGACAGTGAGCAGGATGTGAATGAAAATGAATTGTATAACCCTAACAGTGAGCAGGATATGAATGAAAATGAATTGTATAACCCTGACAGTGAGCAGGATGTGAATGAAAATGAAGTGTATAGCCCTGACAGTGAGCCAGATGTGGCTGAGAAAAAGGGGTCAGATAGTGATAGTGAATTATCTGATGACCATAAAGCAACCAGTGCAAATGAGGAAGGCATGGTAGCAGAGGAGGTTGAGAGTCCTGAGAAGAAAGCTGATGCTGACCTTACAGCCAGACAGAAGATGGCATCTGGAGATGTTTTACAGTTGGCCGGTTCCCTGGCGAAGACTAAGGTGAAAGGAGGAGAGCTGAGCTTTAAAGGCAGGACTCTGAAACTGAACACAGCACAAGTGGATGCTGTTGAAGATGAGAAGTTGTCAGTGTGTGGTGTGGATCTGCATCATGCCAAGGACTCGGAAGGTGATGCTGCAGAGGTGGAGAAAGCCATGGAAGTGGTGGACACCAGGCCAGGTGCCTCACCAGAGGCTGATGTCTCAAGTGAAGCTGTGAGGAACAAGACTGAAGATGTGGGGAATGACTCTGCCCCGGAATATGTTTCTGTTGGAGACAGCGGCGTGGACGGTGTACTGTCCGGATCCGTGGCTGCGACTCGCGAAGCTCGGGCCGGAAGTTCGGCGCCCGGTGCGCCATCGGAGTTCTCGAGCGACCCAAAGGATCTGGATAAATCCCAAGATGAGATTTTGAGACCTCGGGTTGGCCTTGGTGAGCTCAGGCGCATTTTCATGGAGTCTACACTTGAACCACGTCCCAGTGAGTGGGAGGGGCGATGTGTCGCTCCGTTGCCGCTGCAGATACACGGGAGCTCAGATGGGATGCAGAACATGGTGGAAAAGAAGACTGATGGTAGGGCTTCTGAGCATGTCCTACCAGAAGAGCCTGAAGAAAGGGCCGAAGACGTAAAGGACGTCCAACAACTACAGGAGAAGATGCGTAGCCATGAGGATCTCCTGGAGAAAGAAGTAAGAGCTCTGAGTCTTATGCAAAGTGAGCCTGTACCAGAAGAGGATAAATTATGTGTACCGACCAAGAAAAACGATCAGCTCCCTCTACAGTGCCAATCGTTTGAACAGTGTGGCTCGGAATGGTCAGAGACCATGACAGAGGCGCTTGGGTTCTGTGAGGTAGAATTTATGAATCAACGGATATTTAAGAAAGTAGATGTGCTAAAGAAAGTTCAGGAGGAATTAGAGAAAACCCCTATACCTCCTGTAACAGTTGGTGACACAGGGTCAGTGCCCCAAAAACAGGAGGTACGAAAGTTTCTGAGGAAGAATCAGCAGAGCTGTTCTGACGTGCCTGGTCGTACTTATCTGGTGAGCCACTATACCAAGACTGAGGCTGGCACTAGAGTCAAGATGAGGCAGTGCAGGATGCCCGAGGCCCGCAGAGAGTATAGGCCTGGGAGGGTACAGGGTAGTGCGGATGCTTCAGATGAAGAGAAAACTGATGTTGGCTATGACAGTGGTGAGGATGGGGCTGATGAGGGCCATGACTGGTCCGGAGTTCACTGTCTCTGTTGGATTGTTGACCAGCCCTCCGGTCTGGATGACCAGCCCTCCGGTCTGGAGAAGAGGGATGGGATATGTGAGACAGTGAAGGAATATGTGGTGAATGAGGTGTATATTTCACCTAAGTACCTTGCTGACTGGTATGAGCGAAATGTGTGGCTTTGTAAACCTGGTGGTAAAGAAAGGTCACTACACCTGCCATTCAGTACACGCTTGCAGCTCAGACCTGAATCCACTCAGGTGTTGATTAGGAAGCCAGAAGTAGGTGCTTGTGAGCACAGTCAGAGAGCTCATTCAGTCTGGACAAGGGGTCCAGACACAGAAGGTGTCTCCAAGAGTGTGGGAACTGTCTTTAGCCCGGACACAGGAGGTGTCCTGGCACAAGGAAGCAGTCTCTAAGAGTGTGAGCTATCTCAGTCTGGGTGCAGGAAGTACCCCGGACACAGGAGTAGTCGCAGTGAGAATCCGTGCGAATAGCGACTGAATGGGAGGTGACCTCTCTCAAGTCTGGACATTGGAGTTGCCTTCGGACATAAAGAGGAGTGTCTGTGAAACTCCATACTGGTAACATATGTGATATGTGTTGTTTTGGGCACAGACTGGTAGAGTCTGGGTCCCGGATAGAGAGGGCCATCTATCTAAGTGTAATTTAGTGGCTAGACAAGCCCAGGTTTTCTGTTTATGATTTGTTTTTATCTGTGTGCTGTGGACTTTAATAAAACTGGTTGCGGCCAGTTTTCACCAAACTGCTGTCTGAATGAACTGTTTCCGTGCCATTCTGTCTACCCAGACAGCGATCCTAGAGCTAAACCCCCCAGAAAGCTTACAATATATATATATATGTATTCTATGTGTGTATATTTAGTGTTTACAAGGAAATAAAGGTTTTTTTTAGTTGCGATATTTTGTTCCCATAGACTTACATTGGACTTCCGGTATCGGAATCGGATATCGCCGATATTTAGTGATATCGGCGATACCATTCCGATCCGATATTTTTAGATATCGAGCAGTATCGCTCAACACTAGTCAATAGTGTTGAGCGATACTGCTCGATATCTAAAAATATCGGATCGGAATGGTATCGCCGATATCACTAAATATCGGCGATATCCGATTCCGATACCGGAAGTCCAATGTAAGTCTATGGGAACAAAATATCGCAACTAAAAAAAACCTTTATTTCCTTGTAAACACTAAATATACACACATAGAATACATATATATATATATATATATACATGTCATTGTGACATATATATATACATATATGTATAGTTTATACACTTCTACATAGTAAAATATCCTCTGATTCAATTGCCGGGTAAAGCCGGCTTCTGTGAAAAGACAGAAGCACCCGACATGAAATGACACTTGGTGTACATAGGGTTAACCATGTCTTTTCATGTCGTTTGCAATCTGATTTGCACAAACAATTACATCAGTCTATGTGTGCAAAATTTCACACCTGTAGGGGTTAATTAAAGGTGTAAATTCGTTGTAAAAAAAACGGACTTTTTTGCTACGAATTTACACCTTTAATTAACCCCTACAGGTGTGAAATTTTGCACACATAGACTGATGTAATTGTTTGTGCAAATCAGATAGCAAAGGACATGAAAAGACATGGTTAACCCTATGTACACCAAGTGTCATTTCATGTCGGGTTCTGCATTTTCACAAAAGCCGTCAATTGACTTAGCGGCTATTATACTATGTAGAAGTGTATGAACTATAAATATAAATATATATATATGTGTCACAAATTCAATGACATGTATATATATATATATAGAGGTGTAAAATTGTTTAAAAAAAATGCGTGGGCTCCCGCCCTATTTTCGCAACCAGACAGACAAAGCCAGCGAATGGGGACAGATAATAATAGCCCAGAGAGGGACCATTATTTTTGGCCCCCCTGGCTACTAACATCTGCCCCCAGACACCCCAGAAAAGACAAATCTATAATTAGATTCGCCCTATCTGGCACTTTGCCCGTCTATTCCCATTGCCCTGTAGCGGTGGCGAATGGGTTAATATGGGGTTAAAGCCACATTGCAATTGAAAGGTGACCTTAAGCCAGGTTAATAATTGACAGCTGTCAATTAGACAACTATCAATTATTAATCCTATTGCATGAAATAAAAATAAAACACACACACTTTAATTAAAAATCATTTTAATGAAATAAAGACACATGTTTTTGACCATCTTTTATTTGACTGCAAAAACCATTTCCTGTAATAAAAATAAAATAAAAAAGCAAAATTATTCTTACCTATCCCATGCACAGTCAGGTCCCACGGTGTAATCCTTCAGAAAGGGTTAATGTTTACTGCAGGGACCGCAGCTAATGCTGCAGCCTCACAGTAAACCCCCAAATGAATGAGTTCCTCTCCTGGCTGACAGGAGAGGAAGTGGAAAGCTTAATTGATTGCTTTCCACTTTCACTTCAGGTCAGCCAGGGACACAATCAGTGACGTCAGAGGGAACTGATTAACAAAAATAGGGGTTCCCTTCGAATAAAAAATGGCGTGGGGTCCCCCTATTTTTGTTAACCAGCCAGATGAAGCAGACCGCTGAGGCCTGGTTTTTCAGGCTGGTAAGGATCCAATATCCATGGACCTTGCAAGCCTGATAATACCAGGCCACAGAAAGTCTGCTTAGCTTGGCTGATTAACAAAAATAGGGGATCCCCTCGAAAAAAATTGGCGTGGGGTCCCCCCTATTTTTGTTAACCAGCCAGATGAAGCAGACCGCTGAGGCCTGGTTTTTCAGGCTGGTAAGGATCCAATATCCATGGACCTTGCAAGCCTGATAATACCAGGCCACAGCAGTCTGCTTAGCTTGGCTGGTTAACAAAAATAGGGGATCCCCTCGAAAAAAAAAAACGGCGTAGGGGTCCCCCTATTTTTGTTAACCAGCCAAGTAAAATGCAGACTGCTGCGGCCTGGTATTAAAAGACTGTCAAGGCCCATGGATTTTGGCCCTCAACAGCCTGATAATACCAGGCTACAGCAGCCCCACATTTGGCGCATCAAAAGATGTGCCAATTGTGGCACTTTACCCGGCTCTTCCCACTGCCCTGTAGCGGTGGCAAGTGGGGTAATAAGGGGTTAATGTCACCGTTGATTGCACGGTGACAATAAGCCCGGTTAATAATGGAGAGGTGTCAATAAGACACCGATCCATTATTAATCCCAAAGTTATTAAATGTATAAAAAAAAAGACACAGCAAGAAAAAAGTCTTTTAATGAAATAAAAGAGACAACACAGTTTTCATTAATTTTATTATACACTCATTCCTGCGACGCCATCGATCTCCTGTAAAAAAAGAAAAAAAACAAACCAACAGTATACCACCTGTCCGACGCAGTCCATAGTAACGACAGTCCCACGACGATCCAGCTCTGCTACATCGCAATGACAGGCAGAGCCTGTCATCGCGACGCAGCACAGCTGATTACCTGCTTCCCCGGCGGTGACGTCATCGGACTGACTGCTTTACGGCCGGGATTACCCAGCAGTCACTGCAGTTATCGCGAGAAACTGCATGTGACCGCCGGGGAAAGATGATGGCGGCCATGAAGCAGTCCAGCCCGTGACCGCCGGAGATCTTCTGCCAGGTAAGTGCCGCTGACTCCTGACAGACCCGACCGACGGACACTGACAGTGACAGTGACAATCCCGATTCCGGTATCCGATAAGACGAAAATATCGGAACTAAGTATCGAAAGGCTGATAGAGCTAATATCGGCCGATACCCGATACTTGCGGTATCGTATCGCTCAACACTACTAGTCAACACTGCAAATATTGACTTGCTGCATTAACTCATTCTAACTGTCAATATAAGCTTTTGTTACTCATATGTTTGCAATTATATTTCTGTCTGTGATAAAAACATCTGTCAAACACACACATGAAAACCAGAGGGCAGCAGATCATGTGAAAATATAATATTTGTGTCATTCTCAAAACTTTTGGCCATGACTGTACGAGGTGTACGGAGCGGAGCCTTGAGTGTACGAGGTGTACGGAGCAGAGCTGTGTGTGTACGGAGCGAAGCCGTGTGTGTACGAAGTGTACAGAGTGGAGCCGTGTGTGTACGAGGTGTCCGGAGGGAGCCATGTGTGTACGAGGTGTACGGAGCGGAGCCGTGTGTGTACGAGGTGTATGGAGCGGAGCCGTGTGTGTACGAAGTGTACGGAGCAGAGCTGTGTGTGTACGGAGCGAAGCCGTGTGTGTACGAAGTGTACAGAGTGGAGCCGTGTGTGTACGAGGTGTCCGGAGCGGAGCCGTGTGTGTACGAGGTGTACGTAGCGGAGCCGTGTATGTATGAGGTGTACGGAGTGGAGCCGTGTGTGTACGAAGTGTACGTAGCGGAGCCGTGTGTGTACGAGGTGTACGGAGCTAAGCTGTGTGTGTAAGAGGTGTACAGAGCGGAGCCGTGTGTACGAGGTGTACGGAGCGAAGCCGTGTGTGTACGAAGTGTACGGAGCGAAGCCGTGTGTACGGAGCGAAGCCGTGTGTGTACGAAGTGTACGGAGCGAAGCCGTGTGTGTATGGAGCGAAGCTGTGTGTGTGCGAAGTGTACGGAGCGGAGCCGTGTGTGTACGAGGTGTACGGAGCGGAGCCGTGTATGTACGAGGTGTACGGAGCAGAGCCGTGTATGTGCGAGGTGTACGGAGCGGAGCCGTGTGTGTACGAAGTGTACATAGCGGAGCCGTGTGTGTACGAGGTGTATGGAGCGGAGCCGTGTGTACGAGGTGTACGGAGCGAAGCCATGTGTGTACGAAGTGTACGGAGCGAAGCCGTGTGTGTACGTAGCGAAGCCGTGTGTGTACGAGGTGTACGGAGCGGAGCTGTGTGTGTGCGAAGTGTACGGAGCGGAGCCGTGTGTGTACGAGGTGTACGGAGTGGAGCCGTGTATGTGCGAGGTGTACGGAGCGGAGCCGTGTGTGTATGAGGTGTACGGAGCTAAGCCGTGTGTGTAAGAGGTGTACAGAGCGGAGCCGTGTGTACAAGGTGTACGGAGCGAAGCTGTGTGTGTACGAAGTGTACGGAGCGAAGCCGTGTGTGTACGAGGTGTATGGAGCGAAGTCGTGTATGTATGAGGTGTACGGAGTGGAGCCGTGTGTGTACGAAGTGTACGTAGCGGAGCCGTGTGTGTACGAGGTGTACGGAGCTAAGCTGTGTGTGTAAGAGGTGTACAGAGCGGAGCTGGACGAGTGTACGGGCAAGGTGTACGAAGTGAGCGAAGCCGTGTGTACAGAGCGAAGCCGTGTGTGTACGAAGTGTACGGAGCGAAGCCGTGTGTGTACGGAGCGAAGCTGTGTGTGTGCGAAGTGTACGGAGCGGAGCCGTGTGTGTACGAGGTGTACGGAGCGGAGCCGTGTATGTACGAGGTGTACGGAGCAGAGCCGTGTATGTGCGAGGTGTACGGAGCGGAGCCGTGTATGTGCGAGGTGTACGGAGCGGAGCCGTGTGTGTACGAAGTGTACATAGCGGAGCCGTGTGTGTACGAGGTGTATGGAGCGGAGCCGTGTGTACGAGGTGTACGGAGCAAAGCCATGTGTGTACGAAGTGTACGGAGCGAAGCCGTGTGTGTACGGAGCGAAGCCATGTGTGTACGAGGTGTACGGAGCGGAGCTGTGTGTACAAGGTGTATGGAGCGAAGCTGTGTGTGTGCGAAGTGTACGGAGCGGAGCCGTGTGTGTACGAGGTGTACGGAGTGGAGCCGTGTATGTGCGAGGTGTACGGAGCGGAGCCGTGTGTGTACGAAGTGTACGTAGCGGAGCCGTGTGTGTATGAGGTGTACGGAGCTAAGCCGTGTGTGTACGAGGTGTACAGAGCGGAGCCGTGTGTACGAGGTGTACGGAGCGAAGCTGTGTGTGTACGAAGTGTACGGAGCGGAGCCATGTGTACGAGGTGTACGGAGCGGACCCGTGTATGTACGAGGTGTACGAGCAGAGCCGTGTATGTGCGAGCTGTACGGAGCGGAGCCGTGTGTGTACAAAGTGTACGTAGCGGAGCCATGTGTGTACGAGGTGTACGGAGCGGAGCCGTGTGTACGAGGTGTACGGAGCGAAAGCCATGTGTGTACGAAGTGTACGGAGCGAAGCCGTGTCTGGACGGAGCGAATCCGTGTGTGTACGAAGTGTACAGAGCAGAGCCGTGTGTGTACTAGTGTACGGAGCGGAGCCGTGTGTGTACGAGGTGTACGGAGCGGAGCCGTGTATGTACGAGGTGTATGAAGCGGAGCCGTGTGTGTACGAAGTGTACGTAGCGGAGCCCTGTGTGTATGAGGTGTACAGAGCGGAGCCGTGTATGTACAAGGTGTACGGAGCAGAGCCGTGTATGTGCGAGGTGTACGGAGCGGAGCCATGTGTGTACAAAGTGTACGTAGCGGAGCCATGTGTGTACGAGGTGTACGGAGCGGAGCCGTGTGTACGAGGTGTACGGAGCGAAGCCGTGTGTGTACAAAGTGTACGGAGCGAAGCCGTGTGTGTACGGAGCGAAGCTGTGTGTGTACGAGGTGTACGGAGCGGAGCCGTGTGTACGAGGTGTATGGAGCGAAGCTGTGTGTGTGCGAAGTGTACGGAGCGGAGCCGTGTGTGTACGAGGTGGATGTAGCAGTGCTGTGTGTGTACGGGGCGTACGAACAGAGCCCTGTGTGTACGAAGTGTACGGAGCTGAGCTGCTCAGCTCCGTACACACAGGGCTCCGTGCTTGAGCCGTGTGTGTACGGAGCGGAGCAGAGCCATGTGTGTACAGGGTGTAGGATGGACCGTGTACGGAGCGGAACCGCATGTGTATGAAGTGTATGGTCCAAAGCCGCATGTGTGCAAGGTTTACGGAGTGGATCCATGTGGTTTACAAGGTGTACTACTTATACAGAACGTTAACAAATATAAAAATCGAGTTTCAAACATATTCCCATTTAAGGGTCTGTGCACACATTGCGGAATTGCCGTGGAAATTTCCGCGGCAATCCCGCACCTCCCTGCCGCGGGAAATACGCATATTATAGAAACTAGCATTTTGCAAGCATAATTAGCTTGCAGAATGCTAGCGTTTTCCAGGCGATCTGTAGCATCGCTTGGAAAACTGATTGACAGGTTGGTCACACGAGTCACACAGTGTTTGACAAGTGTGAGCAACTTTTTACTATTGATGCTGCCTATGCCGCATCAATAGCAAAAAGATCTAATGTTAAAAATAAAAAAAATAATAAATCGTGCTATTCTCACCTTCCGGCGGCCCCCGAAGCCTTCCTGCCTTACAGCGACGCTCCCGGCCAATCCCGTTCCCAGGCGTCCTTTGCGACAATGACCCCCAGATGATGGAAGGTGAGAATATCATTATTTTTTATTTTAATTATTATTTTAACAAGGATATGGTACCCAGGGCCTGGAGGAGAGTCTCTTCTCCTCCAGACGCTGGGTACCATCCGCACATGAACCGCTTACTTTGCACATGGTGGGCATAGCCACATGCGGAAAGTAAGCGGTTAAATGCATTCCTATGGTGGCGGAATCGCCGCGATCCCGCAAAAAAGAATGAGCATGCTGCGGATTCTTCCGCGATGCGATTCCGCCGTGGAAAAACACGCATGTGCACCATTGCGGAATCCCATAGGCTATAATGAGTTGTGTTGTGTAAGCGTTTCCGCCGCGAAAAAAAACGCGGCAAAAACGCTAAGAATCCGCAACGTGTGCACAGGCCCTAAGTGCACATGCTGCGGATTTTTCGGCATGGATTTGGTGCGGATTTAAATCCGCAGCATGTCACTTCTTTTGTGCAGTTCCGCAGCGTTTTGAGACCTGCTCTAAATAGAAATCCGCAGGTCTCAAAATGCAGGGGAAATCCGCACAAAAACCGTGGCAAATCCGCAGGTAAAACGCAGGTCATTTTACCTGCGGATTTAGCAAAATCTGCGCGGAAAATTCCACAGCAGATTCTGCAACGTCTGCACATACTCTAAAAGTGTATGTATTTCACATGTGCGTCACGTTAGGATAGTAAGAGTAAACCAGATTTATTTGTACTGATTTTACAATGGGGGGCGCCGTTTTGCAGTTCGCCTCAGGCAGCAGAGAGGCTAGGTTCACCCCTGGTCAGCTGTGAAGTTCCTATCAGACTGTTGGTGAGCCATTGAAGCAGTATGTGAAGAAAACCGAATAAAGATCCTCCTCATTTTTTCCCACAAGTGTCACCCCTCCACCCGTGCACTTGACCCCAACTTCTTCTGGTTGCCTGTGAAGAGTGTCAAATCTCCCCAAAACTGACCACCATCATCATCTCTGTTCATTCCTATATTTTTGGGAAACTAGGTTTTGGATTCTTAATTCTTTTTATTTACACAAAAAAAATAATACAATTATAGATGTTAGTCTTAACAAGTTTCCGTCTTCTGACAACACCTGGCCATTCATGACTCACTCTTCACCACAATTACACTTGTTGTGAGATCCTTTTAATTTAAAAAAAAAAAATAAAATATTTTCTTAAAATATTTTTATATATTGATAGTTTTGTCTCACATTTGTCCCTTAAAATAATAATTCTTATTGCCCACCCCCACAGGTCCCAAAATACACCATGTTCCAAATTATTATGCAAATTGGTTTTAAGTGTCATAGCGCTTTTTTTTGTAAATGAAACCCATTGATGGTATTGTGTCTCAGGGTTCTTTGGATCACTGAAATCAATCTCAGATACCTGTGATAATTAGTTTGCCATGTGAGCCCAATAAAAGGAAAACTGGATGTTCCACACTATTAAGCAAGCCAGAGTTTTCAAGTAACATGGGAAAGAAAAAGGATCTCTCTGCTGCTAAAAAGCATCAAATAGTGCAATGCCTTGGTCAAGGGATGAAAACATTAGATATTTCCCGAAAACTTAAGCGTGGTTATCATACTGTTAAGAGATTTGTGACTGATTCTGAGAACAGACGTGTTCGTGCTGATAAAGGCAAAATGAGGAAGGTTTCTGCCAGGCAAGTTCATCGGATTTAGGGTATGTGCACACGTTGCAGATTCTGTTGCAGTTCTGCAGCAGATTTTGCCTTGCAGATCTGCAGCAGAACTAAGTACCAGTTCTAGTCAATAGAAATCAAATAATGCAGTGCACATGCTGCGGATTTTTCTGCGCAGATTTGGTGCGGATTTAAAACTGCAGCATGTCACTTCTTTTGTGCAGAACTGCAGCATTTTGAGACCTGCTCCATTATAGGAATCTGCAGGTTTCAAAAGGCAGGGGAAATCTGCACAAAAACTGCAGTAAATCTGCAGATAAAAAGGACAAAAAAGGATAAAAATTGCGCAGATTTTGACCTGCAGTTTCTGCCAAGAGATGCAGATTTTGTGCAGAAAATTTTGCAGACCAATCTGCAACGTGTGCACATACCCTGAGAGAGCAGCTGCTAAAAAGCCATTACAAACCAGCAAACAGATATTTGAAGCTGCTGGTGCCTCTGGAGTCCCTCGAACCTCAAGGTGTAGGATCCTTCAAAGGCTTGCTGTGGTGCATAAACCTACTATTTGGCCACCTCTAAACAGTGCTAACAAGCAGAAACGGTTGCAGTGGGCCCAGACATACATGAAGACTAATTTTCAAACAGTCTTGCTTACTGATGAGTGTCGAGCAACCCTGGATGGTCCAGATGGATGGAGGCTGCAACGTCAGCAAGGAGGTGGGGGAGTCATGTTTTGGGCAGGAATCATGGGGAAACAGGTGTGAAAATGACCTCTGCAAAGTATATAGTTTCTGACTGACAACTTTATTCCATGGTATAAAAAGCAGAAACGTGCCTTCAGGAGCAAAATCATCTTCATGCATGACAATGCACCATCTCATGCTGCAAAAAAATACTTCTGAGTCATTGGCTGCTATGGGCATAAAAGGAGATAAACTCATGGTGTGGCCACCATCTTCCCCTGACCTCAATCCTATAGAGAACCTTTGGAGTATCATCAAGCAAAAGATCTGAGAGGGTGGGAGGCAGTTCACATCAAAACAGCAGCTCTGGGAGGCTATTCTGACTTCATGCAGAGAAATACAAGAAGAAACTCTCCAAAAACTCACAAATTCAATGGATGCAAGAATTGTGAAGATGATATCAAAGAAGGGTTCAAATGTTAACATGTAACTTGGCCTGTTAGGATGTTTTGGAGTTAAATAGCTTTTTTGCTCAGTGAATGTGACCTCCTAATGCTGCAAATTCCACAAATGAGCATTTTCAGCTCTTGAAAACATATCAAATGTTTAGAAATTCTACTGTGCCTAATAATTTGGAACAGTGCATTTTGAGTTTTTATTCATTTTGGAGATTATACTGTTATCATTGGGAGGTTTCTTCAATAAAATTCGATGTATACTCTAACTGGTGATGACTTTTATTAGACTGACTGTCATTTGCACCGACCACTTAGGAAAATCAGAGAAAAATATCATTTGCATAATAATTTGGAACATGGCGTATGATGGACTATATAATTTCAGGTCTGTCATCAATGACTGTTATAAATGTAATGGTAATATAGAACCAAACTCTTAAACCATCTCAAGAGGGTACGTGTTGCTCTCATATTGTGCATAGAAGCATGGCTTCATTATAAATTATAAATGAAAAAAGAGCTATCACTTCATTTGATCCGTTTGCTCTACGACCCTCCCCCTCTGTGATGCAGTCACCTTCTGTGGAGTGGTCAGTGGGAATAGAAAATAACAGGGCTTGTGTAATGATATTTGTTGCCAATGTATAAATAATTCTTTTCTGTCTTCAAAAAACTACACAGAATAAGGGCTTAGCTGGGACTGAACAGTAATATCAGAAATTAATATTGGGTTTATTGTCACAGGTGTAGGCTCTATCAATATAGGAGATGTATTTTTGACATCATGGCACAGGGCCAAACACAATGTATACACTTGCTGTGCTGCCTGCCAATGAGTCCAGAATTAATATCAGCCAGATGAATAAAGTTGTGATATCTCCTATGTATACACTGTGTTCTAAATTATTATGCAAATAATATTTTCTCAGATTTTCCCAAATTACCTATATGAATTGCAGTCATTGTAATTTTCCAGTCAAATAACCATTAGAGTACAATTGAAAGGTTTTTGTACAAACTGCCTATGATAACAGTATATTTTTTAAAAAATAAAACACTCAAACTGCACTCAAAATGCATGTTCCAAATTATTATGCACAGCAGAGTTTTCTACCTTTTCATTTTAATAAAGAACAAAAAAATGGTCATTTTTGAAATTATAAGCATTAGCAGGTTATTACAAACTGAAATCAAACAGTTTTCAACTCTAAACTTTATTCTAGGTGATGTTACATTTGCACATAGGACCCCTTGTTCGAAAGGAGCTTCTAAACTCTCTCGTCCATTGAATTTGTCAGGTTTTGTATGGTTTCTGCTTCAATAATTTTGCATGAGGACAGAATACCCTCCCAGAGCTGTTGCTTAGATGTGAACTGCCTCCCGCGATCATAGACACTCCTTTTGATGATGCTCCAGAGGTTCTCAATGGGGTTGAGGTCAGGGGAGCATGGGGGCCACACCATAAGTTTGTCCCTTTTATGCCCATAGCAGCCAGAGATGCAGATGTTATGTGCAGCATGAGACGGTGCATTATCATGCATGAAAATGATCTTGCTGTGGAATGCACGGTTCTTCTTCTTGAACCATGGCAGGAAGTGCTGTTTGAGAAACTCAACATACACTATGGAGTTCATCTTTACCCTTCAGGGATCCTACAGGGGCCCACAATCTCTCTCCCCATGATTCCAGCCCAAAGCATTACTCCACCTCCTCCTTGTTGGCGCCGTAGCCGTGTTTGCATGGGGTGTCCATCAACCAGCCATCCTCCACTCCATCCATCTGGACCATCGAGCATTGCACGGCACTCATCGGTGAACAAAACAGTTTTGAAGTCAGTCTTCATGTATTGTTTGGCCCACTGGAGCCGTTTCTGCTTGTGTGCAGTGGATAGAGGAGTTCGACAGGATGGCTTATGCACAGCTGCAAACCTCTGAAGGACCCAGCATCTTGTTGTTCGGGGGACGTTGGAGGCACCAGCAGCTTCAAAAACTTGTCTGCTGCTACGACAAGGCTTTTTTGCCGCTGCTCTTTTAACCTGACGTAATTGCCTGTAGGAAAGAGTCCTCAATTTTCCCTTATCAGCACGCACATGTGTGTACTGTGAATCAGCTACATACTTCTTGATTGTGCGATGATCACGATGAAGTGTCTTGGCAATGTTGATTGTAGTCATGCCTTGACCTAAACACTCCACAATTTGTTGCTTCTCAGCAGCCGACACATCCTTTTTCTTTCCCATTTTGGCAGAAAATGTAGGCTGCTTAATAACGTGGGACAGTCTTCTTAAGTAGTCTTGCCTTTCATTGGACACAGCTGCCAAACTAATTAGCACAGGTGTCTGCAATTGCTTACAGTGATATAAAGAGCCCTAAAACACATCACGATCAATGAGTTTAACTGACAAACAAAAAAATTCTTATCTTATCACGCCTAAACAATTTTTGCATAATAATTTGGAACACAGTGTAGAAAGCTAAAATCACAATTGTAAATATGCCATTTTTATCACCCACCTGGGACCTCCAGGGGTGCAGATTTCCATAAAATCGAGTATCTGATAACTTTTTAGTGCCTGAGCTAGCAGCTCATTTACCGGCCCCCATCTGAGATCACCAGGTGAGTGACTGGTACCTGGTAAAAGCAGATTCTGATTTAGAGCAATTGTTCAGTGCTGGAAGATAGTACAGTCCTTACAGCAAACTATTTTACTAAACAGTGTGCTCCCTTTGTGCCATTCCTATGACAACAGATCTAGTATGTTTCGTCCCTTTTCATTTTATACGATTGTATATACTGTATTGAATTGTCCCCATTGTAACATCTTTGTATATTTTTATAAACACTGCCTAATTGTTGGATTAAATATATAAAATGTAATAGTTTTGTTCCTCTTGCTCTATGAACCGCACACCTGAAACCTCGTGAGGCCCCACATTACTAGTAACGGGTATCCAATTGGACTGTAATTAACGATTGGTGGTGGAAGCTACTTATTCTGCTATTCATTTGGAAAGAATATACTGTATACATATATATATATATATATACATATTGTGAGACAGTGAAGGAATATGTGTCGAATGGGGTGTACATTTCACCTAGGTACTGTGCTGTATGGTATAAGGGAAATGTGTAGCTTTGTAAACCTAGTGGTAGAGAAAGGTCACTACACCTTACATTCAGTACACACTTGCAGCTCAGGCCTGAAACCATTCAGCTGTTAATTAGGAGACCAGAAGTAGGTGTCTGCGAACACAGTCAGAGAGCTCGCTTAGTCTGGACAAGGAGTCCCGGCACAAGAAGCAGTCTCCAGGAGTATGAGCTGTCTCAGTCTGGGTGCTCGATGTACCCCGGACACAGGAGTAGTCTCTGTGAGAATCCATGCGGATAGCTGCTGAATAGGAGGGGAGCTCTCTCAAGTCTGGACGTTGAAGGTGCCTTCAGACACAAGGAGGAGACTCTGTGAAACTCCATGCTGGTAAATGCTGAACATATGTGTTGTTTTGGCCCAGGCTATTAGAGTCTGGACCCGGATAGAAAGGGAAATCTATCTAAGTATAATTAGTGGCTGGACAAGCCCAGGTCTTATGTTTATGATTTGGTTTTGATTATGTTCTGTTTACTCTGGACTTTAATAAAACTGGTTGCGGCCACTTTTTAACAGAACTACTGTCTGTGAATGGTCTCTTTATGCCACTCCGTCTCCCCAAGACGGCGATCCCAGAGCTATATCCCCTGAAAAGCTTACAATTGGTGCTGGAATGTGCATGCAGCACAGTGGCTTAGAGACAGCAATAAAGGTGAAGTCTGTTGAAGCAGCAGCAGAGAAAAAAAAAGTGTGTCAGCAAAAGAAACGTCTGTTGGAGCAGTCTTAAAGAGACAGTAGCCCTAATAGAGTTTGCAAAAGAAAAAAAAAAAAGTGTGTCTGCACAGCAAAGCTGAACTTGTTGTGGAAAAGACTGTGGAGTGTGCAGCAGCAAAGGAAAAGTCTGTTGGAGCAGTCTTAAAGAGACAGTGGCCCTAATAGAGTTTGCAGAGAAAAAAAAAAAAAAAGTGTCTGCACAGCAAGGCTGAATTTTCTGTGGAAAAGACTGTGGAGTGTGTATGTCTTGAGTGAAGACTGCCGTTGTTGAGACAGAGAAGTCTGACACATGGAACAGCATGGAGGTGCTGTTTGAACAAATGGCGCAAGTTAATGTGCAACATAAGACTGCCGTGGTTGAGACAGATAAGTCCGGCAGTATGGAGGAGCTCCTTGAGTACCTGGTCCAGGCCCAGCGGAGCATGCAGCAGAGCATGGAGCGGCAGCGCCTGCAGCACCAGCAGCGCATGCAGCAGGCCCAGCAGCAATTCCTGCAGCAGCAGCAGGAGAATAACCGGTTGTTTTTTGAGCAGGTTGCAGCACTACAAAAGACTTGCAGCGCATCGTCCCAAAGTAATGTTGCAAAGTCACCTGCATTGTCCGCTGTAAAGAAGGCGGTAAGACGGTCCCTGAAAAAGATGACACCTCGTGATGATGTGGAGGTATATCTCACTAGGTTTGAGGGACTGGCAGAGAAGGAGAATCTGCCCCTATCTGAATGGGCCATGATGGTCGCACCCTATCTGATTGGAGAACCCCAAAGGGCCTATGCTGACCTGAGCGAGCAGGACAGCCAAGACTATGCCAAGCTGAAAGCGGAGATTCTTACCCGGCTGGGTGTTACGGTGACAGCCCGTGCCAGGGGAGTTCATGACTGGAGATGCAGTTGGGAGTCTGCAGTCAGCAAACCTGATTATGGAGTTGAAAAGGTGATAGTGGACCGCTACACCCAAGCACGTCCTCCTGAGGTACAGCCGTCTGAGAGGTCGTCACTTCGGAGTTCCTGGACGCCGAACTCTCCCGGTAAGAGCGTTCCAGCTGTTGGGGTCGTGTGGGTGGGAGAGTGTGATGGACAGTGTTGGAGATGTCGTGAAATTGCAGCCAACTGTCCAATAGAGGGGAGCCTATGTGTTGTGATGTTGGCGGATCCCTCTCTCCCTGCGCAGAACCTGTGTGTGTGTCCACCTCAGCCGAAGAGACTGGACCACAGGTGTCCCCGGTGGTTGTAAATGACTGCCCAGCACAGGCCCTCTTGGACTCAGAGAGTCCAGTGACTTCCGTATGTGACAGCCTGATTGATAGGGACTTCATCCCTGATAAGCACCTGAGTATGGTGTGCATCCATGGAGACACCAAAGTATACCCAGAGACTGCCGTGGACTTGGTCCCCAAACTCGGGGAGGTTTCATATGAAGTGGGGGTAGTGAAGAACCTGGTGCAACCCGTTATATTGGGTAATGACTTTCCCCGATCTAAGGATCTCTGGGGGAAAAATGTTTCTGATGGACAGTGTGATGAAGCTCCTATTGAGGGTGCGCAGTCCCGAGGGGCGGAACACAATGCTAGTGGGCCGTTAAACTTATATGATGATGATGATGATAATCATGATAATGATGCTGATACTGATAATGATGATGATGATCATGATAATGATGCTGATACTGATAATGATGATGATCATGATAGTGATGATGATACTGATCCTAATCATGATAATGATAATGATGATGACTGTGATAGAGATGAAATTCCTTTGCAGGTGATGTTGGGAGACGAGGATGGTGGTTCTCGGGAACCGAGTGTCCCTGACTTACCTGTGTCCTGTGACAATTTTGAGAGTGAGCAGTGGCGAGACCCCACTCTTAAAACGGCACAGGAAAATATAAGAGTTCTAAATGAGGTTTCCCAAGAGCCTGGCTCTGAGGAGAGGTTTCCTCAGGTTGCCATAAACAATAACCTATTGTATAGGGACACTAAAGTCCAGGGAGAGGTTGTGAGCCAGCTCCTAGTACCTGAGCTATATGGAAGTATAGTGCTGGGGTTGTCACATAGTCACATACTTGAGGGACCAGATGGTGAAGTTAATGTTGTGGATGAGATGTTAACTAAGGTTCCAGATCAGGATGTGAATGAGAATGAATTGTATACCCCTGAAAGTGAGCAGGATGAGAATGAGAATGAATTGTATAACCCTGAAAGTGAGCCGGATGTGGCTGAGAAAAAGGGGTCAGACAGGGATAGTGGTAGTGATAGTGAATCATCTGATGACAATAAAGCAACCAGTGCAAATGAGGAAGGCATGGTAGCAGGGGAGGTGGAGAGTCCTGAGAAGAAAGCTGATGCTGACCTTACAGCCGGACAGAAGATGGCATCTGAAGATGTTTTACAGTTGGCCGGTTCCCTGGCGAAGACCAAGGTGAAAGGAGGAGAGCTGAGCTTTAAAGGCAGGACTCTGAAACTGAACACAGCACAAGTGGATGCTGTTGAAGATGAGAAGTTATCAATGTATGGTATGGAGCTGCATCATGCCCAGGACTCTGAAGGTAATGCTGCAGAGGTGGAAAAAGCCATGGAAGTGGTGGTCACCAAGCCAGATGCCTCATCAGAAGCTGAGGTCTCAAGTGAAGCTGTGAGGAACAAGACTGAAGATATGGGGACTGACTCTGTCCAGGAATCTGTTTTTGCCGAAGACAGCGGCGTGGACGGGTTACGGTCCGGATCAGTAGCTGCAACTCGTGAAGCTCAGGCTGGAAGTTCGGCTCCCGGAGCCCCAGCAGTGTTCCCGAGTGATACCAAGGATCTGGATAAATCACAAGATGAGATTTTGAGACATCAGGCTGGCATTGGTGAGCTCAAGCGCACTTTCATGGAGTCTACATCGGAGCCACGTCCCAACAAATGGGAAAAGCGGTGTGTCACTCCGTTGCCGCTGCAGATACACGGGAGCCCAGATGGGATGCAGAACGTGGTGGAAGAGAAGAGCCAGGCGGGTTCTGAGTATACAGATGCAGCTATCAAGGAGAACTTGAAAGCTGGAATAAATGGAGATATTGGATACCATAGTGATGTGACTGAAGAGGTAGAATGTAAGACTGACGTTAGGGCTTCTGAGCATGTTCTACCAGAAGAGCCTGAAGAAGGGGCCGAGGACGTAAAGGACGTCCAACAGCTACAGGAGAAGATGCGTCTCCATGAGGTCTCCACCAAAGAAATGAAGACTGAGAATGTTGCGTTACGCGAGCAGCTGCAGCAGTGTGAACTGGATGTGGCATCTTTTCGCCGGGAACGTGAGCGGTTCCAGCAGTTGCTCCAGAGAGCACGAAATGAAGGGGAAAGTGTATATAGTACCTTGCAGGATCAAGGAAAAGTGGTTGCACAGGTACCAGATGAATTGATTACTTCTCAGAAAAAACTCCAAACTGTGATGAAGGAGTGTGATGAAAGCCATGAGCATCTTCGTGAGAAAGTAGATGTGCTAAAGAAGGTTCAAGGGGAACTAGAGAAAAGTAAAAAAGCCCCTATACCTTCTGTGATAGTTGGTGACACATGGTCAGTGCACCAAGGACAGGAGGTACGTGAGTTTCTGAGGAAGAGTCAGCAGAAGTGTTCTGATGTGCCAGGTCGTACTTCTCTGGCCAGGCACTATATCGAAACTGAGCCCGGCCCTAAGGTCAAGATGAAACCGTGCAGGATACCCGAGGCTCGCAGACAGCATAGGCCTGGGAGGGAACAGGGTAGTGCGGATGCTTCAGATGAAGAGAAAGCTGAGGTTGGCTATGGCTCAGGTGAAGATACAGATGACAGTAGTGAAGATGAAGCTGATGAAGGCCATGACTGGTCCAGAGTTCACTGTCTCTTTTGGATTGTTGACCAGCCCTCCGGTCTGGATGACCAGCCCTCCGGTCTGGAGAAGAGGGGGGGGATATGTGAGACAGTGAAGGAATATGTGTCGAATGGGGTGTACATTTCACCTAGGTACTGTGCTGTATGGTATAAGGGAAATGTGTGGCTTTGTAAACCTAGTGGTAGAGAAAGGTCACTACACCTTACATTCAGTACACACTTGCAGCTCAGGCCTGAAACCATTCAGCTGTTAATTAGGAGACCAGAAGTAGGTGTCTGCGAACACAGTCAGAGAGCTCGCTTAGTCTGGACAAGGAGTCCCGGCACAAGAAGCAGTCTCCAGGAGTATGAGCTGTCTCAGTCTGGGTGCTCGATGTACCCCGGACACAGGAGTAGTCTCTGTGAGAATCCATGCGGATAGCTGCTGAATAGGAGGGGAGCTCTCTCAAGTCTGGACGTTGAAGGTGCCTTCAGACACAAGGAGGAGACTCTGTGAAACGCCATGCTGGTAAATGCTGAACATATGTGTTGTTTTGGCCCAGGCTATTAGAGTCTGGACCCGGATAGAAAGGGAAATCTATCTAAGTGTAATTAGTGGCTGGACAAGCCCAGGTCTTATGTTTATGATTTGGTTTTGATTATGTTCTGTTTACTCTGGACTTTAATAAAACTGGTTGCGGCCACTTTTTAACAGAACTACTGTCTGTGAATGGTCTCTTTATGCCACTCCGTCTCCCCAAGACGGCGATCCCAGAGCTATATCCCTGAAAAGCTTACAATATAAAAAAAAACATTAAAATAATACTCATTCAGCACAAATTTTAGGCAATCCTGTTTTTTTTCCCATAGATCTCTCCCTCATAATCTTTCATATTTCCCATATATACCTAAGCGTTTGTACATCTGTCCTTTTATTTTTTTTCGGACAAAATACCTGAAAGGAGGAAAAACGCTTAAAAAAAAAAAAAAACAGATGTACAATGATCTGCTTAAGAAAAACAAAGAACTATATACACAGAACGGTATTTTACACATGTTGGACAGAAACAAGAGGATCAAACCACGGCCGGAGAAGTTTCAGAACTGCAAAGACCACTTCGACCTGGTGATCACCTGAGAGGAGAGAGTCTATGATCAAGTAGTTGAAGACCTGAACTCCAGAGAGCAAGAAACATACCAGCCCGTGCACGTCACCAATGTCGATATCCAAGACAATCACGAAGAGGCCACACTAGGAGCTTTCCTAATTTGTGAACTTTGCCAATGTATACAACACACAGACGACATGGAGAAAGAGATAGATGAACTGTTACAGGAGTTTGAGGACAAGAGTGGACGGAACTTCCTTAACACCATCTGCTTCTATTGACGCAAGCCCACTCAGGCCTTATCCTCTATCATTGTTATTACGCTTCTATTATCAGATTTTTTTTTTCACCCTTAATTTTTATTTTTTTTTTAAGCGTTTTTTCCTCCTTTCAGGTATTTTGTCCGAAAAAAAATAAAAGGACAGATGTACAAACGTTTGTGTATATATGGGAAATATGAAAAATTATGAGGGAGAGATCTATGGGAGAAAAACAAAAAACAAAACAGGATTGCCTAAAATTTGTGCTGAATGAGTATTATTTTAATTTTTTTTTTATTCTGCTATTGCAGAGCTTGGCGGTGACCGTACCAAAGTATATACCGTATATATATGCCTATGTGTTGGAATCAGATATGTATGTATTATATTCACTGGGAAGGGCCCAATAAACTGCTTAGTAGCAATAGCAGCCATTGCCTCATCCCTCAGTTGTCAACTTTGTGATTGTCCTGACAATTTTTTGCAAGCGGAGTGCTGTTCATAACAATCACTATAATCCTAAGTTTGCCTCAATTTTCACCTCTGAAAAAATTTAGAGGTCATTGAATCCCTCGGCAATTTTAAAATGGAGGTTGCTTTTTAGGCAATATATACCTAATAAAATGCCTTGGTATGGCATCAAAACATCTCTGGATGAAGTGCCCCAATTCCTCAGAATCAGTGCTAAAAATTGTTTGGGACCTAATATACCCCTTACTTGGAAAGGGATATTACCAATACACAGATAACTTTTATACAAGTATTTCCATCCATAAAATCCCTTCAATCGAAATTCACTGTGGCATTGTCACGACTCTGTTGTCGGGTGTCCCAGGACCAGGGGCTCCTCCCTTGTCTCCAAAGCTAAGGGGGCGCCCTAGCTCCCCTTTGCTCCCCGGATTACTTCTGATGGTGAAGATGTCGGGGACATGTACCTTGCCTTAGCTCTTGAATCTGTCCTCAGTCTGTACCCTTCCCTCACCTAAGGAAGAGGGGAGTGGTAGTGCACCATAGTACACCAACCAGACTAAAAAGGTACGAAAAGGGGTAACAAAAAATACCAAACATACAAATATACTCACACATGTAACAGAGGAATGCACTGGGGAGCGGAGGATGGGGTTAAACCAAACTAGGAGAAGAAAGAGAATTATCACAGTCAAAACCTAGTTACAGTCACATATAAATCCACCAAACGCCTTTCTCCAACAATAACCACCAACAACCTCCAGCCATGCAGTAAACGCTACTCTGACAATGAGTGCTAGCCAAGTGATCCTGACACCAGAGATTAGCGTATCTATCAGAGTTTGAATGAACCCAGGAGTAATGGGTGCATCATAGGGAAGAGAGCTAGGCGATCGACCTCAGCTGTCTGGTGAAATGCTAAAAAAGGGCTATTCACACAAAGTATGGATCTGTATGCTTTTATGCATACTTATACTGATATATTCTTCTGTAGTTCTGAAGAAGGCTGTAACATCAATTTTTTGCAACAGAGTTGTTACTACATGAAATAAAATTAATTTTGCATCATTATCTGGAGTGCCAAATTTCTCATACTATATACACTGCTCAAAAAAATAAAGGGAACACTCAAATAACACATCCTAGATCTAAATGAATGAAATATTCTCATTGAATACTTTGTTGCGTACAAAGTTAAAAGTGTGGACAACAAAATCACACAAAAATCATCAAAGGAAATCAAATTTTTGAACCAATGGAGGCCTGGATTTGGAGAGACCCCCAAAATGAAAGTGGAAACAAGTCGAAATGAAAATCAAAACAAGACAAAATTAAAGTGGAAACAAGTCAAAATGATGCTCAGTATTGTTTGTGGCGTCCACGTGCCTGTATGACCTCCCTACAACACCTCGGCATGCTCCTGATGAGGTTGTGGATGTTCTCCTGAGGGATCTCCTCCCAGACCTGGACTAAAGCATCCGTCAACTCCTGGACAGCCTGTGGTGCAACGTGACATTGGTGGATGGAGCGAGACATGCTGTCCCAGATGTGCTCAATTGGACTCAGGTCTGGGGAACAGACAAGCCAGTCCATAGCTTCAATGCGTTCATCTTGCAGGAACTGCTGACACACTCCAGTCACATGAGGTCTGGCATTGTCCTGCATTAGGAGGAACCCAGGGCCAACCGCAGCAGCATATGGTCTCTGTCATGTGTGCATCGCCACGAAGATCGTCGCGGTTGCACATTCTGACTTCTCACAGCTGAGTTGCTGTTTCTTTGTGTTTGGCAGTTAGGGAGTTAATTCTGTCTGTGCTCAGTTCTGGGACTGGGTGCAGTTTTCTCCCGGCTGCAATTAATTATTTGTTGATTGGTTTCCTTTAAATCTCTGGTTGTCTGTGTTGGGAGTTGCCAGTGAAATTCTTCATGCAGACCACAGATAGGATTGTATCTGTATAGACTTAAGTTAAAGAGCTCCTTAGTTGTTTTAAGCTCACCTTGCTTAGAGTTTAATATCCCAGATCATTTATGTTCCTTCTGTGTTTGAGTGTGTATGCAAGTCTGTGTTTTCTCCAGTCTGTCTTATATGTCTAATCTGTGTATTTAGCAGAGATCAGCCCATATCCCTTTGGTGGTAATCAGTATCCTTCTTAGGACTGATTACAGGGTTCAGGGACTGATAGGAGACAGGGTTAGGCTGGAGACTTGGACCTCTGAACCATTATCAGTACCTCCAAGGTGAGGGATTAGTTAGGACCCCAGTTTAGGGTCAGGTTAGACCCCCGGTCCTCCTCTTTCCTGTGACAGTGTATCAAGTCCTCAAGATTAACCCTGAGTTCAACGGATATCGTGTCAGGTAAATCTATTCTATATTTACATGCTGATGTTGCTAATCTATATGATGTATAGAGTGTTGTTCTTTTAAGAATAGTTTACTGACATCGTACACATATCATAAGACCGCGTGACATTAATGACACGCGGTCTTATGATATGTGTACGATGTCAGTAAACTATTCTTAAAAGAACAACACTCTATACATCATATAGATTAGCAACATCAGCATGTAAATATAGAATAGATTTACCTGACACGATATCCGTTGAACTCAGGGTTAATCTTGAGGACTTGATACACTGTCACAGGAAAGAGGAGGACCGGGGGTCTAACCTGACCCTAAACTGGGGTCCTAACTAATCCCTCACCTTGGAGGTACTGATAATGGTTCAGAGGTCCAAGTCTCCAGCCTAACCCTGTCTCCTATCAGTCCCTGAACCCTGTAATCAGTCCTAAGAAGGATACTGATTACCACCAAAGGGATATGGGCTGATCTCTGCTAAATACACAGATTAGACATATAAGACAGACTGGAGAAAACACAGACTTGCATACACACTCAAACACAGAAGGAACATAAATGATCTGGGATATTAAACTCTAAGCAAGGTGAGCTTAAAACAACTAAGGAGCTCTTTAACTTAAGTCTATACAGATACAATCCTATCTGTGGTCTGCATGAAGAATTTCACTGGCAACTTCCAACACAGACAACCAGAGATTTAAAGGAAACCAATCAACAAATAATTAATTGCAGCCGGGAGAAAACTGCACCCAGTCCCAGAACTGAGCACAGACAGAATTAACTCCCTAACTGCCAAACACAAAGAAACAGCAACTCAGCTGTGAGAAGTCAGAATGTGCAACCGCGACGATCTTCGTGGCGATGCACACATGACAGTCTCACAAGGGGTCTGAGGATCTCATCTCGTTACCTACAGTCATGGCCAAAAGTTTTGAGAATGACACAAATATTATATTTTCACATGATCTGCTGCCCTCTGGTTTTTATGTGTGTTTGACAGATGTTTTTATCACAGACAGAAATATAATAATTGCAAACATATGAGTAACAAAAGCTTATATTGACAGTTAGAATGAGTTAATGCAGCAAGTCAATATTTGCAGTGTTGACCCTTCTTCTTCAGGACCTCTGCAATTCTCCCTGGCATGCTCTCAATCAACTTCTGGACCAAATCCTGACTGATAGCAGTCCATTCTTGCACAATCAATGCTTTCATTTTGTCAAAATTTTTATGTTTTTGTTTGTCCACCCGTCTCTTGATGATTGACCACAAGTTCTCAATGGGATTAAGATCTGGGGAGTTTCCAGGCCATGGACCCAAAATTTCTATGTTTTGTTCCCTGAGCCATTTAGTTATCACCTTTGCTTTATGGCAAGGTGCTCCATCATGCTGGAAAAGGCATTGTTGATCGCCAAACTGCTCTTGGAGGGTTGGGAGAAGTTGCTCTTGGAGGACATTCTGGTACCATTCTTTATTCATGGCTGTGTTTTTAGGCAAGACTGTGAGAGAGCCGATTCCCTTGGCTGAGAAGCAACCCCACACATGAATGGTTTCAGGATGCTTAACAGTTGGCATGAGACAAGACTGGTGGTAGCGCTCACCTTGTCTTCTCCGAATGAGGCGTTTTCCTGATGTCCCAAACAATCGAAAAGGGGATTCATCAGAGAAAATAACTTTACCCCAGTCCTCAGCAGTCCACTGCCTGTACCTTTTGCAGAATATCAGTCTGTCCATGATGTTTTTTCTGGCGGTCCTGGCGCTTGCTGGTCTTTCTTGGGTGCCCTGGAGCCTTTTTCGCAACAATGGAACCTCTCTCCTTGAAGTTCTTGATGATGTGATAGATTGTTGACTGAGGTGCAATCTTTCTAGCTGCGATACTCTTCCCTGTTAGGCCATTTTTGTGCATTGCAATGATGACTGCACGTGTTTCTTTAGAGATAACCATGGTTAACAGAAGAGAAACAATGATGCCAAGCACCAGCCTCCTTTTAAAGTGTCCAGTGGTGTCATTCTTACTTAATCATGACAGATTGATCTCCAGCCATATCCTCATCAACACCCACACCTGTGTTAATGGAGCAATCACTGAAAAGAGGTTAGCTGGTCCTTTTAAGGCAGGGCTGCAATGATGTTGAAATGTGTTTTGGGGGATAAAGTTCATTTTCTAGCCAAATATTGACTTTGCAAGTAATTGCTGTTAAGCTGATCACTCTTTATAACATTCTGGAGTATATGCAAATTGCCATTAGAAAAAGTGAAGCAGTAGACTTTGTAAAAATTTATATTTGTGTCATTCTCAAAACTTTTCGCCATGACTGTAATGGCAGTCAGGCTACCTCTGGCGAGCACATGGTGGGCTGTGTGGCCCTCCAAAGAAATGCCACCTCACACCATTACTGACCCACTGCCAAACCGGTCATGCTGAAGGATGTTGCAGGCATCAGGTTCACAATCAGCACATGTGACAGACGTGACAGAGTCTGGAGATGCCGTGGAGAGCGATCTGCTGCCTGCAACATCCTTCAGCATGACCGATACACTCTTATGTAAAGCGCCATCCCTTTATTAGATAGTGTCTTCTCATTATATATACAAGAAACACCAATGGAAACCGATATAAACTGATGGCAGATCAAAATATATAACCTCCAATTGGCAGCCATTTCAGTCAGGACTCAATCATATATCCCATCGTCACAGAGAAATATCAATTAGAGAATGTGATGTAACCATCACAGAAAAGACGATAAAGGGGAAAATATAGTGAAAATACAAATCTTTATTACAAAATAACAAGTAAGTACACAATGTAGCAAAACAAGGACACAGTCCAGCAAATGAACGGCAGGAACAATCGAACAGCCTGAATGTGGGAAGACTGGCCGATCCCAGTACCCTGGCAATGATAATGTTAATGGTTGTCCAGCAAGCTGTACCTATAACACCAGGTGGGCAGGCTCCATAAAACAACTAGGGACAAATGTCCACTACAACTCCTATAGCCCAACACTTGGAGGTACTAAACTTATAAATCTGACATGCAGACAACCATTTAAAAGGTGCAGAGAGAGACGATAATTACCGGTAGTGGCAAGTGCCGAGCAGTAACTTCTCCCACACGTGTACAGCCAGGAACCAGGATCGGCACGTCTGCCCCGACGCGCGTTTCGGATCGGAGTCCTTCGTCAGGGGGCGTGTCAAATGTAAAAGCCGAAAGCTTTAAAAAGGCCTTAGGCTGGAAGTCCTCTGACGTGAGCCGGAAATGACGCTTCCGTCACTGCAACAACACACTCGCAGAACGGCGCCAGCGTCATGGGGAGGGAGGATGAGCGAATGAATCGCCATAGAAACCCTCCCCATAGAGACGCCGGAAGCCGCGCAGCCAGTGGAGTGCAACCCGGAAGCGTACAGGATCACGGCAGAATGACTTCTGGATATTGCGGTAAGTATAATATTGTCTAAGATGTGGAGACCGCTATTGAACTTTGCCAATGATCTATCCAAAACCAACAATGTACATATAAGACAGAATACATATAAAACAGAATCAACAAGACAAAAGTAATAATGCAAAACTAGATAACAAATATTGCTGAAAGATATATACAATGAAAACAGATAAAATTATACATAATAAATGATAATGATAAATACATAATAAAGAAAAATCAATAATAATAAACAAAGACATGTAAATAGAAATAACACAAAAACTCAGCGACTATATACAAAAAAATATAATATATAGCACATAATAATACATCGTTGTAAGCATATGATGGTGGTAAATCATATTTGATATATGATAATGGCGATGGATCACGATTGAAATTGGGTCCACCCAAATATGTGAAAACGATCTCTGTACATCTAAAGAATGCGGACATAGAATAGACCTACAATGGAAACACAGAATTAAAATTAGTTAAAAGAAAAGCATCCAGGCGGCACGACCGCCCGCACCCGCTCACAGATAGCAGACAGGCGATCATAGAAAAGACACAAAATTCAAATTTTCATTTAACTCTGATGGATGGACCGTCTTGAGGGTCCAGATCCATCGCGTTTCCAGTTGATTTAGGCGTTGTGATATCTTTCCACCTCGTATACCTAGGTCGAGGCAATCAATGCCTCTAACTCTAAGGGCTTTACTATTACAGTTATGATGGGTTTTGAAATGTTTGGGTATTGTTTTGAGTGTGGAGATGTTATCCTCTTTGGCTGCTGCCTCAATGCCAAGAACATGCTCCCTGATACGGACCTTCAATTGCCGTGTAGTCAGTCCTACATATATCAGGGAGCATGGGCAGGTGGCATAATAGATCACATATTTTGTGCTGCATGTAATAAATTTTTTATTCTTAAATGATCTTTTACCTGACGAATCGACAAATGAGTCGATACGGTCCATATTTTTGCACGCAACACAATGACCGCAGGGGAACTAACCCACACGTGTACTATATCCATCAAAGAAAGTATGTGGTGAGGACTCAGGATAGTGACTACGAGTGAGAAGATTTTTCAAATTCTTAGCCCGTCTATAAGTAATAAGTGGTCTATTGGGGATCAATTTTCTTAGCGTAGGATCGGTTTGTAAAATGGGCCAAGCTTTAGTTAGTACTCTTCTAATTTTATCAGATTGAGAGTGAAAAGTTGTAATAAACCTAATAGGTTCTACTCTCTCTATGGTGTCCCCTCTTTTGTAGAGTAATGAATTCCTTGTACTATTTTTAGCCCTATTAAAAGCTTTTTTAACCGATCTACGACTATAGCCCCTTTCATAGAACCGCTCCTTCAAAAGATTAGATTGGATCTCAAATTCTGAATCTGTTGAACATATCCTGCGTAAACGCAGGAACTGTCCAACAGGAATCGAACTTATCATGTGTTTGGGATGAGCGGAGGAGGCGTGCAGCAGAACATTAGTAGCAGTCGGTTTACGGTATATACTAGTCTGCACTGTTCGAGCCGTGTCTCTACTCAGTGCAACGTCGAGAAACTCAATCCTATTCGGGTCAGAGAAAAAGGTCAACCTAATGTTCAGGTCATTGCTGTTCAAACCCAAGAAAAATTCACCCACAGAGGAGGAATCACCCTGCCAGATCAGCAATATGTCATCTATGGACCGCGTCCATAAAAGGACGTGGGAAAAGCTTGATCAATTCATTGTTAAAAAAGAAACGTTTAAACAGCAAAGACCGTGCAAATATATGCAGGTCCTTGACCACCATAAATGTGTCAAGGCCGCCGCTGGTGAAAAAGAAAGACCCTTAGAGAGAAGAGAGCAGTCTGCTTCAGAAAGAGCATGTTGGCTCAAGTTAATTACCTTGTTTCTACCCTGCTCGTCGTCGTAATGTCGACTTCCTTGTCTCCATGTATGGATGGTAATTAGGTTTCTTGACCTTTTAGATAACGCACCAGAACGGGTCACAATTGAGGAGGAGGAGATGTCCGACTGTGCACTAAGAGAAGACACTGAGACACTAGAAATGACCGTTGTAGGTGGTCAGATTTGTTAAATGGTTATCCTCCACCGATAGACAGACTTTTGTTGGTAATCTTATTGTCTCTATTGAGTTTAGACAGTTGAGACTCATTAATTTTCTTTCGGGACCCCCGAGTTTTTTCTAGTTTTGGGCTATATGT
>JARQOD010000001.1:759238428-759298387 GCA_033576555.1 Oophaga sylvatica
TTCAAGACCCGCACTAAATCCAATTTGTGCAAGTTCCGTTCCTTTGCATTCCCTGGGCCCGGGCAAAGCGAGGGCAACACAATATCCTGGTTAACATGAAATTGCGACACCACCTTAGGTAGAAAATCGCCCCGTGTGCGAAGCACTACTCGATCCGGGTAAAACTCCAGGAAAGGAGGCGAGCAGGAAAAAGCTGCCAACTCAGAAACCCTTCTTAAAGAGGTTACCGCCACTAAGAAGGTAACATTCCAAGAAATTAAAGAAAGGCTAGCAGAACCCATAGCTCAAAAGGTATATGCTGAAGAGCCTCCAAGACAAGGTTGAGCCGCCAAGGAGACACAGGCGCCTTCCGCAGTGGAAACTGATGGGTTACTCCACGAAAAAAGGAACGTACGTCCCTACGCGAGGCGATAGCCTTCCGAAATAGCAAAGACAGGGCAGAAACCTGATCTTTCAGAGTGCTAACTGCCAAACCTTTTGTCCAGCCCGTACTGTAGCAAAGCCAACAAATTGGAATGGAAAAAAATCCTCGGATTCCTTGAAGAACCCGAAACCACGAAAAGACCAAGTCTTGTGATAAATCTTAGTAGTAGCCGGACCTCTGGCAGCTCGCAGAGTGGCAATGACTTCGGCTGAAAAACCTCTACGGGTCAAGGTTTCGGTCTCAAGAGCCACGCCGTCAAACGCAGAGACTTCAAGTCCGGATGACGAACGGGCCCCTGGGTTAACAGGTCCGGGCAAGGAGGAAGTGGGAATGGCGGTGCCGCCAAAAACGACACCAGTGTCGAGAACCACGTCCTCCTTGGCCAATCCGGGGCTATCAACATAGCCGGAATTCTCTTCCAGTCTGATCCGACGCAGCACCAGAGGAAGTAAAGATATCGGCGGAAACACATAGACTAGCTCGAAATGGTCCCACGGAGCCACCAGAGCAACCACCGCCACAGCCTTCGGGTCCTTGTACCTGGACATGAAGGTCGGTAGTTTGGCATTTGAACCTGGATGCCATCAAATCCACTTGGGGAGTTCCCCAACGGAAGCACAGCAGCGCAAACATTTTCGGATGAAGACTCCATTCTCCAGGATCCATCTTCTCGCGACTGAGGAAGTCCGCCGTGGTATTCTGGACTCCTGGAATGTGATCGCAGAGATGGCTGGAACCTTGGTCTCGGCCCATAGCAGGATCCGAGACACCTCCATCATGAGGCTGGAGCTCCTTGTCCCGCCTTGGTGGTTGATATACGCAACGCCGTCGCGTTGTCTGTCTGCACTCGGACTGGTAGACCGCTTAAAGGGACCGTCCAGTGTTGTAGGCAAAGGAAAAATTGCCCTCAACTCCAGGATGTTGATCGGTAGAACAGACTCTTCCGATGACCATACTCCCTGGATCCAAAGATCGTTCCAGACACCACCTCAGCCCGTCAGGCTGGCATCGGTGGTTATGACCGACCACCTTGGAGGGAGGAAAGATTTCCCCAGGAATAACGCTCCTGGACGTAACCACCATCCTAGGGATTCTCGCACCCTGTGAGAGATGACGCTGCAATTCAGAGAAGCTTGCGATCGATCCCAACGACTCAGAATGAGCCTTTGGAGGGCCCTGGAATGAAATTGGGCAAACGGAAGTGCCTCCATGGACGTCAAACCCAGAAGGCGCATACACTTCCGAAAGGACATTGCTGCCGTAGACCTCATAATCTGTACATGTCGAAAGAGACATGCCCGCTTGTCTGGAGGAAGGGACACCACCGTCCGTACAGTGTCGAAATGCATTCCCAAAAACAGGATTGACTTCCAGAGACGACTTCTCCCAATTGACCAGCCACCCGAAATCCTCCAGGAGCTGAAGGGATAGATTGCGAGCCGTCCCCGCCTCCTCCTTTGAGGACGCCACAATCAGAAGGTCGTCCAGGTAGGGAAATCGTAACCCCCTGTCTTCGAAGAATTGCCATGAGGGGCGATAGAATTTTTGTAAAAACTCTGGGCGCCGAGGCCAAGCCGAATGGCAGAGCCACAAACTGGCAATGGTCCTGTCCTATGGCAAAACGAAGGAAGCGCCGGTGAGCCCTTCCGACGGGAACATGCAAATAAACGTCGCGAATGTCGATTGACCAAAAAGACGTTCTGCGACAGGGCTGCCACAACGGAGCGAAGCGACTCCATGCGGAATTTTCGGGATGTAAACATGCCGATTCAATCTTTGAAATCCAAAATAGGGCGAAATTTGTCCTCCTTTTTGGGGACCACAAAGAGGTTGGAATAAGAATCCTCTTCCCCGGTCCTCTGCGGAACCGGTATCACCACACCCTTCTGCAGAAGGGAATCGACCTCTCGTAGTAGAGCGGCAAATAGCTTGGCTCTGACGGAATGCGAGATTGGCAAAACCTGTCCGGGGGTCGAGAAAGAAACTCTATGAAGTAGCCTGCCAACACAACCTGTGTTACCCAGGCGTCCGACACACGGGAAACCCAAGTCGGTTTGAATTGGAGTAAACGACCCTCCACTCGAGAGCGCTCGAGTGAGACCCAGACGTCAGACCGCTTTAGCGGGTTTTTTGCCAGCTTCTGTCTTAATGGAAGTTCTGTTTCCAGGGTATGCGGAATTTCTGAGAAATTCCCCCTTTTTTTTTTTTAAAAAAAGAGAGGAACGACCCAAACCCCCAGAGGGTTGACCGGATCATCCCCTGGACCGAAAGGACCGCCGACAACTACCGGCACTAGTCCTGCCAGACGCAGAAGTCACAGCTCTGCGCTGCGGTAAAGCTGTTTCTTTTGCCTCAGAAATCAGCTCTGTGAGGTCAGATTCAAATAGCTGACCACTTTGTAAGCTAAAGATAGCAAACCCTGCTTGGAAACCGCGTTCCACTGTCTAAGCCACAGTGCTCTCCTGACTGTGACTGCCGAGGATTGCGCCCTGGATAGCAGTGACGCAGAATCCTTCAACTTGAAAAGCCCATCTATCTCGATAGAGGGGATCCATCTTGTCACGCCGTCCGTAGACGGTCCAAACGGCTCAGGGAAACTTTACAAGTACACATAGATCCTTAATACTGAATCCATGACCCGCGGCCTCGCAGATGGATATTGTTGCCATCTCCATTTTTCTGTCCAGCAGGTCCTGCAGACTCGCCTTCCTTTACCAGGATAAAGGGACATTCACTTCAGGAGATCCAATTAACAATCAACTCCGTAGAAAACGGATACAGATTGTAAAGCCGTCGCGACCTATGCGACTCCTGAAACATCCGGGCCGACTTACCAGCACGCCTAGTTACCTCTCTCTGGTAACTGTAACACCCTCATGGCTCCAATAGTACGGTCCATGAGAGAGGCAGAGTGTCCCTGCCGATCCTCCTTGTCCGAAACGGACATCTTCACTACGCGAGAAGGAAGGCACCCGCATGACGCTGTCGGGGTCTGCGTGTCAGATAGTCCGCATCTGACATGTCCTTGCACAGTATATGGCAGGTTAAACCTGTCAGTAACTAGAACAGTGTGTTTCTTAAAGAAAAAACAATCGCTGAAGGGTTAAAGCTCTTAAAGAGAGAGCTACCCCAGCATTAATAGTTAACCGCCTAAGAAGGGTTAAAGTAGCAGACTCCCCACAACCTTGATAATGAAAAAGATGTGCGAGCCCCAAGTGCCTCTTATAAGGCAGCAGCTGCAGACAGCTTTTTATGCCACACTAACAGAAAAAACGTTCCACAAGATCGCTAAAAATTGCGCTGTTTTGTATATCGCAATGACCGCCAAAGTTGTTAAGGAGATCGCTAACCGCTTATGCGATGTTAATGAGATCGCCCAGATTGGCAGCTACTAGCGACATTAAAAAATGATCACACAAACTATCGCATTAGTATGCGTCGTTATCAGGATCGTTAGTGGGAACGTATAGTGGCAGTATTAAAATCGCAGACTCCCCACAAACTCTTTATTATTATTGAAAAGAGTGTGCGAGCCCCTTATGCGATAACAGCCGCAGGACAGCGCAGTCTGTCACTCATTAGTGCCCCAGAAGGCGCCCGTGCTGTGGGGGTGAAGGGGTTAAGCTTCTGCCTGCGGGCTAGAAGCGACTCACCCAGCTGGTAACAGTGTAACATCTTGCCGGGAGGGGAGGAGGGAGAAAAGCCAGAAGAAGCTTTCAGCCTGCTTCTTTAATGGCCGCCGCGCTGTGCCTCCGTGTGCTCCATGAGGGAAGCCGGAAATGGAGACAGCAGTAAAGCGCGCGCTCAGAGCGGCGCGAAAATTAAAATAAAAAGGCGCGCACTCCTCTCCTATGTCCTGCAGGCATCCACCTGCGGACAAAGAACACAGTCACCGACATGTAATGTACAGCGGCTGCCGCAGCAGTCGCTTGCACACTCACACACACATTAATAAAAATGTGAGGTACTCACCAGCCGAAGCGCCACAGGGACCCCCAGGGGTTTCTGGAGCTATGCCCATGCTTCCCCCCAGGGCGGGGGACGCAGTGACCCCTGCAGCGCGGTTTGCGCCCCCTCCAGGGAAGCCATCCTCATCCCCCCGGGCCGGCAGGGTTCTGCAGGGACCACCATTAGGGTAAATACAGATCCGCCAAGGGAGAGGTGGGAGTCCAGCAGCGCTGAGACTCCTGAGACCTCTAGATCACATTTGGTGATCCAAGTCTCTTGTCCGATAAAAAAATAATAAAATCTTCTGAGGAGCTGCTTCCAGCAGCGACTATCCTCTGAGACCTCAAATTGTAAACTGAAGAGCTGAGTAGGAGGAGCCCGAGCTGGAGGGGCCGGTCAACACTCTTTTTAATCTGAGGTGTCAATCCTATCTGGGCTCCGCCTACCCACTAGTAATGACTGTGGCTCTCTTCCTTCCATCTGCAGCTGAAATAACCTCTTTGTGCATCTTCCAGCAAAGGAGCAGAGTGTTATCAACATCTCCTGCAAAATCAGTCAAGCGTGTCAATGACCAAAAAACCGATGGCATCTCTGGGGAGCAATTATACTGCTGGTTAGTAAGGTTTAAAGGGGAGCTTTAAGTGCAATTAAACTTCTGGGAGAGGGGCTAATGAATGTCTGAGTGTAATCTGAATGTGATTATACCAGGAATGGGGGTGGGAGGCTCTGATGTGTGTGTTTTTTGGATATGATTATATCTATGGGGTTTCAGAATGCCACTACTGTCCGTGTTTGGGTCAGGACATCGCTGGCTCTGTACTTGAAATGGATTTTTGCTCAACTTGCTACTTTGTAGGGCGCTTTAATTCACACTGTATGTATATATGAATCAATTCAATTCAATTTAAAGAAGCTTTATTGGCAGGACCAAATAAACATTAGTTTTGCCAAAGCACGTGTACAGTAGGGAATAGGAGTAGGGACAATGGGTGGGAACTGTATGTATATATGTAAGTTTGCCCACTGACAAAGATATGAACTGTCCATAATTTTAAGGGTAGGTTAATTTTAACATTGAGAGACAGAATTTCAAAAATAAAATACAGAAAATCACATTGTAGAAATTATATAAATTTATTTGCATTTTGCAGTGAGAAATAAGTATATGATCCCCTACCAACCATTAAGAGTTCTGGCTCCTACAGACCAATTAGATGCTCCTAATCAACTTGTTACCTGCATTAAAGACAGCTGTCTTACGTAGTCAACTTTATAAAAGACTATATATAATATATAATTTCCTAACAAACAGGCAAACCCCACATATATTCAGGCTGTCTAGCAACTGCAAATCATGCAGCTGTGGCAACACAAACTAAATTTCTGAGCACGCCCAAATACTCGGAGAACACCCAAGCATGCTCGGGAAAACCTGAGCAACGAGTATACTCGCTCATCACTAGTGAGTAGGAGAGAACTATTGGTGCAATAGTAAAAAAAATGGAAGAAATACAAAATGACTGTCAATCGACATCGATCTGGGGCACCATGCAAAATCTCACCTTGTGGGGTATCATTGATCATGAGGAAGGTGAGAGATCAGCCTAAAACTACACGGTGGGAACTTGTTAATGATCTCAAGGCAGCTGGGACTAAAGTCACCAAGAAAATCATTGGTAACACATTACTCCGTACAGGTTTAAAATCACGTAGTGTCGGCAAGGTCCCCCTGCACAAGAAGGCACATGTGCAGGCCTGTCTGAAGTTTGCCTTTGAACACTTGGATGATTCTGAGAGTAACTGGAAGAAGATGCTTTGGTCAGATGAGACAAAAATTGAGCTCTTTGGCATTAACTCAACTCGCCATGTTTGGAGGAAGAGAAATGCTGCCTATGACACAAAGAACACTGTCCCCATTGTCAAGCATGGAGGTGGAAACATTATGTTTTGGGGGTGTTTTTCTGCTATGGGCACAGGACTACTTCACCAAATCAATGGGAGAATGGATGGAGCCATGTACCGTAAAATCCTGAGTGACAACCTCCTTCCCTCCACCAGGACATTAAAAATGGGTCGTGGCTAGGTCTTCCAGCAAGACAATGACTCAAAACATACAGCCAAGACAACAAAGGAGTGGCTCAAAAAGAAGCACATTAAGGTCATGGAGTGGCCTAGCCAGTCTCCAGACCTTAATCCCATAGAAATCTTATGGAGGGAGTTGAAGCTCCAAGTTGCCAAGAAACAGCTTCAAAATCTTAATGATTCAGAGATGATCTGCAAAGAGGAGTGGACCGACAATTCCTCCTGACATGTGCGCAAACCTCATCATCACTAACTTCAAAAATGTCTGACTGCTATGCTTGCCATCAAGGATTTTGCCACCAAGTATTAAGACTTGTTTGCCAGAGGGATCAAATACTTATTTCTCACTGCAAAATGCAAATTTAAACAATGTGATTTTCTGGATTTTAGTTTTGATATTGCATCTCTCAATGTTAAAATTAACCTACTCTTAAAATTTATAGACTGTTCACGTCCATGTCAGTGGGCAAGCTTACAAAATCAGCAAGGGATCAAATACTTATTTCCCCCACTGCCGCGTGTGTGTATATATGTATATATATATATAAATATATATATATATATATATATATATATATATATATATATATATATATATATATACACATACACACACACAGTACAGACCAAAAGTTTGGACACACCTCATTCAACGATTTTTTTGTATTTTCATGACTGTGAAAATTGTAGAATCACACTGAAGGCATCAAAACTATGAAGTAACACATGTGGAATTATACATTAAACTTTACAAAAAAGTGTGAAACAGCTGATAATATGTCTTATATTCTAGGTTCTTCAAAGTAGCCACCTTTTGCTTTGATTACTGCTTTGCACGCAGAAAAGGTGAACGGATGAACTCTACATGCCTGGTTCCCACCGTGAAGCATGGAGGAGGAGGTGTGATGGTGTGGGGGTGCTTTGCTGGTAACACTGTTGGGGATTTATTCAAAATTGAAGGCATACTGAACCAGCATGGCTACCACAGCATCTTGCAGCAGTATGCTATTCCATCCAGTTTGCGTTTAGTTGGACCATCATTTATTTTTCAACAGGGCAATGACCCCAAACACATCTCCAGACTGTGTAAGGGCTATTTGACCAAGAAGGAGAGTGCTGGGGTGCTACGCCAGATGACCTGGCTTCCACAGTCACCAGACCTGAACCCAATTGAGATGGTTTGGGGTGAGCTGGACCGCTCACCGCTTCAATTTTGAATAATCCCCAACAGTGTCACCAGCAAAGCACCCCCACACCATCACACCACCTCCTCCATGCTTCACGGTGGGAACTAGGCATGTAGAGTCCATCCGTTCACCTTTTCTGCGTGCAAAGCAGTAATCAAAGCAAAAGGTGGCTACTTTGAAGAACCTAGAATATAAGACACATGTTCAGTTGTTTTACACTTTTTTGTAAAGTGTAATGTATAATTCCACATGTGTTAATTCATAGTTTTGATGCCTTCAGTGTGATTCTACAATTTTCATAGCCATGAAAATACAGAAAAATCTTTTAATGAGAAGGTGTGTCCAAACTTTTGGTCTGTACTATATATATATATATAAATATATATATATACACACACACACACACACACACACATATATATACATACACACACACACATATATATACGCACACATATATACATACATACACTGCGCTCTAACAAAGTAGAAAATCAAGCAGTAGATAAAGACATAGTACCTGGGAGGGAGGTGGCATTGGATGAGCATCTTCATACATTAGCCGGTCAGCAATGAGCTTCATGTCGTCATCCTAGAGAAATACAACAGCGATCATGCATGATGAATACATTTTAGAAAGCAGAACCCATAAAAATGAATAATGGATTGAAACAAAAAGACTATAGTGCTCATGCCATAAGCCACATTTTCTAAGGATTTTTGGAACTTGTTACACCCCAATAGACACTTCTAAAAAGCATCTAGAAATTTAAGTGTGTGTGTGAAATGCAATATATGACACTAACTGTGCTGGGTTTACCTGCAGATTATGAGTGGTGAAACAACCATTAACAATGCCATGGCCTAAAAGTGATTAGGTTATATTCACAGAGTTGTGCTGACTTGCTTTTGAGTAATGTTCCACTGTAGCAAATATAAGTTATATGTAGTCATATACAGATCGAGTGGTTTAAAAAAAAAAACACCCTTGAACAGGCATGATTCTTTACGGTGTCTGCATTAATACCTGCAGCCAGGGATGCTCCAGGGCTTCCAGTGTTGTGAGTCTCTTCTCTGGATCGACAACCAGCAGCTTCTTCACAAGATCTAGTGCTGAAAAACAAACAATTGTGATAGTTATTCTTAGAAATATTCAGCACGGTGGCTCAGTGGATAGCACTGCAGCCTTGCAGCGCTGGAGTCCTGGGTTCGAATCCCACCTAGGACAACATCTGCAAGGAGTTTGTATGTTCTCCCCGTGTTTGCGTGGGTTTCCTCCGGGTACTCCGGTTTCCTCCCACACTCCAAAAAAACATACTGATAGGGAATCTAGATTGTGAGCCCCATCGGGGACAGTGACGGTAATGTGTGCAAACTGTAAAGCGCTGCGGAATATGTTAGCGCTATAATAAAAATAAAGATTATTATTATTATAAAGTGAATGTTGCTTCTTCAATAATGGACATCAGAGTGTTTAATACATACTTGCAATGTAGGTCCTACCTGGCCCTGATACAGCACTCCAAGCAGATGGAATAAAGTGGTAAAATCCTCCAGTAATCTGATCTTTTAGAGACATATTGCAATTGTTTTCGGAAAATGGTTGGTACCCACTAAGGCTGTAAAAATGTAACCGTATCAGGAAACGTTGTGCAGAATGCATAAAATATACAGTATTTTATAGTGGAAAATATTAAGATTTCATCTATTTGTTTTGAATTGTTCCCAACAACTTCTGCCTTATTAAAGGGCCTGTTTTGTGGTAATTGCATGCGAAAGGTGGCACCATGACTTATGGGGTAGCTGTCCCACTATACATATCTTTAATTCAACTTTCCTTTAAGTTATTTAGGAAATCATGTACCAAAATCCTTGACTCAGCATAGTCTCTATGACTCACCCCTCTCTTTATGCTCCTTGTGACACAATCGAATACAAATGATTTGTTACACATCTTGTGCAACCTGTGAAGACAGTCAGACCCTGACACTACAAATCCATAAGGCCCTCGACTCCGGATGCATAGTATGGGAGGGTGGTCTAATACAATTCCATCCCTGGCATGCCGCTTTTTCTCTAGCTCTTCTTTCTTTGTCATTTAAAAGGGAACCTACCATCAGAAAGAAAACCATTTACCTGCAGCCATAGCGCAGATTTGCAGATAAATGTAGTTTCAAACATATTTGGTTGTCTGATGTGATGTAATTTATTTCTTGCAGTCAAACACCACAAATCGAATAGCTGAATATGTTTGAAACTGTATTTATCTGCAAATTAGCACTATGGCAAGAAATAATTTTTCTCGGTCGTTTAAGTGGGGGACCAGAGCTGTGGAGTCAGTGTTCATTTTTGTGGAGTCAGAGTCAAAGTTGGCATAAAATGGACCGACTCCGAAAATATATATTAAATTGAGTACAGTAGTACAATTTGGGATGTGCTGTACATGTTTTCATAATAATTTGGGAAAGTTATGAAATGTCTTAAAAATGTCTGTTCTGTTCCTGATCCAACGATCTCAGCTTTTAATGGAGATGAATCTCTGCAGCACTTTATGTCTATGCTCAGTAATAACCAGGGCTGGGGAGTTGGAGTCACAAGTCAGGGAAATTGAGGAGTCTGTGGTTTGGCTTACTGACTCCACAGCCCTGTGGGGGACACAGGAAACCATGGCTGTATGCTGATATGCACTTCGCTCCCTGCATTTACCCCGTATCCTCTATCTCAGTTGCCCCCTCTGACCTGCGACGATAGTACCCTTTCTGTGCATGGATTGTTAATCTGTCCCCATCAGTGTACAATCCAATCAATGTGTCCAGACCTTGGCCACAGTTATGGAATGTTTACCTATGCCAACAATCACCTAGTACTCTGTCCACTACCTAGAGGGTGTCAGACCCACCAGCTACTCTGCACCAACATGGATGATTGTGGCCGAGGTCCAAGTGGCCTCAAGCAATCTCATTCTCGGTTTCCATCTCTCTACAGCAGTGTTTCTCAACTCCAGTCCTCAGGACCCACCAACAGGTCATGTTTTCAGGATTTCTTTAGTATTGCACAGGTGATAATTTTATCACCTGCTCAAACATTAATTCCATCACCTTTGCAATACTAGGTACTGCCACACTAAACACTCCCGCTAACGATCACGATAACGACGCATACTAATGCGATCGTTTTTGTGATCGTTTTAATGTCACTATTAGCTGCCACATTTAGCGATCTCGTTAACGACGCATAAGCGGTTAGCGATCTCCTTAACGACTTTGCGATGTAAAAAACAGCGCACATCGTTCACAAAACGTGCCAGACACAGCGATATAGGCTCACCAGCGGGACGCCAACGATCAAAATACGGTCCAGAACTCTAGTGAACGATCAGCGAGATCACAGCAGGGGCCACGTCGTTGCTACATGCCACACACAACAGCGTCACTAACGAGATCGCTAAATAGTGACGTATTTTAGCGATCTCCTTAGCGACGCTGTTTAGTGTGGCATACCCTTATGGAAATCCTGAAAACATGACCTGTTGGTTGGTCCTGAGGACTGGAGTTGAGAAACACTGCTCTACAGTATGTCTGTTCGTTGGCACTCACCATCTGGATTCCCCTTTCCTAAGCTCAGTCACTCCCCTGAGTGGGGAGGGTGCAGCTGTGCTGGGGGAGAAAATGGCTAGAAGGTTGGAGGAGTCTTTAAAGTAGGCACTGGGGGGAGGGTATTCATTTTATAGGAGGGGAAGACAGTGCAGATAGAGATCTGGGCACAAATAATGAAATTGGGAGTGGGGGTGGAATGGGAGGTGGGGTTAGAACAGTTAATAATTTAAAGGGAATCTGTCACCCCATTTTTGCTATATAAGATAAAGATATGACTGAATAGTGCGTCCCATAACTAACCTATCGGTAGCCATCATATATCCTGACACCCCGTTTTCATGGCAAAATACCTTTGTAAACTTCGTATTTCTGTATGCAAATCCGTGCGGGTCGGTCTGATGGGTGGCGCTTTTTTTCTCCCCCGCCTCCATTCTTGCCCTACGCAGTTTTTTTTTTTCTTCACTGTCGGCTTGCCACGCTTGCGCTTTTCAAAATCCCTTCGCGCATGTGCAGTGTGCTTTGCCCAACAGTGGGCAAAGCATAAAATCATTACAGCGCATGCGCAACTATTTTCCTGCACTTTCCCTGCCCCGGAAGTCGTCCAAGGCAAGCAGTCATTTCCGGGGCAAGGAAAGTTAAGGAAAATAGTTGCGCATGCGCTGTAAGGATTTTATGGTTTGCCCTGCTGGGCAAAGCACACTGCGCATGCGCGAGGGGATTTTGAAAAGCGCAATTGCGGCAAGCCGAATGCCGTCTGTGCAATTCACAGACGGCCATACGCAAGAGAAGCCGAGGAGCGGGTGGGGGGGGTGGAGAAAAAAAAACGCCGCCCATCGGACCGGACCGCACGGATTTGCATACAGAAATACGAAGTTTACAAAGGTATTTTGCCATGAAAACAGGGGTGTCAGAATATATGATAGCTGCCGATAGGTTAGTTATGGGATGCACTATTCAGTCATATCTTTATCTTATATAGCAAAAATGGGGTGACAGATTCGCTTCAAGAAAGAATAGAGGTACAGAGAGATACATAAAGTGCATGTATACTAATGCCAGAAGCCTCACCAACAAAATGGCGGAATTAGAATTAATTTTGTTGGAACATAATTATGAAATGGTGGGATATCTGAGATTTGGCTGGATGAGGGCCACGACTGGGCGTTTAATTTACAGGGCTATTTATAGTCTGTTTAGAAATGACCATACAAATAAGCGAGGTGGGGGTGTGTGTTCATTTGTAAAATCATCCTTAAAACCCATCCTTCGTGATAATATATGTGAATCTAATGAAGATGTAGAGTCCCTGTGGGTGGAGATAAGGGGAGGGGGAAAAACACGGATTTTGGTAAGAACTTACCTGTAAAATCCTTTTCAGCGAAGGAAGGAAGAGAGACACAGTATTCATTACTGATGGGTAGGCGGAGCCCCAGATCAGGATGTTACCTCAGATCAAAAGAGTGCTGACTGGCTGGCCCCTCCAGCTCGGGCTCCTCCTACTCAGCTCCAGTCGTACCAAAGCTTTTAGAAAAAGAGCCAAGATCACCAGCGGAGCAACATAACCCCTTCTGAAGGAACTTCAGAGAAAAAACACAAGGATACAGGTCATGCATGCAAAGAAAGCCAAAAACCACAGAGTTCCAGGTACTACTCACGGAACCTGACTACTGCGATGAGCTGGCGATGCTGGAACAGAGCCTTAGCGCGCTGACCTCAGCCCAGATAATCGCTATCAGATAAGGGTCGCGCTGCATCTGAAAACATCAACACACTTCTGCCTTGGGAGGGTGCTGTGTCTCTCTTCCTTCCTTCGCTGAAAAGGATTTTACAGGTAAGTTCTTACCAAAATCCGTGTTTCAGCTGCAGATGGAAGGAAGAGAGCCACAGTATTCATTACTGATGGGACGTCCCAAAGCAGTTCAAAAATAAGGGTGGGAAAAACCAACAAAAGGCAGAAACCCAACAACCTTAACAACAAAGCGCAACCAGCGCTAAACACAAGTTCATCCAGAACTTTAAACTACAGCTGCCTGCAGGACCCTACGTCCGAGGGCTGCATCAGCGGAAGCACTGACGTCCACTTTATAAAACCTTGTAAACGTGTGGACAGAGCGCCAAGTTGCCGCTCGGCAGAGCTGCACTGCCGAGGCACCTTGATGAAAAGCCCACGATGAGGCCACAGCTCTCGTAGAATGGGCTCGAATCTTAATCGGGCAAGATTCACCCCGAAGACGGTAAGCTTCCAAAATAGCTGACCGGATCCAACGAGCTATAGAATCCTTGGAAGCTCGTTGACCACGCCGACGACCTGCTGGAACCACAAACAGGGAGTCCGTCTTACGAAAACCTTGAGTAATAGATAGATAAAACTTCAAGGCCCGCACTAAATCCAATGTGTGTAAATCTCGCTCTTTCGCATTCTTCGGATCCGGACAGAGTGAAGGTAACACAATATCCTGGTTAACATGAAATTGTGACACCACTTTAGGCAAAAAATCACCACGAGTGCGAAGCACTACACGATCCGGAAAAAACTCCAGAAAAGGAGGCGAACAAGAAAGAGCTGCCAACTCAGAAACTCTCCTCAAGGAAGTGACTGCAACAAGGAAAGCCACCTTCCAAGAAAGTAAAGAAAGGCTAGCAGAAACCATAGGCTCAAAAGGTTTATGCTGAAGAGCCTCCAAAACAAGGTTGAGCCGCCAAGGAGACACGGGTGCCTTCCGCGGCGGAAACTTACGAGATATACCTCGGAAAAAGGAGAGCACGTCTCTATTTGAAGCAATGGTTCTCCGGAACAATAAGGACAGAGCAGAAATCTGACCTTTCAGAGTGCTGACTGCCAAACCCTTGTCCAGCCCATGCTGCAGAAAAGCCAACAGGTTGGGAATGGAAAATTTTCTCGGGTTCCGAGAGGACCCCAAACACCACGAAAAGAAGGTTTCCCAAATTTTGTGGTAAATCCTAGTAGTAGCCGGACATCTTGCAGCACGAAGGGTAGCAATGACCTCGGCTGAGAAACCTCTACGGGTCAAGATTTCGGTCTCAAGAGCCACGCCGTCAAACGCAGGGACATCAAGTCCGGATGACAAACGGGCCCCTGAGTCAACAAGTCCGGTTGAAGAGGGGTGGAAAAGGAGGTGCCGCCAACAGCGACATTATTGTCGAGAACCACACCCTTCTTGGCCAGTCTGGAGCTATCAAAATAGCTGAAATTCTCTCTAGTCTGATCCGACGCAGTACTAGAGGAAGTAAGGATATCGGCGGGAATACATAGATCAGCTCGAACTGATCCCACTGAGCCACTAGAGCATCCACCGCCACCGCCTTCGGGTCCTTGTACCTGGACATGAACGTCGGTAACTTGGCATTGGACCTGGATGCCATCAAATCCACTTGGGGAGTTCCCCAGCGAGAGCACAGTAGTGCAAAAACATCCGGATGGAGACTCCATTCCCCGGGATCCATCCTTCTGCGACTGAGAAAGTCCGCTGTAACATTCTGAACCCCTGGAATGTGAATCGCCGAAATGGCTGGTACACTGGCCTCTGCCCAAATCAGAATTCGGGACACCTCTACCATGAGTCTGGAACTCCTTGTCCCACCTTGGTGATTGATATACGCGACAGCCGTCGCATTGTCTGTCTGCACTCGGACTGGCAGACCGCTCAAAGGGACCGTCCAATGTTGGAGGCAAAGGAAAATCGCCCTCAATTCCAGGATGTTGATCGGAAGAACAGACTCTTCCGATGACCATACCCCCTGAATCCAGAGATTGTTCCAAACACCCCCCCAGCCCGTCAGGCTGGCATCGGTGGTTATGACTGACCACTTCGGAGGGAGGAAAGACTTCCCCAGGGAGAATGCCCCTGGACGTAACCACCATTCTAGAGAATCCCGCACCGCGCGAGAAATGGTGACACTGCAATCCAGCGATTGCGACTGATTCCATCGACTCAAGATGAACCTTTGGAGAGTCCTGGAGTGGAACTGGGCAAAAGGAATTGCCTCCATGGACGCCACCATCAGTCCCAGAAGACGCATACACTTCCGTAGAGACATTGCCGTTGAGGATCTCATAATCTGCACATGTCGAAGAAGACATGACTGTTTGTCCGGTGGTAGGGAAACTACCGACCGAAACGTGTCGAGATGCATTCCCAAAAAGAGGATTGTCCTCGATGGTTCCAGGGACGACTTCTCCCAATTGACCAGCCAACCGAAGTCCTTCAGAAACTGAAGAGACAAATCCCGAGCCGTCAACGCCTCCTCCTCCGAGGAAGCCACGATCAAAAGATCGTCCAGATAAGGGAGAATCGTAATCCCCTGTCTTCGAAGGATTGCCATGAGAGGCGCCAGAATTTTTGTAAAGACCCTTGGCGCTGAGGCTAAGCCGAACGGCAGAGCCACGAACTGGTAATGATTCTGACCTATGGCAAATCGAAGAAAGCGCTGATGAGCCTTTCCGATGGGAATATGCAAATAGGCGTCGCGAATGTCGATTGACACCAGAAAATCGTTCTGTGACAGAGCTGCCACAACGGAGCGAAGCGACTCCATGCGAAATTTCCGGGCATGGACATGCCGGTTTAATCGCTTGAGATCCAGAATCGGGCGAAATTTGTTCTCCTTTTTGGGAACTATAAAAAGGTTGGAATAAAAACCTTTCCCTCGGTCCTCTGACGGAACCGGTATCACTACACCCTTTTGTAGCAGAGATTCGACCTCTCGCTGTAGAGCGACAACAAGCTCGGGTTCCGACGGAACGCGAGACTGACAAAAAACATTTGGGGGTCGAGAAGCAAACTCTATGAAATAGCCTGCCGACACTATCCGCGTTACCCAGGAATCTGGAACGCGAGCCATCCAAGTCGCCTTGAAAAGAAGCAGGCGACCCCCCACTCGAGAATCCTCGAGTGGACCCCTGGCGTCAATTAGACTTTGCGGGCTTCTTGTCAAGTTCCCGCTTGTCCTGGCGGAAACTCTGCTTCCAGGGAGTACGAGTTTTCTGAGAGGATTTCTTTCCTGAGAAGGAAAGACGACCCGATCCCCACGAGGAGTGACTAGATCGTCCTCGGCCCCGAAAGGACCGCCGACCACTATAGACACCAGGCTTACTGGACACCGAGGCCATGGCCCTACGCTGTGGTAATGCTGATTCCTTCGCCTTAGCCTTGGAAATCAGCTCTGTGAGGTCGGATCCAAAAAGATGGCCACCCTTGTAAGGTAAGGCCAACAATCCTTGTTTGGAAACTGCGTCCCCGGCCCACTGTCTGAGCCATAAAGCTCTTCTGACTGTGACCGCTGAAGCTTGCGCTTTGGCCAGCAGAGATGCCGTATCCAGACCGGCATCAAAGATATAACAGGCTGCCGTTTCTAACCATTCACAAGTTTCCTGTATCTCAGATAACGGAGATTCATTGTGCAACTCCGTCTTCAGACGTGCCAACCAGCCTAGAGAAGCTCTAGCAGCACACATGGATCCTAGCACTGCTCGGAATCCATGACCCGCAGCCTCATAGCTTGCTTTTGCCGCCAATTCTGTTTTTTCTATCCAAAGGCTCCTGTAAGCTCGCTTTCCCCTTAATAGGGAGTAGTGAGGATTTACTAAGCTGAGATAAAGACACATCCACCTCAGGAGCAGAAGTCCAATTAGCCTTTAACTCCGCAGAGCAAGGATAAAGTGTATCCAAGAAATGCGTTCCATGAAAACGCTTATCTGGACATAGACGTTCCTCCTCTATTACACTATTAAGCTCATCCAGAGCTGGCAATGTTGTACGCGAAGCACGGGACTCCTGGAACATGCGTGCTGATTTACCAGGACGACTAGTTACCTCCTCCGGTAACTGTAATATATCTCTCATGGCTTCAATTAATGCCTCCGTACGCTTCGCCATAGAGGAACGCCCCTGCGGCTCGTCCGCATCTGAATCGGATATTTCTCCATCCGAATTTAAAGGGGAACTCTGCCCAATATCAGATACGTCTGACTCGCTCCGTGTAGAGACCGGTAACGGCCTGCGTCGCTTCCTCTGAGAGGAATTAGCAGACACATATTGACCTAAAAGGTCAGACAAGTTGTTGATCGATCGAGCGATATCGTCCAATTTTTCACCGCTGTCGACCGCAGCGCTAGACGCTGTGGAGGTCTGCGTATCTGATTGCCGCAATGGCACTGGGACGTGGTCCGCGGCATCTGAACTCTGTTCAGACATGTCTCACCTGTATGAACAGGTCAAAGCGGTAATACCAGCAAAAACTATGCGGTTTTTTCTTCTTTTTTTTTTTTTTTTATATGCTGAAGGGTTAACGCTCCACCAGGCAGGGTTACCCCAGCGGTATTCAGTCAAAAAATTTTGCTGGTAGAAATAACCCTCAGAAGGGTTAATATTGCAAACTCACCACAGTATATATGTTTGTGAGCCCCAGCCAATTTTATGTCTCTAATGAGACTGCAGCTGCAGGATAGCGATCGCTGCGCTGCGGGGTGAGGAATCAGCACTCACCCAGCTGGCCGTGGTGTCTTATGAGGAGAGGAGCGGTCTGAGGAGCCCAGGAGCCTGTGTAATGGCCGCCACAGTGAGGGAGTCGCAGGAGAAACGCCAGAGCGCGCGTCTTCCTGCTCAAAAGACCGGGAATAGATAGGCCACGCCCCCTGCTAGCTCAAATATTGAGCGCGAACTCCCCCGCTCCTGCTCCCTCTCTGTCCTGCAGCTATCTGCCTGCGGACAAAAGATCACCACATCTACAATGTAACAGCGCTGTCACAGCAGCACTGAAGCATACTGACATACAAGTAGTAGCGCTGTCACAGCAGCGCTGAAGCATACTGACATACAAGTAGTAGCGCTGTCACCGCAGCGCTGAAGCACTCACACATTATTATAATAAAAATTGTGTGGAAAACTCATCAGCTCAGCGCCACAGGGACCCTCAGGGTTTCTGGCGCTATGCCCATGCTTCCCCCCAGGGCGGGAAACGCAGTGACCCAGCGTGTGGTTTGCGCCCCCGCCAGGGAAAACTCTCCTCATCCTCCAGGGCCGGCAAGGATTCTGCAGGGACCATTATGTAGTTACAGATCCGCCAAGGGAGAGGCTGGTGAAATACACTGATAAACATGTAATAGCGCTGTCACCGCAGCGCTGAAGCATACTGATATACATGTAATAGCGCTGTCATCAGACGCTAAAGCACTCACACATTAATAATAACATTTTGTGTGAAGTACTCACCAGCCAAAGCGCCACAGGGACCCTCAGGGGTTTCTGGCGCTGTGCCCATGCTTCCCCCCAGGGCGAGGGACGCAGTGACCGCACGTGTGGTTTGCGTCCCCGCCAGGGAAGCTCTCCTCATCCCCCAGGGCCGGCAAGGATTCTGCAGGGACTTTGAGTAAATACAGATCCGCCAAGGGAGAGGTTGGGGTACAGCAGCGCTGGTACCCCTGAGACCTCTAGACCAACTGGTGATCCAAGTCTCCTGTCCGAATATAAAATAATAAAATCTTCTGAGGAGCTGCATTAGCAGCGACCATCCTCTGGACCTCAAATCTTAGACTGGAGCTGAGTAGGAGGAGCCCGAGCTGGAGGGGCCAGCCAGTCAGCACTCTTTTGATCTGAGGTAACATCCTGATCTGGGGCTCCGCCTACCCATCAGTAATGAATACTGTGGCTCTCTTCCTTCCATCTGCAGCTGAAATAATAAATTACTGACAGGGGTTTGTTATAAGTCTCCAAAAATAATGGAAGCAACGGAGAATATCCTCGTAAAGCAAATAGATTAAGCAGAGACTGAAGGAGAAGTCATTATTATGGGGGACTTCAACTACCCTGAAATACATTGGGGAACAGAAACCTGTAGTTCCAGCAAAGGTAATAGGTTTTTGACAACTATGAGAGACAATTACCGTTCACAACTAGTTCAGGACCCAAAAAGAGAGGGGGCACTGCTAGACCTAATATTAACCAACAGGCCAGACCGCATATCAAATATAAGGGCTGGGGGCCACTTGGGTAATAGTGATCACAAAATAATAAGCTTTCATGTATCCTTTAATAAGATGTGTAGTAGAGGGGTTACAACAGGGATGGGGAACCTCAGGCCCCAGGGCCATTTACGGCCCTCGATGACCTTTTATCAGGCCCCCGGGCAGATTCTCAGGGACCACAGTGCTTTGGCAGGGTGCTGTATTTTGATTGCCTGCAGCTCATTAATTTCTTCTTGATCTGTGAGCGCACACACGCAGTGTTCACTACTGAACACTGAATGGCATGCAATGCAAGATTACACCTTGAGACCAGTGCCAGAGTCAGGATGTACTTTGTGGGCGGAGTTTTATGGCCCTCGAAGGATGGTATAAATATCCAAATGGCCCTGGACAGAAAAGAGATTCCCCGCCCCTGGGTTACAAGGACACTAAACTTCAGGAAGGCAAATTTCCAACGGATGAGAGATGATCTTGGTGCAATTAACTGGGACGATATTCTGAGACATAAAAATACACAAAGAAAATGGGAGTCGTTTATTACCATCCTGAACAGGACCTGTGCACAGTATATACCCTATGGGAATAAAAATGCTAGAAATAGGAGGAAACCACTATGGCTAAATAGAGCTGTAAGGGGCGCAATAAGGGGCAAAAAGAAAGCGTTTAGGAATTAAAGCAAGTAGGTAGTGATGAGACATTAAATAAATACAGAAGATTAAATAAATTCTGTAAAAAGCAAATCAAGGCAGCAAAGATTGAGACAGAGAGACTCATTGCCTGAGAAAGTAAAAATAATCCCAAAATATTCTTTAACTACATAAATAATAAGAAACTAAAAAATGATGGTGTTGGCCTCCTTAAAAATAGTCTGGGTGTAATGGTGGATGAGGAAAAAACCAATATGCTAAATTACTTTTTTTCAACAATATTTACACAAGAAAATCCCATGACAGACAACATGATCGGTGATAACAAAAATTCTCCATTATATGTCACCTGCTTAACCCAGCAGGAAGTACAGCGGCGTCTAAATAATCACTAAAATTGACAAATCCCCGGGCCCGGATGGGATACACCCCCGAGTACTGCAGGAATTAAGTACAGTCATAGATAGACCATTATTCTTAATCTTTAAAGATTCCATAATAACGGGGTCTGTACCACAGGACTGGCGTATAGCAAATGTGGTGCCAATATTCAAAAAGGGGGCAAAAACTGAACCTGGAAATTATAGGCCAGTGAGCTTAACATCTACTGTGGGAAAAATGCTGGAGGGTTTTCTAAGGGATACTATATTGGAGTATCTGAAGAAAAATAACCTCATGACCCAATATCAACATGGGTTTATGAGGGACCGTTCCTGTCAGACTAATCTGATGAGTTTCTATGAAGAGGTAAGTTCCGGACTGGACCAAGGGAACGCAGTGGACGTGGTGTTCATGGACTTCTCAAAAGCTTTTGATACTGTGCCACACAAAAGGTTGATACATAAAATGAGAACAATGGGGATAGGGGAAAATATGTGTAAGTGGGTTAAGAACTGGCTCATGGATAGAAAACAAAGGGTGGTTATTAATGGAGCACACTCGGACTGGGTCACGGTTAGCAGTGGGGTACCACAGGGGTCAGTATTGGGGCCGCTTCTCTTTAACATATTTATTAATGACCTTGTAGGAGGCATACAGAGTAATATATCAATATTTGCAGATGACACTAAACTCTACAGGGTAATCAATACAGAAGACAATTTTATATTACAGGAAGATTTATGTAAACTAGTAGAGCGGGCTGATAAATGGCAAATGAGCTTTAATGGGGATAAATGTAAGGTCATGCACTTGAGTAGAACAAACAAGATGTATAATTATGTGCTTAATTGTAAAACACTGGCAAAACTGTCACTGAAAAAGACCTGGGTGTATGGGTGGACGACAAACTCACATTTAGTGGCCAATGTCAGGCAGCTGCTGCAAAGGCAAATAAAATAATGGGATGCATTAAAAAAGGCATAGATGCTCATGAGGAGAACATAATTTTACCTCTATACAAGTCACTAGTGCGACCACACTTAGAATACTGTGTGCAGTTCTGGTCTCCGGTGTATTAAGAAAGACATAGCTGAACTGGAGCGGGTGCAGAGAAGAGCGACCAAGGTTATTAGAGAACTGGGGGGGGGGTCTGCAATACCAAGACAGGTTATTACACCTGGGGTTATTTAGTTTGGAAAAACTAAGGCTTAGGGTGATCTTATTACAATGTATAAATATATGAGGGGACAGTACAAAGACCTTTCTAATGATCTTTTTACTCTTAGACAGGTGACGGGGACAAGGGGGGATCTTCTACGTCTGGAGGAAAGAAGGTTTAGTCATAATCACAGACGCAGATTCTTTACTGTAAGAGCAGTGAGACTATGGAACTCTCTGCCGTATAATGTTGTAGTGAGTGATTCCCTACTAAAATTTAAGAAGGGACTGGATGCCTTTCTTGAAAAATATAATATTACAGGTTATATACACTAGTTTCCTTGATATTGCATTGATCCAGGGAGCTAGTCTGATTGCCGTATGTGGAGTCGGGAAGGAATTTTTTTCCCCACTGTGAAGCTTACTGTTTGCCACATGGGTTTTTTTTTTGCCTTCCTCTGATCAACATGTAGGGCAGGTTAGGATAGGATATGGGTTGAACTAGATGGACTTAAAGTCTTCCTTCAACCTTAATGACTATGTTACTACAATAATCATACCAGCATTAAAACTCCAAAGAGGACCTAGACACTGACTAGGCACTCAAGCTGTAGACATGGTACGACTGCTTTTTCAGTGCAGTGAACCAGTCCCTGAACATCATCCAAGCGGCTCAGTCTCCTCCTACAGAGAAAGTGTCCTCAGAATGGTCAGGGGCTCATATACTTGCAAAGTCAAAGCCGTTTGAAAAATTTGCTTCTAAACTCCCACACCCACCCTTCGGTGGACCCATAATCTTTTGGTTATGCAAGACCTTGACCCAATCCAAAATATAGTCCCTCGCTCTCCTGGTAGGATGCTTTCTTTGTAACAATTACTCCATTAGATCAGTCTCCAGCTCTCTCCTGTCACTCTCTGCTCCTTGTCTTTCTCCACGATAAGGAGTTCTTTGTCCAGTACCTTTCTCCTTGTAGTAACGTTTAGCCTTAATGAGTAGCTTGTTCAGACAGAAGTGCAAGAGACTGACAGAAGGAAGGTAAACAATCTTTACACAAGCTGGACATGGTCAGAGCGGTGCGTCACTGCCTTTGTTTGCCCTGCCAGAAGGAACTCGTTGAGGTCTCTCTGTCTCCAAGATATCGCAAAGCATATCACGCTAAAGGGTATGCCACACTAAACAACATCGCTAACGGGATCGCTAAAAAACGTCACTATTTAGCGATCCCGTTAGCGATGTTGTTGTGTGCGGCATCTACCAGCGACGAGGCCCCTGCTGTGATGTCGTTCATCACAGCGATCGTTCCGGACCCTATTTTCGTCGCTGGCGCCCCGCTGGTAAGTATCAAATCGCTGAGTGTGGCACCTTTTTTAGCGATTTAGCGGTACTTTTGTACTGCTAAAGTCGTTAAGGAGATCGCTAACCGCGATAGCGTCCTAACGACATCGCTAAAATAGGTAGCTACTAGCGATATAGAAACAATCCCGCTAGCGATCTCATTAGTATGCAACGCTAACGAGATCGCTAGCGGGATTGTGTAGTGTGGCAGTACCTTAAGAACAGACTGTCCCTGCAGGGAGTTAAGGCTCACTCCACCTGGGTGGAGGTGGCCTTCTGGACCATTCATCAAGATTCAGTTCTGCAGCTCTGTAAGGCTGTGACTTGGTCCTCAGTCCACACGTTCTTAACATTTTACAGAGTTGATACATTCACGTCAGCTGAAGGGAGTAAGGCTAGAAGGGTTTCACCCGGGTTATGGCTCGAGTGATCTGTTTTGCTATCCCTTTACCTTTGTTGTTTTGGCACTTTTCTGTTTCCCTCTTTTTGGACTGTTTAGGACATCCCATGATTTCCTGTGTTCCCCAATGAAAAAGCTGAGAAATAAGGCTATGGTTCCACGGTCCGGAACCATAGCGCTTTGGACGGAGCGGAAATTCCGCTCCGTCTAAGCCCCGCCCCCTTTATGATGCGCGATCTTTCCGGAGGTGTTCAGGACACCTCCGGAACACCTCCGGAAAGAGCGCAGGGCTACATAGCCCTGTGTTAATTCTGTTGCGGCGACGCACCGTCGCCGCAATACGCGAGGACATGCTGCGGTCTAAAAAGACGCGCCGCATGTCCGTTTACGCAGGTTTGCCACCTGCGTATTGTTACGCATAGTGGAGACGGGATTTCTTGAAATCCCCTCCACTATGCTGTAACATCTGGACGCTGCGTGTTTGGCGCTGCGCCAGCGCACAGCGCCAAACACGCAGCGTATCCTGACCGTGGAAACTCACCCTAAGGATTTCTGGTACTTAAAGGGATTGTCCCATGAACAACATTCATTTTTATCAATAGCTCTTGGAATAATAATAACTTCTACAATTGGATGTGTTTACATAAAATGTTCCTGTGCTGAGATAAGCTTATAAATGTGCCCCTGCTGTATACTGTGTAATGTCCGTGTCTGACCGTGCAGAAACATGGTCTGATCATACCACTGCTCCTGGGAAGGGGAGGAAGCAAAACAGTATAGACATAAAAGCACAAATAATTCTTTCTTTGAGATAAAACCTTTCATAAAACAGGCAGGGACATGCTTTATCTCATAAAAAGTTTTTCTTACTGCTTTCTCACTATCTGTTTTAATCTGGTGTCTGCAGGTGTGTGTAGTCTGCTTGGGAGGCAACAACAATTCTTTAAGAGTAATTCTTAATGTCATCCTCCTGGTGGCAGCAGTATACACCTATGGTTTGATGTGTTCCCCCAATGATGGCTATGAGAAAGGGATTTTTCGGTTAGTGGCAAAAATCCTAATTTTTCTGATGACAGGTTCTCTTTAAGAGCTTCTCTTCCTAAGCGAGAGATCTATAATCTTCTCTAGCCATTCAAGATAACCTGGAGGCATGGTTCCTCCATATGGGCGTACCGGTTTTGAAATATGGGTGGATCACCAATCTTACACACCAAATCACATATTAGTCTATGAATTTCTAGACTAGGGGGTCGACTTATAAATCCCACTGGTGCATTCCCTCTACCCATCAACCACTATATGCTGGCGGGACCATCAGTAAGGAACCAGGATTTACCTACTCTACATGTTTTATTTTGAAATATGCAGTCTATTTCTAGTCAAATGCCAAAATCCATATACCTTGAATTGGAAAATCTTAAGTCATGAAGAATTATTCAGAATTTCTTGATTTACAAGAAATGTTAAGTAGACTAGTCTTCCATGACCCCTAAATGGTCACAATTTCGTACGTGTATATGTTCCAGCAGTCACACAGTAACGCTCCTATTAGCATGGTAAATCTATACAGTATTTGTACATTGTTAGAAAGCAGTCGTAGGAAATGTCGAAAGGACATCGGACTACACTGAGAATGTAGAATATCCAATATTCTGTAATAACAATTTTTTATATTAAAATCATTAGCTACAGTTAGGTCCATATATATTTGGACAGAGACAACATTTATCTAATTTTGGTTCTAGACATTACCACAATGAATTTGAAACAAAACAATTCAGATGCAGTTGAAGTCCAGACTTTCAGCTTTCATTTGAGGGTATCCACATTAAAATTGGATGAAGGGTTTAGGAGTTTCAGCTCCTTAACATGTGCCACCCTGTTTTTAAAGGGACCAAAAGTAATTGGACAAATGACTCCAAGGCTATTTCATGGACAGGTGTGGGCAATCCCTTTGTTATGTCATTCTCAATTAAGCAGATGAAAGGGCCGGAGTTGATTTGAGGTGTGGTGTTTGCATTTGGAAGGTTTTGCTGTGAAGGAAACATGCGGTCACAGGAGCTCTCCATGCAGGTGAAACAAGCCAACCTTAAGCTGCAAGAACAGAAAAAAACCCATCCAAGAAATTGGTACAACATTAGAAGTGGCAAAATCTACAATTTGGTACATCCTGAGAAAGAAAGAAAGCACTGGTGAACTCATCAATCCAAAAAGACCTGGGAGCCCACGGAAGACAACAGTGGTGGATGATCGCCGCATACTTTCTTTGGTGAAGAAGAACCCGTTCACAACATCAACTGAAGTCCAGAACACTCTCAGTGAAGTAGGTGTATCTGTCTCTAAGTCAACAGTAAAGAGAAGACTCCATGAAAGTAAATACAAAGGGTTCACATCTAGATGCAAACCATTCATCAATTCCAAAAATATACAGGCCAGAGTTAAATTTGTTGAAAAAACACCTCCAGAAGCCAGCTCAGTTCTGGAAAAGTATTCTATGGACAGATGAGACAAAGATCAACCTGTACCAGAATGATGGGAAGCCAAAAGTTTGGAGAAGAAAGGGAACGGCACATGATCCAAGGCACACCACATCCTCTGTAAAACATGGTGGAGGCAACGTGATGGCATGGGCATGCATGGCTTTCAATGGCACTGGGTCACTTGTGTTTATTGATGACATAACAGCAGACAAGAGTAGCCGGATGAATTCTGAAGTGTACCGGGATATACTTTCAGCCCAGATTCAGCCAAATGCTGCAAACTTGATTGGACGGCGCTTCATAGTACAGATGGATAATGACCCCAAGCATACAACCAAAACTACACAGGAGTTCATGAGTGCAAAAAAGTGGAACATTCTTCAATGTCAATCACCAGATCTTAACCCAATTGAGCATGCATTTCACTTGCTGAAATCCAGACTTAAGAGGGAAAGACCACACAAACAAGCAAGACCTGAAGGCTGCGGCTGTAAAGGCCTGGCAGAGCATTAAGAAGGAGGAAACCCAGCGTTTGGTGATGTCCATGGGTTCCAGACTTAAGGCAGTGATTGCCTCCAAAGGATTCGCCACAAAATATTGAAAATAAAAATATTTTGTTTGGGTTATGTTTATTTGTCCAATTACTTTTGACCTCCTAAAATGTGGAGTGTTTGTAAAGAAATGTGTACAATTCCTACATTTTCTAACACATATTTTTGTTCAACCCTTCAAATTAAACGTTACAATCTGCACTTGAATTTTGTTGTAGAGGTTTCATTTCAAATCCAATGTGGTGGCATGCAGAGCCCAACTCGCGAAAATTGTGTCACTGTCCAAATATTTCTGGCCCTGACTGTATGAACCAAGATTATTGTATGAATTGATCCTACAATCTAGTGATTTCTCGCTTTTATGCACCATTGTTCTCTGTAGTGGGCGTCTCATGATAATAGTTACCAAACAAAGAGCATGACTCCCAAACTCCAGTAATCCACTGCTTTGCTATATCCGCCTGTGCCGGCTGTGATCAACACCTCAGGAGCCAAGTAGTTGGGTGTCCCACACAGAGTGGTCATTAATGAGGTTTCGCCAAGAATTTTGGACTGCCCAAAATCCGTGATCTGTAGAATGAATTGGTGATTAAAAGAGACTTAGTGTGCCAGAAAACTAAAATAGCAAGGGTAAAAATGTGTTTTGCGCAGCACCATGAAAACTCTCCTGTTCTCAATGTAGAAAGCTTCTCTCGCTCACACCGTAGGATAAATGGGCAGCACGGAGGCTCAGTGGTTAGCACTGCAGCCTTGCAGCGCTGGAGTCCTGGGTTCGAATCCCACCAAGGACAACATCTGCAAGGAGTTTGTATGTTCTCCCCGTGTTTGTGTGGCTTTCCTCCAGGTACTCCGGTTTCCTCACACATTCCAAAGATAAGGAATGTAGATTTTGAGTCCCATCGGGACAGCGATGATAATGTGTGCAAACTGTAAAGCGCTGCGAAATATGTTGGCGCTATATAAAAATAAAGATTATTATTATTAAATCATTAATGAGTCTGTTATCTCACACCATCCCCATGGTGTCAAACTAGCACAGCTACGCTGCCATTGTCAGAAGAGGTTTTTTTAGGTCACAGCATTTCACGTCATTTAACATTGCAACACCAAAAAGATTTTAGTATTATTCCAATTACCCTACAAAGTACATTCCAACAATGATCGCAGATCAACTCCCTGTTTTAAATAAGTGGAAGACTTTTTCAATTTTTTGAAATGCAAATTCTGACAAGAAAAGGCCTGAACGAGGTTCTGGAGCATGTCTGAATACTATTATTTAGTTTTATATAATTTTTTTTAGGCAGATTTGATCATAAAAATGTTTATTACCAATGTGAAATGGGTTTTAGATTTTCAGCCTACCACATTCATCCCAGAATCTGATCCTTTTTGGGTGTGTTCCCCGATACCACTAATGATATATATATTTTTATGTTTATCTGTTTCAACCCTCACATGAACCACTCCTCTTGTTGGGGTGCTTGTGACGTCCAGTTGGGTGGATAGGAGAAGAACCTCTACCGAAATGCGTAGTTTATATTCTATGTTTAGAAAAGTTTTTATTCGCCAAGAGGATATCACAACAATTTCCCATGGCAGCACCCGACCTTTGACTCTTGGCTTCCATAATTCCCAAGACTCTCAGATTCTGACAGCAGCAGATGGAGGTTTATGACGTAACGCAGGAGTAGCCTGCACCTACTGGGAGGTGTCTTTATCACAGCCATGTTTTCCTCTAGCGTTGGGCCTAATCCTGCACAACAGTCTCGAGTTAGTACCGCGATTTTTCTTATACTTTACCTGTCCATACGCTCTTGCATGGGGAAAAGTGCCTCTTTCTTTCTGATTTTATATCATAATGTTATAGTATCAGGTTATAATATTTTCAACATACAGTATTTACTAATCCCAGGATGACAACAGTAAGTCAAGGGACCACTGTATTGTTAGCATTGCTATTCACTACATGTTATCAATGCTCTCTTCCCGATTGGACGGTACGTCAGCACTTCAGCTGATCAGTAGCCATTGATTGGTGGAAGTGGTCACAAGACATCACCAACCAAAAGAGGAAGCAAAGAGACCAGTGTTGGCGAAATAAAGGACTATCTTACTTTTTTGGTTTAAAAATGATTTAAAATGCCAATTTTAATACAATGAGAAGTGGACAACCCCTTTAAATGTAGCAACAACTCACTTAAAGGGAACCTGTCAGGTATTCCGTGCCCCCAAAGCCACCACCAGTTGTGTCTAAATACCCTGGCTAACAGTCTCTTTTGAAATAGTTTTTCTTAAATGTCCGTTTATGATCTGTAAATGAGGCATTTGACGATGAGGGCGTTCATGTCCTCAAACTAGCTGGCCCACTTAGCATGTTATCACGCCCCTGTGGGCGTGATAACTTACAAGAGCCGGTGTCATCGCCAGCACTATACATACCTCGCGCATGCGCACGACTTCTATCCCTCACTGCATTGATCCTCTGAAGCCAGGTGTACACTTGCCGGCTTCAGAGAGGCGTACTGCACATGATCGGGAGTCTTCCTCATTGATGAATATGTGGGTGAAGGGAAAGGTGTCGCTTATGCTGTTCGCTACATGAAATGTGTGACATCATTTGTGGCATTTGATAAGACTTGACATAATTTATGATAAATATAATCTGGCATGACATCTTTTTACTCTTTTTTTAGCTCTCATTCCATTTACATCAGACAAGCATCATAAGAAAACAACAAAAAAAAATCTTACAGTACGCACCTTTACACAACATTCTTCATTAGTGGAAGATAGTAGCACGTTTTCAAGTTTTAGATCGCGATGTATGATCCCATTATCATGGAGGTACTAAATGGAGAGATGTATTTAATATTTATGGTAAACATCTAGTATAAAATGGAAAATACTGCAGAAGGATGTCTTATTAATGAATTAATAAAGTTTACTAAATTAGCCCTATATTAACAGGTAAGGTAACTAACAAATGATTATAAGACAGATGTGAGCTCACAATTGCCGTGTGTTGTTGATCCCTATGTACTTCATCTCTGACTAGTAGCCGGCAGTAATCCTAGAGTAGTCCAGCATCAGGATCAAAGTTACATTATATTTCCTTACAATTTTCATATGTACATACATAAAGGGCAACAATTCTAAAGGCAATCTAATATACAGCTGTGGCAAAAATTAAGAGACCACTGCACAGTTTTATAAAAATCAGCTTCTCTACATGTCTGACAGCCATTCCATTCCAGTGTCAGTTGGATTCCAACCAGAGTACACTGCATTCTACTTAATGTGCTTCTGATTAGGTGATCACCTGAACCAAATCTTATTTAACGAAGGAAAGTATAAAAAAAAAACTGCTGTAGTGTTCACAATCCTCTTGCAATAGGACAAGCTGGATGGCAAAACAAGTGCTAGTAATATCCCAAAAGTATTAGGAATGAAAAAATAACTTTTAACCATGCCAAAGGAGTTGAAAAGAAAAGTCTTGAGTGAGGAAAAGAAGGGCTCAATTCAGGCTTTACTAGCAGAGGGATACAGTGAGCGTCATGTTGCCTCCATCCTTAAAATTTCTAAAGGTACTGTCACACTAAGCGAGATTGCTAACGAGGCCGCTAAAGCGTCAGCGATTTTATGACGCAATAGCGATCTCATTAGCGACGCCGCTGTGTGTGACATGTAGCGGCGATGTGGCCCCCGCTGCGATGTCGCTGATCGCTCATGAACGTTCTGAGCCGTTTTTTGGTCGCTGGTGTCCCGCTGGTGAGCCTGAATCGCCGAGTGTGACACCCTTTGTGAACGACTTTACCAGCGGCGCAGGCGGGACTGGGTTTTCAAAACGACCGCAGAGGTCGTTATACAGATCGCTGATCTCTGCTGAGATCTTTGTGTTTGGAAGCTAACTAGCGATCTAATAGCGATCGCACCAACGATCTCGCCAGGTGGTGTCGTTGTCGTGATCGCTGGTGCGATCGCTAAGTGTGACAATACCTTAAGACAGCAGTCCATTACAACAAGGTCAAGCAGCAGACATTGGGGACTACAAAGTTTCAGATCGGCAGAGGGCCAAAACGATTCTCCACTAACCGGGAGGACCGTCATATTATTCGAATGTCGCTCAGCAACAGCAGGATGACATCAAGTGACCTACAAAAGGAATGGCAAATGGCAGCTGGGGTGAAGTGCATGGCAAGAACAGTTCGTAACAGGCTCCTAGAGGCAGGGCTCAAGTCATGTAAAGATAGAAAAAAGCCTTTCATCAAGCAAAGGAGAGCCAGGCTGAAGTTTGCCAAAGACCATAAGTATTGGACCATAGAGGACTGGAGTAAGGTAACCTTCTCTGATGAGTCTAATTTTCAGCTTTGCCCAACACCTGGTCATCTAATGATTAGACAGAAACCTGGAGAGGCGTACAAGCCACAGTGACTTGCACCCACTGTGAAATTTGGTGGAGGATCGGTGATGATCTAGGCATGCTTCAGCAAGGCTGGATTGGGCAGGTTAATCTTTGCGAAGGACATATGAATCAAGCCGCATACAAGGTTATTCTGGAAAACAAATTGATTCCTTCTGCTCGGGCAATGTTCCCCAACTCTGAGGACTGGTTTTTCCAGCAGGACAATGCACCATGCCACACAGCTAGGTCAATCAATGTCTGGATGAAGGACCACCACATCAAATCCCTGTCATGGCCAGCCCAATCTCCAGACCTGAACCCCATTGAAAACCTCTGGAATGTAATGAAGAGAAAGTTGGATAGTCACAACTTAGCCATCAAACAAAAAATGACTGCTTAAATTTTTGTACCAGGAGTGGCATAACGTCACCCAAAAGCAGTGTGAAAGACTGGTGGAAAGCATGCCAAGACGCATGAAAGCTGTGATTAAAAATCATGGTTATTCCACAAAATATTGATTTCTGAACTATTGAGTTCTGAGTTAAAACATTAATATTGTTGTTTCTAAAGGATTACGAACTAGTTTTCTTAGCATTATTTGCGGTCTGCAAGCACTGCATTTTTTTGTTATTCTGACTATTTCTAATTTTCTGAAAATAAATAAAAAATGTATTGCTTGGAAATTTGGAGACATGTTGTCAGTAGTTTATAGAATAAAAGAGCATTTTACATTTTACTCAAAAATATACCTATAAAGCAAAAGATCAGACAAAATGAAAATTTTGCAGTGGTCTTTTAATTTTTGCCAGAGCTGTATATTATTGAGAGAAAGCCTAAGGCAGCAACAACAACAGATCTGGAAGGAAGAACAGGAACATGAAGCACCATGGCAAGACAAGCTGCTGCATGGGATGTACGATCGACATATGATGGAGGTGGCTGACATGGAGAAATCCTATCAATGGCTGGAGAAAGCTGGACTCTGAGACAGCACCGAGGCACTAATCATAGCAGCACAAGAGCAAGCACTAAGTACCAGATCCATAGGAATCTATCACACAAGACAAGACCCAAGGTGCAGACTATTCAAAGAAACCTCTGAATCAATGCACCACATAGTGGCAGGATGGAAAATGCAAGCAGGAACAGCGTATACAGAACGCCACAAACAAGTAGCGGGAATTGTATACAGGAACATCTGCACAGCACATGGGCTAAGTCCCCCTAAGTTCAGGTGGGAGACCCAGAGAAAGTGGTGGAGAATGAAGGCTAAAATCCTGAGGGGCTTCAAGATCCAGACAGTTGGCTAACCAACCAGACATTGTCATAGTAGACAAGGATCAGAAGACAGAAATGATAATAGATGTGGAAGTGCCAAGTGACAGCAACATCAAAAAGAAGGAATATAAGAAGCTGGAGAAATACCAGGACCACAAAGGAGAACTGGAGAAGATGTGGAAGGTGAAGGCAACAGTGATTCCAGTGGTGATAGGAGCACTTGGAGCCGTGACCCCTAAATTGGGAGAATGGCTACAACAGATCCCAGGAGAACGATTGCAGAAAAATATAAAAAATTTACTCAGAAAATTAAATTCAATTAGGTTTTAATATATAAATCTGCATAAGAGGGAATGGCAGACCATTCGGTATTAAATCAAAAAAGTTATAGCCATAGATAATAAAATAATTAAAATAAAATACAGGAGTTCATATACAATATTTTTAAAAAATATATATGTAAAAAATAATAAAAAATTAAAAGTATGGACGAGGGGTAATTTAAATTAAAAACCTTTATTAGATTATGGTTTAACACAGTACATAAAAGCACACTAAAATAAATTAATTAATAACATTGATGGTCCATAGTAAATATATTCAAAGATTTTTTCATGAAGTTCAGCTTGTGTATAATATATGTGAGGAACAATGCACAAAAATCAAATGTAATTTTTTATATATAATATCAAAAAAATTGTGAAAAAGTAACAATAAACCTTCAATAATAATGAGTGTAATTATCCACAAAATATACAGTACAGACCAAAAGTTTGGACACACCTTCTCATTAAAAGATGATTCCTGTGCAATATAAATACACAAATGTGTGTGCAAATATGCAATACTGAAAGTGCAATGAGTGCAAAGATAGCTCACTATTATAAAAAGCTGAACGCCCCCACCTGCAATGTGTTGGTTAATCTCAGGAAATAGAGGCAAAAAAAGTCCCTATATAAGAAAAAAAAACACCTTTGTAGATCCTAAATGGATATATGATAGGTGTAACCAGACAGGCACACCTGATATAAATGTATCACTTTAGGTATAAAAGGGGGACTTGTTACACGCCATATGCCTCCAATAGTCCAACATTGAGGTACCAGGACCATAAAATTAATAATAGTTACAATTTTTTTGATATTTAAAGTTTTTTAATTTAAATTACCCCTCGTCCATACTTTTAATTTTTATTATTTTTTACATATATATTTTTAAAAAATATTGTATATGAACTCCTGTATTTTATTTTAATTATTTTATTATCTATGGATATAAATTTTTTGAACAGATCCCAGGAGCAACATCTGAGTTCTCTGTCCAGAAAAGCACAATGCTGGGAACAAAGATCCTGCACAGAACCCTCAAACTCCTAGGCCTCTGGTAGAGGACCCAAGAATGAGAAAGGACAACAAAGGAAGTATAATATATATATATATATATATATATATATATATATATATATTTATATATATATATATATATATATATATATATATATATATACACACACACACATATATATGTAGATACATATACATACATACACACCGGTAAATATAATCTCGCTGCTCCCTTATCTTATTTATATCTACGGTAATTATATCTTGTTCTAGTGCTTATATCTTTAATATAGGGGCTCTTATGTCCAATTTATCCATATTTACAAAATATCCACCTATACTTATGTACTAAACAATATGATCTGACATTCCTGTATATCAGTATATTTGTCCGTCTCCATATTTGTTTCATTTTTTGTGTGCAATTGTGTCTTTTCTACATTTCTTTGTGTGCGGCTCAATCTCTACAGTCATGGCCAAAAGTTTTGAGAATGACACAAATATTATATTTTCACATGATCTGCTGCCCTCTGGGTTTTTGTGTGTCTGACAGATGTTTTTATCACAGACAGAAATATAATAATTGCAAACATATGAGTAACAAAAGCTTATATTGACAGTTAGAATGAGTTAATGCAGCAAGTCAATATTTGCAGTGTTGACCCTTCTTCTTCAGGACCTCTGCAATTCTCCCTGGCATGCTCTCAATCAACTTCTGGACCAAATCCTGACTGATAGCAGTCCATTCTTGCACAATCAATGCTTTCATTTTGTCAGAATTTTTAGGTTTTTGTTTGTCCACCCGTCTCTTGATGATTGACCACAAGTTCTCAATGGGATTAAGATCTGGGGAGTTTCCAGGCCATGGACCCAAAATCTCTATGTTTTGTTCCCTGAGCCATTTAGTTATCACCTTTGCTTTATGGCAAGGTGCTCCATCATGCTGGAAAAGGCATTGTTGATCGCCAAACTGCTCTTGGAGGGTTGGGAGAAGTTGCTCTTGGAGGACATTCTGGTACCATTCTTTATTCATGGCTGTGTTTTTAGGCAAGACTGTGAGAGAGCCGATTCCCTTCTCTGAGAAGCAACCCCACACATGAATGGTTTCAGGATGCTTAACAGTTGGCATGAGACAAGACTGGTGGTAGCGCTCACCTTGTCTTCTCCGAATGAGGCGTTTTCCTGATGTCCCAAACAATCGAAAAGGGGATTCATCAGAGAAAATAACTTTACCCCAGTCCTCAGCAGTCCACTGCCTGTACCTTTTGCAGAATATCAGTCTGTCCATGATGTTTTTTCTGGAGAGAAGTGGCTTCTTTGCTGCCCTCCTTGAGACCAGGCCTTGCTCCAAGAGTCTCCGCCTCACAGTGCGTGCAGATGCACTCACACCTGCCTGCTGCCATTCCTGAGCAAGCTCTGCACTGCTGGTAGCCCGATCCCGCAGCTGAAACACTTTTAAGAGACTGTCCTGGCGCTTGCTGGTCTTTCTTGGGCGCCCTGAAACCTTTTTGGCAACAATGGAACCTCTCTCCTTGAAGTTCTTGATGATGCGATAGATTGTTGACTGAGGTGCAATCTTTCTAGCTGCGATACTCTTCCCTGTTAGGCCATTTTTGTGCATTGCAATGATGACTGCACGTGTTTCTTTAGTGATAACCATGGTTAACAGAAGAGAAACAATGATGCCAAGCACCAGCCTCCTTTTAAAGTGTCCAGTGGTGTCATTCTTACTTAATCATGACAGATTGATCTCCAGCCATGTCCTCATCAACACCCACACCTGTGTTAATGGAGCAATCACTGAAAAGAGGTTAGCTGGTCCTTTTAAGGCAGGGCTGCAATGATGTTGAAATGTGTTTTGGGGGATAAAGTTCATTTTCTAGCCAAATATTGACTTTGCAAGTAATTGCTGTTAAGCTGATCACTCTTTATAACATTCTGGAGTATATGCAAATTGCAATTAGAAAAAGTGAAGCAGTAGACTTTGTAAAAATTAATATTTGTGTCATTCTCAAAACTTTTGGCCATGACTGTATACAGTCATTTTCTGCAGGATCATGCATCCGATTATTTTATTTACCATATACTGTTGGTCTGGCAATTAATTTATATGTATATACACCCTACAGGCAGTGATCAAGGCCCGTTGTGTACTGAAACATTGGCCATTCACATATGTGGTACTGTACATGCTAATGATTCATTCAAAATAAAATTACTCATTAATTCTCAACTAGTTTTTAAAGTGCCTTGGTTTCTTCTAACATTGTATGGGACCCTCACTACCATAGAGCACCCGGCTTAAAAGCTGTGAGAGCCAACAGTATTGTATCATGGCACCCTCTAAACTTGTCACATCACATGAAGGCATCATATAATGTATAACTGTGGGGTGGAAGAGAATCTGTCAGCAGGTTTTTGCTATGTAATCTGAGGATAGCATGTTGTAGGGGTTAAAACACTGAATTCAACAATGTGTCACATGTCAAGCTGTGTTCTATTATTTGCACTGGAGGTTTTATCACCTGGTGCTTATCATTGCTGTGACTAGCTTATCTGCGACTCCACCCCCTTCTGTGATAAGCAGCACACTGTCTATAGCAGGGGTCTCAAACTGCATTCCTCGAGGGCCGCAAACCGTGTTTTCAAGACTTCCTTAGCATTGCACTAGGTGCTTGAATCATTATCTGTGCAGGTGATTAAATTATCACCTGTGTAATACAAGGAAATCCTGAAAACATGACCTTTTTGCTGCCCTTGAGGAATGCAGTTTGAGACCTCTGGTCTATAGTCAATGTGTTATGTTTCGGTAGCTGAGGAGAAACTGCAAAAAATAGCCAAAGTAGCAATACACCAGAGAGGCTGGAAACTATTGAATTGCAGTAACCTAAACTAACCGCCACACTAGAAGCAGCCGTGGAGCGTACCTACGGTGATCCTAGACGCCTCGTCACAGCCGGAGAGATAGCTACACCTAAAGGCAGAAAGATGAATGCTATCTGCCCCGGAGCAGAATCCCCAAAGAAATAGGAAGCCCCCGAACATGTAATGGCGGTTAGACAAGAAGAAAACACGGACACAGACAGAAAATAGAATGAGCAAACGCTGGGCCCAATTTGTCTAGATAGAAAAGTATAGGAAAGAATTCTGACTGCAACCCAAAAAAAACCCTGACAAAAATACCTGTTATGTTTTGGTAGCTGAGGAGAGCAGGCAAAAACGGTAATACACCAGAGAGGTTGGAATCTACTGGATTGCAGTACCCTGACTAACCACCACAACTAAAGGCAGCCGTGGAGCGTTCCTACGTTGGTCCTAGACGCCTCGTCACAGCCTGAGAGGTTAACTACACCTAAAGATAAAAAGAGGAAAGCTATCTGCCCCGGAGCAGATCCCCAAAGAACATAGGAAGCTCCCAAACATGTACTGGCGGTTAGACAAGAGGAAATACAGACACAGACAGAAAATAGTATGAGCAAACGCTGGGGCCCAATCTGCCTAGACAGAAAAGGATAGGAAGGATACTTACTGCAATCCAAAAAAAAAACCCTAAAAAAAGCCAACGCTACTAATTGCAAAAACACCTGAGATCACACGACCTCTACCCCCTAAATTAGTTCTCTGGTGTAACAAAACTAAGCCGCAGCCACTGAAAAAACTGAAAAAGGCAAATGAACAAACAACAGTGGCTCCAGAGGAACCGAGAGGAGCCCAAGCCCCCCGGGGAGGGGAACCTGACCAACCTCACAGAAATGCAGAGAATATGCAAATGGCAAGCACAAAAACAAAAAACAGAAAATATCTTATCTGAGAGCAGGAGAAGAGGCAAGACTCAGCGAGCTTCCAAGTGAACCAGGAAACAACGTTGAGACAAGAACAATTGATCACGGGCAACCATGATGGGGGGGAACCTCCCTTATATCCAGCCAGTCTGTGATTCCTGATTGCCAATCCTCATTGAATGGTTCAGTACTGTTTGTAACCACCAGAGGGAGCTTCTGCTCAGAATTCATTTCTAAAACATTCACAACAGTACCCCCCCCCCTTGAGAAGGGGTCACCGAACCCTCATTTGTGCAACCAGGTCGGTCAGGATGAGCTCTGTGATACGCATGGATCAGTCTCCTAGCATGGATGTCCGAAGCAAACACCCAAGAATTGTCCTCCTGACCATAACCTCTCCACTTAACTTAAATACTGGAGTTTCTGTCTAGAAAAACGAGAATCCAATATTTTCTCAACCACATACTCCAGATTGCCCTCAACCAAAACAGAGTCAGGAGGCGCAGCCATAGGAACCACTGGCTCGACAAACCTCTTCAATAAGGACTTGTGGAACACGTTATGGATCTTAAATGTCCCTGGAAGAAGTAAACGAAAGGAAACAGGATTAAGAATCTCCATGATCTTATAAGGTCCAATGAACCTAGGCTTAAACTTAGGAGATGCAACTCTCATAGGGATATTTCTTGAGGACAACCAGACCAAGTCCCCCACTTTAAACCGAGGACCATCAGTCCTATGCCGGTTGGCAAACCGCTGGGCCCTCTCCTGAGAGAGGGACAACCTCTCCACTACCTGGTCTCAAATCTGCTGCATACGCTCCACAACAGAGTCAACACTCGGACAGACGGAGGCTTCCGAAGAAAATCGAGAATGAAACCCAAAATTACAGAAAAATGGAGACATCAAAGTGGCAGAGCTTGCCCTATTATTAAGAGCAAACTCAGCCAAAGGCAAAAAAGAGACCCAGTCATCTTGATCAGCAGACACAAAGCATCTCAGATAAGTCTCCAATGTCTGGTTTGTTCTCTCAGTTTGTCCATTGGTCTGAGGATGAAAAGCAGAGGAGAAAGACAATTGAACACCAAGTTTAGAACAAAAAGTCCTCCAAAATCTGGAAACAAACCGGACTCCTCTGTCAGACACAATGTTCTCAGGAATGCCGTGTAACCGAACCACGTGCTGAATGAACAAAGGCACCAATTCAGAGGAGGAAGTCAACTTAGGTAATGGCACAAGATGTATCATCTTGGAAAACCTATCACAAATCACCCAGATAACGGTCATTCTCTGAGAAACAGGGAGGTCGGAAATAAAATCCATAGAGATATGGGTCCATGGTCTCTTGGGCACAGGCAATGGCATCAACAAACCACTAGAGCGAGAGCAAGGCTTGGAGCGAGAGCAAGTCCCACAGGACTGCACAAACTCCCTGACGTCACGAGACAAAGTAGGCCACCAAAAGGACCGACTCACCAAGTCTCTGGTACCAAAAATTCCGGGATGACCGGCCAACGCGGAACAATGAATCTCAGACATCACACTCTTCTTCCACTGGTCTGGGACAAACAATTTCCCAACAGGGCAGCGCTCGGGTTTATCCTCCTGACAGCCTTCCAGAGCCAGTCTCAAATTGGGCGAGATGGCAGAAAGAACTACACCCTCTTTCAAAATAACAGCAGGATCAGATAACTCAGGAGAGTTCGCAAGGAAACTCCTCGAGAGGGCATCCGCCTTAACATTCTTAAGGTACTGCCACACTTAGCGATCTCGTTAGCGATCACGATAACGACGCATGCTAACGAGATCGTTGGTGTGATCGCTTTTAGGTCGCTAGTAGCTGCCAAATAGGAGATCTCATAAACGACACATCAGCGGTCAGCGATCTCTTTAACGACTTTGGCGGTCGTTAGGATGTCATTAGCATGTACTGAGCACTTCTGATTCATAGGAATTTCCAGCATCGCTCCTGCTCTCTGCGTCCTGCTAGCCTGCTTTGCAACTTCTGCGATCCTCTCTGTGACGCAAAAGAGAACCTACAGATATTGCGATCCACTCCGTGACGCTAAAAACCCTAGTCCCGCCTGCGCCGCTGTCATATGCGTCACAAACTAGGTCGCTCGTCGTTCGCAAAAGGTGCCAAACACAGCGATATAGGCTCACCAGCGGGACGCCAACGATCAAAAAACGGTCCAGAACGCTAGTGAACGATCAGCGACATCACAGCAGGGGCCACATCGTTGCTACATGCCAACACAACGAGGTCGCTAACGAGATCGCTAAATAGTGACGTTTTAGCGATCTCGTTAGCGATCTCGTTTAGTGTGGCATACCTTTTAGTGCCAGGAAGAAAGGAAACCACAAAATTAAAACGTGTGAAAAACAAGGCCCACCTGGCCTGTCTAGGATTAAGTCGCTTGGCTGATTCCAGATAAACCAGATTCTTATGGTCCGTGAGGACCACCACCTAATGTTTGGCTCCTTCCAGCCAATGTCTCCACTCTTCAAAAGCCCACTTCATGGCCAATAACTCCCGATTACCCACGTCATAATTACGTTCAGTTGGAGAAAATTTTCGAGAGAAAAAAGCACAAGGGTTACTTTTAGAGGTCTCAGGATCTCTTTGGGACAAAACGGCACCTGCCCCAATTTCAGAGGCATCAACCTCCACCTGAAATGGCAGAGAAACATCAGGCTGCCGTAGAACAGGAGCAGAAGTGAATCTCTGCTTAAGTTCCTGAAACGCAGAGACTGCCTCAGGAGGCCAATTCACCACATCAGAACCCTTTTTGGTCAAATCAGTCAATGGTTTAACAATAACAGAGAAATTACCAATAAATTTACGATAAAAATTGGCAAAACCCAAGAATCTCTGAAGAGCCTTTAATGAAGTAGGTTGGACCCAATCGCAGATGGCCTGAACCTTGACCGGGTCCATTTCAATAACAGATGGAGACAAAATGAATCCAGAAATTAGATCTTCTGTACGCCAAAAAGACACTTTGATCCCTTCACATACAGAGCAGTCTCTCTCAAAATCTGGAACACAGTCCGAACATGTTTCACATGAGAGTCCCAGTCATTGGAAAAAAATCAAGATATCATCCAAATAAACAATCAGAAATGTATCCACAAAATCCCTGAAAATGTCATTCATGAAGGACTGGAAGACGGAAGGAGCATTAGTGAGCCCAAAGGGCATCACTAGGTACTCAAAATGCCCCTCTGGGGTATTAAACGCCGTCTTCCATTCATCCCCGTGCTTAATGCGAATAAGGTTATACGCCCCCTGAGGTCAAGCTTGGTAAACCAAGTAGCACTTTTCACCCTGGAAAATAGGTCAGAAATCAAGGGTAACGGATATTGATATTTCACAGTGATATTGTTCAAGAGATGATAATCAATACACGGCCTTAATGAACCATCCTTTTTAGCCACAAAGAAAAAACCGGCACCCAAGGGTGAAGAGGATGGTCTGATATGACCCTTCTCCAATGACTCCTTGATATAAGATAGTATAGCGTCATGTTCAGGTACAGACAAGTTAAAAAGGCGACCTTTAGGGAATTTACTACCAGGCACTAATTCAATAGCGCAGTCATAGCTCCTATGGGGGGGCAAGGATGCAGATTTACTTTCACTAAACACATCAGAAAAATCAGTCAAAAAGTCAGGAACATCTTGAGCCTGGGGAGAGGCAGAAAAAACAGGAGTGTTGGCATTAACACATTGGCAGCCCCAACTGGTTACAGACACAGATTTCCAATCCAAAACAGGATTATGAGACTGTAACCAAGGGAAACCTAGTACAATAATGTCATGCAGATTATACAGCACCAAAAATTTGCAACTCTCCTGATGATCAGGTTCAACCCTCATTATCACCTGAGTAGAGAACTGGGGTTTATTCTCTGCCAAAGGGGTAGAATCAATCCCCAGTAGGGGAATAGACTTCCGTTGGGGTATCAAGGGAAACCCACAACTGTCACGTTTGGGGACTGCAGCCGCCCACCATGGCGTGGCGCGGGCATCCCTCGGGTACGAAATATGGACCCTCCATACCACAGAGGGGGACCCGGGTCTACCCAAACTAGGGAAGGGCAGAGACCGGGGTTCTGTGGCAGCTGAGCATGAGGACGAGGAAGAGACACGTAGGACTTGATTACACTGCACAACTTCAGGTATAGGTAAATAAAGTTTACTAAAGTAAATAAGGGATGACACACAGAACATAAATCAAACATGACTATGCAAGGCTCCCGATTCCACACCTTCCAGAAGGGTATCACCCAGAGGACTCCAAGGTACCAACGGATCACCGTGGCACACATAGGTGGGACATCAGGACACAGGCATAACATCAGGGTAGACAGTGTCATCAGAATCACGAACTCAGGAACACGAACTGAACTTCAGGGACACGGAAACAAGAACACGGACACAGGAACACGGACTGGACATCAGGAACACGGACACCGGAACACGGACTGGACATCAGGAACACGGACACCGGAACACCGGCTGGATCTCAGGAAACAGAACACTGGCATCGGACTCCGGACATCTGGCAACGATCGACAGGTTCCGGACATCGGCCTGTGGACATCAGTCTCCGGACATGAGGCCGCAGTATCAGACTAGGGACATCTGGCAACGATCGGCAGGCTCCGGACATCAGGCAGGAAAGGATCGGATCCGGACATCTGGAAGTGATCTGAAAAGGAATCCAAGCGGTCTGGTGCAAGTCCCACCAGGCTCAACTGGAGCCGGGCGGGGATTGCACCAAAAGCAAGCGGAGCACAAAGTAACAGAAACTCAGCACACCCACACCGGACTCCTCCTTCCAAATGAACCCAGGATATATCACAAAAAGTCAGTTAGCAAAGTATCACAGTCACTGGGCTCAGGGTTCAGTACACAGAAGGTTTCAGGAACATAGCACAGCAGACACAGTTCAGACAGTCAGGTACAGGATCAGGGATACGAGCCTAGAATTACCGCCTCTAGGAAAGGCACAGGAACGAGTTCAGGATCAGAGATACGAGCCTAGAATTACCGCCTCTAGGAAAGGCACAGGAACGAGTTCAGGATCACTAGACAGGACGAGGGTATCAGCTCTCCAGAGCTGATCGAACTCAAAGCAGGAGCTGAAACACACACACACACACACACAAGGCTAGGTTCAGAAGCTATGTGAGTAGCTAAGGCCCCGCCCATAGGGCAGGGAGCCTTTATATATGAGCTGCCCCTCAGCAATTGGCTGGGGACAGCATTTCAGGTACACACACTAACCCTGATAAAAGCAGGGCAGGTGTGGCCTGCGCAACCTATGAGAGCCAGACATAAGCACAGCAAGGGCACCTGGAAATGGCTGCAGCCCAAACACACGTAGCAAGTCATGCACCAGTGCAGAGGACCTTGCAACATACGGGTAGCTTTCACAGCAGTAGCCAGGGACCGCACATGCGGGTGGTCATGCAGCGCAGCGGAGACACCCACGCATGCACGGTTACGCAGCGGAGCTGGGAACTGAGCATAATCCATACAGGTAACGGATATCAGAATCCCAGCTATATTAGGGGGAAAAGGAGCAAAGGGTTAAAGCACAAACATGAATGTCACAACGTGACAACAACGTTTAGCAAAATCAAAATCCATCAGGTTAATAGCTGCTCCCGAATCAACAAAAGCCTGAGCAGAAAATGTGGACAGGGAGCAAATCAGGGTAACAGTCAACAGAAATTTAGTCTGAACACTACCCAAGACAACTGAGCGTGCAAAACGTCTTCCCCGCTTAGGGCAGACTGAAATAGCATGAGAGGCATCACCACAGTAAAAACATAACCCATTGCATTTTCGAAACTCATGACGCTGTGCCCCAGAAGCCACTCTATCACACTGCATGGGTTCAGAAGCTGGTTCACAAGGCAACACTATTCCACACATACTTCTACACGCACGCAAACGTCTGTCAATTTGAATCGCTAATGACATAGAATCATTGAGACCAGAGGGAGCAGGGAAACCCACCATAACATCTTTTACATTCTCTGACAGACCCTTCCGAAAAAGGGCTGCCAAAGCATCATCATTCCATTTGGTCAGGACTGCCCACTTTCGGAATTTCTGACAGTACAACTCAGCGTCCTCAAGCCCCTGATTTAATGCCAACAAGGTTTTTTCAGCTTGATCAGTGACACCAGGTTCATCGTACAATAACCCAAGAGCCAGAAAAAATGTATCAACATTACTCAAAACAGGGTCCCCAGGTGTCAGGGAAAAAGCCCAATCCTGAGGATCGCCGCGCAGGAGAGAGATGACAATTTGAACCTGCTGTGCTGCGTTCCCTGAGGACTTAGGCTTTAAGGCAAAAAACAACTTACAGTTATTTTTGAAATTCAGAAATTTAGCTCGATCCCCCAAAAACAAATCTGGCATGGGGATCCTGGGTTCCACAACTGGCAACCCAGCAAGATAGGTAGCAATACTCCGAACCTCAGTGGCAAGCTGATCCACACGGCCAGACAACTGTGCAAACTCCATTGAGAAAAAAAAATCCTCCTTAGCACCCAGAGAAAAAGAGGGAAAAAATGCAACAAACAGGAAAAAAAAAAATCTCTGCCAATTCTGACAACCTTTTTTGTTTCCACACTATTTTTCCCTTCTGTGAGTACCATATAATTTTCAGTTGGGCCGGTGATACTGCTATGTTTTGGTAGCTGAGGAGAGCAGGCAAAAACGGCAATACACCAGAGAGGTTGGAATCTACTGGATTGCAGTACTCTGACTAACCACCACAACTAAAGGCAGCCGTGGAGCGTTCCTACGTTGGTCCTAGACGCCTCGTCACAGCCTAAGAGGTTAACTACACCTGAAGATAGAAAGAGGAAAGCTATCTGCCCCGGAGCAGATCCCTAAAGAACATAGGAAGCCCCCAAACATGTAATGGCGGTTAGACAAGAGGAAATACAGACACAGACAGAAAATAGTATGAGCAAACGCTGGGGCCCAATCTGCCTAGATAGAAAAGGATAGGAAGGATACTTACTGCAATCCAAAAAAAACCCTAAAAAAAGCCAACGCTACTAATTGCAAAAACACCTGAGATCACACGACCTCTACCACCTAAATTAGTTCTCTAGTGTAACAAAACTAAGCCGCAGCCACTGAAAAAACTGGAAAAGGAAATGAACAAACAGTGGCTCCAGAGGAACCGAGAGGAGCCCAAGCCCCCCCGGGGAGGGGAACCTGGCCAACCTCACAGAAATGCAGAGAATATGCAAATGGCAAGCACAAAAACAAAAAACAGAAAATATCTTATCTGAGAGCAGGAGAAGAGGCAAGACTCAGCAAGCTTCCAAGTGAACCAGGAAACAACGTTGAGACAAGAACAATTGATCACCGGCAACCATGATGGGGGGGGAACCTCCCTTATATCCAGCCAGTCTGTGATTCCTGATTGCCAATCCTCATTGAATGGTTCAGTACTGTTTGTAACCACCAGAGGGAGCTTCTGCTCAGAATTCATTTCTAAAACATTCACAACAAATACCAACACTTCTGATTAACAAAAAACCTGAGATCACACGATCTCTACCACCTAAATCAGATCTCTGGTGTAACACACAGCAACACAACAAATAAAAAGTGACAAAGGAACAAAGCAAAAATGCAAACACACAATGAGCACAATTGCAGCGCAAGACCCAAAAGGCTGCAGTCCACTGCAAGCAGCAAACCAGCAGTGAAAATCCAACAGAGAAAAAAAAACAAAACACTTATCTGAATGAGAGCAGGAAAGCAAGATGTGCTCCAAGCAAGAGCAGGAGGAACAATTGATTACCGGCAAGGCTGCTGGGAACTCAGGTCACTTATATCATACCATTCAGAGCCAGCTGAAGGCCATTCAGTAATTAGTTCATTACCCTCAGCAACCACCGGAGGGAGCCCCAGCTCAGAAATAGCCTCCAAGGTATTCACATCACAATGTACATATGGAGTCTGGGGTGCGCAGGTGAAGCCTTCTCAGCTATGCTGCATTGATAAATCTAAAAACTCTGATTGTGTCAGAACCGCTGCGTCTAGTAATGTAAGTGATACATCATTAGAATAAGGGTCTCTTTCTCTACATCAGTGTTTTCTAAACTCCAGTCCTTGCAGCCCCCAACAGATCAAGCTTTCAGGATCTCCTTTATATTGCACAGGTGAGAAAACCTGTAGCAATTTCTACTGCATTGAAAATAATTCCATCACCTGTGCAATACTAAGGAAATACTGAAAACATGATCTGTTGGGGGCCGTAAGGACTGGAGTTTGGGAAACACTGCTCTACATCACGGTGCTATCTGATGAGGTAGCAAAAATCTTCTGACAGATTCCCTTCAAGGGGGTTGAACAGTTATACAATTACGATACATTATTCACCATAGGAATACACTGATAAGGCTTTGTGTTTAGTTTTATTCTGGATACTGATTGGAATAGTGCGAAACACTGGAAGAAACCAGCAGGTCACAAAGAGCCTGAGATCAATGGGAGTAGTGGAGACAGAAGGTGAAGATGTCAGCAGGTGAGTATAATGATTGGGTCAGGGACCTTATATTAGAAGCACCACTCCAGCACTGCACTAAAGAAAACAAAAAATGCTGGAGTTGTGCTTTAAGGGTTTATAGTTTACCTGGACTGCAAGTAGGATCTGGTAAAAATACAATTTCAATGTCGACTCTCTGGGCCTGGATCTCAATATCCTATGAAATAATTCACCTCCTTCCATCCTAGAGAAAAAAAAAAGTGTCACAGGTCTACTCAGCTCATACGATCTAAGATAAAGGCTATGTTAACACAACGCATTTTTATTGCTGCAAAAAAAACACAAGTTTACTGTCCCACCAAAGAAAAAAAATTCGGAATTTTCGTGCACACGTTGCTTATTTTTTCCTTACTGATATGAGACTGTTTCAAATGTGCAGCATGTCAAATTTTTCAGTGTTTTTCATTAATTTTAAAAAATGGGAATTAATGCAGAAAACACACATATTACAGTGTTTTTCCTGCCAACATATCAGTATTTGCAACAGATTTTTCAGCTGCAAATCCCAAAATGTGTGAAAATACCTGTTACAGAACCCCCCAGCACCCAGAATATGATATGCATGTATGATAGGTGCAATGTGAGATGCATGTCCCTAATGCATCAGCCGACCGGCTGCGACCCCTGGGCAGAGGTAAATGAGATATCCCACTTCTGACCTCCCCCACCTTTGTAAATCCCACTGTAAATGATCAGGGGCCACCGGCCACCTGCAGCTATGGTAATGTACGTCTGGGGTCTTAATTGGAGCCTGTTATCTACTGGCCTGTCACATATTGATTGTCCTGTCTGGCGTCTTAAGGTACTGCCACACTAAACAATCCCGCTAGCGATCACGATAACGACGCATACTAATGCGATCGCTAGCGGGATTGTTTCTATATCGCTAAGTGCGGCCACATTTAGCGATATAGTTAACGACGCTATCGCCGTTAGCGATCTTCTTAACGACTTTAGCGGTACAAAAGTACCGCTAAATCGCTAAGAAAAGGTGCCACACTAGCGATATATACTTACCCAGCGGGAGCGGCGACGAGAAAATAGGGTCCGGAACGATTCCAGCGACGAGCGAGATCACAGCAGGAAGCTCGTCGCTGGCAGCTGCCGCACTGAACAACATCGCTAACGGGATCGCTAAATAGTGACGTTTTTTAGCGATCCCATTAGCGATATTGTTCAGTGTGGCATACCCTTTAATTGGAGCCTGTTATCTACTGGCCTGCCTCATTGATTGTCCTGTCCTCTGTATGTGTATATATTCTGAGACCTGTGAGTAAAAGGTTGTCACACTGGAAATACATGGAGAAGCAGTGATCTTTTATATGTTCCCATGTAACAAAACCTTTCGAGCCAGCGTCCTTCATTCAGAATCCAGGAAAAGCAAAGTGGACCTCCTGAAACACGGGATGGTAATGTAAGAGGTATTACAGCACCTTAGACCCCGTTACACTGGTGGCAGACAGCGGGATATGATACCCCGTCTACAGGAGTAAAGGACTGAATGGAAAACAACTACCAGAAGTTAAAGAGGAATACATTAAAAGACCTGGTGGAAGCTCGAGGGTTAATCGCCAGCAACAAAACAAAAGCGGACTTGATAGCAGCCATCATGGAACACAACAGTGCAGCACCCCCCAATGTGAACGTGGAAGAGACTGAATTCCAGAAGGAGGTGAAGAGCAGACTGGCGTTCTATGGCCCAAACCCTGCAGTAGAGATCGTACGAGAGGTGATGGCTGATGTGCGTGCTGATCTGAAGGAAAAGATGGCAGAGCAGACCAGGATAGAGCTAGCCAAGATGGAGATGGCAGAGCGGACCAAAGTAGAGCTAGCCAAGATGGAGAGGGTAGAGAGGAGAGAGGAGAGTCAGCGAGCAGGGGGAGCTCTGGCCTCCGCCCAGGTATCGTCAGCAGTAAGCCACAAAAAAATCCAGTATAATGCCTTCCGACAATTGGGGGAGGCAGAGGAAGACATTGATGGCTTTCTGCAAGACTTTGAGCGGCAGTGTGCCCTTCATCAAGTGAAGCCTGAGGATTGAGTTCAGGTTCTGGCCAGCAAGCTGACAGGCCGGGCAGCGGACGCCTATCGCACGGTACCTAATGAGAACTGTATGAACTAAGAGCGGGTCAAAGAAGTGATCTTGGCCCGGTATGCGCTGACACCAGAGGCATACCGCCAAAAGTTCCGCGGACTTATAAAACAGGTAACAGATACCCACGCTGAATGGGCCTGTAAACTACGGCGGTCACTGCTACAGTGGGTACAAGTGAGCCAAGCAACCACTAAGGAGGACGTCCTCCAGCTCTTCTTGTTAAAGCGATTCTTTACTGGACTAACCCCCGAGACACAAGAATGGCTTCGTGACAGACGGCCAACGACTCTTGAGGAGGCCGCTCGTCTGGCTAATGAACATCATGATGCCAGGAGGTCTCAGTTGTCAGGATCAAAGACTGTCACTAGGGGCCCTCCCATGGGTCTGGAGGCCCCTAAACCACAGAAGATTGTCGGGGGACCAGCTAAACCCCGGCCTACCAGAGTCCCCCTAGGGCGCGATGCCACACCTGCCATCAGCTGGGCCACCTGCAAAGAATGTCCCTACCGGACTCAGCGTACCCAGTGGCCAAAGGCGGGAACGGCTACCTTCAACCGGGCCGCTGTACACTGCTACCAAGGCGAAGCTGACCCGGCATTGGGGGCTATGAGTAATCCGGGGATGGAAGAGATGGAGGAATTGCTGCATGAAGTAGACCCCATGTAGGCAGCCCGGGCAGATAATCGACAACAGCATCGACAGGTGGTGTGGGTTAATGGGAAACGTATGCAGGGACTAAGAGATTCCGGAGCAACTATGAATCTTGTGAAGCCTTTTCTCGTCCGGGACCAAGAGAAGAGGGACTGGACAGTGGCAGTCCGTCTAGCAGGGGGGGAGCCATACATCGACTGCCCACTGCCAGGATTCACCTGAAATGGGGAGTCGGGGATGGCCTTGTTGAGGTCGGCCTGATGGAGGATTTGCCTGCAGACGTCTTGCTGGGAAATGACTTGGGGCCCATATTGTCTGCATTCTCGGTCGCCCCTCTGGCTGAGACATATCCTGTGACCACCCGGAGACAAAGTCGAGCTGCGGAAGCACACTCAGAGGAGGCCCAGGTAAGACACCCAAGCCCCTACATGTATTCCCATAGCCAGACACATTTCTTGGGCCACCCCAGCTGAGTTTAAAAGGGAGGTACTTGATAATCCCTCATTACAGGGGTATCGCGGGAAGGCACAGGAGGGGAGAGGAGTACTGGAAGGGGAACAGTTTGTATAGCATCAGGGACTACTCTACCGGGTTACAGAGCAATGCCACACAGGGACGAGCCCCACAATAAAACGATAGCTGGTAGTTCCCAAGAAGTGTATGCAGGAGCTACTGCGAATCTCTCATGACATACCCTTGGCCGAGCACCTCGGCGTCAGTCGCACCAGGCATTGTCTGACACAAAACTTCTTTTGGCCGGGGGTAACCTATGATGTTCGTCAGTACTGCTAGACCTGTGACAGTTGCCAGCGCATTGGCAAGAGGGTAGATTGCTGCAAGGCCAAATTACACCCCCTCCCCATTGTGGAGGAGCCATTTAGCAGAGTAGCTAGCGGTCGATCTGATAGGGCCGTTAGCCAAACCCAGTCCGTCAGGGATAAAGTATATATTGACAGTGGTAGATTATGCCACACGGTATCCAGAGGCGGTTGCATTACCTAACATACTGGCAGAGACGGTGGCGGCTGCCCTGCTCCAGGTTTTCTCACGGGTTGGATTTCGCCGGGAGGTTATCTCGGACCAGGGTACCCAGTTTACAGCAGAGGCGACCAACCAACTGTGGAAGCTGTGCGGCGTAAAGTCAATTAGAAGCGCCTCGTACCACCCGCAAACCAATAGGTTGTGTGAACGCTTTAATGGAACATTAAAACAACTCATTGGGACTTTTACCAGGACCTACAGGGACTGGGAGAAATTTTTGCCACACCTCCTGTTTGCCTATCGGGAGGTGCCCCAAGAATCCACGGGGTTCTCAACGTTCGAACTGTTATAAGGGAGGCGGGTAAGGGGATCCCTAGACTTAGTGTGAGAGAACACTGGGAAGGGGAGGGAACCATAGAAGGGATACTTATTGTGCCCTATGTGCTGGAATTCAGGGACCGCCTACAGGAGCTGACTCAGGCTGTACGTGGGAACATGCAGGCGGCCCAATGGCGCCAGCGCGTATGGTAAGATCGGAGGGCCAGAGAACGCACCTTTGAGATAGGACAGAAGGTCCTGGTGTTAGACCCAACTAGGCAGAACAAGTTCAAAGCTGCATGGCAGGGGCCCTGCTAGGTAGTGGGTAAAATAGCCGATACCACCTACAATGTCGCAGATTGTGACGACCCCAGGGTTATCCGCATGTTCCACGTGAATATGCTGAAGCCCTACCGGGAGCGCCCTGAAGAGGTAGTGGCCATCTGTGCACCCGAAGCAGAGGATTTAGCCGGACTCCCCATGCCTGATGTCTTAGGGGAGAGGACTCAGTCTAAAATATGGGACCAGGTACACTTGGGAGAAAACCTAGGGCCCCGGGAGAGACAGCAGGTGGAGGCGTTGTTGAGGCAGCGACAGAGGATGTTTTCAGAGAGACCGGGGTACACCCGCCTGGCACAACACAAGGTTGAGACCCAGCATCAGACCCCCTGAGACAACCCCCTTCCGCGTCCCTGAGTCTGTACAAGAAGGGATGCGACAAGAGATACAAGAGATGTTGTGTTTAGGGGTCATTGAAGAGTCAGATAGTCCCTCGGCATCCCCCGTAGTGTTAGTGCCCAAGAAGGATGGGACTACCCGGTTTTGTGTAGACTATCGCAAGCTAAATGAGAAAACAGTGACGGATGCGTATCCCATGCTGCATGTGGATGAGTTGTTAGACAGGCTGGCGGGGGCAAAGTATTTGACCACCATCGATCTATGCAAAGGCTATTGGCAGATCCCCCTAAGTCCTGACGCTATTCCCAAGTCTGCATTTGTCACCCCGTTCGGCTTATTCCAGTTTCGAGTTATGCCATTCGGGATGAAGAATGCCCCTGTGACCTTCCAGAGGCTGGCTGACCGGCTTCTGGATGGTCTCCAGGACTATGCTTGTGCCTACCTGGATGACATCGCCATCTACAGCGCGACATGGGATAAGCATCTAAATCACCTAGAGACAGTATTGGACAGGATTCACAAGGCCGGAATCACCCTGAACCCCAACAAGTGTCACGTGGGCAAAGCAGAGGTTCAGTATTTAGGACATTGGGTGGGAAGTGGGAAACAGCGACCAGAACCAGCCAAGATTGAGGCCGTAGCCAAAAGGCCCAACCCATGCACTAAAACCCCGGTTATGGCGTTTCTAGGGACAGCAGGGTATTATAGGAAATTTGTCCCCAATTACAGAAGCGTAGCCAAGCCCCTCACTGATCTGACCCGTAAGAACCTCCCCCGCCAGGTAACCTGAACCCCCGAGTGTGAGGAAGCCTTCCGCCAGCTAAAGGACACCCTCACAAATACCCCGGTATTGGCCGCACCCGATCCAACTAAATGTTTCCTTGTTCACACAGACGCTTCTATGTTTGGATTGGGGGAGTCGGAAACTATTGCCCCGCGAAGTAAGGTATGCGGCCATTGAGAAGGAGTGCCTGGCAGTAGTATGGGCACTCAAGAAGTTACAACCATATTTGTATGGACGACAGTTTTCCCTCCTAACAGACTATAATCCCCTAGTGTGGCTTAATCAGGTCTCTGCAGACAACGCCAGATTACTGCGGTGGAGTTTAGCCCTACAACCTCTAGACTTCACCATCCACTACAGACCCGGCAAACAAAATGGTAACGCCGATGGACTAAGTCGACAAACGGAACTTGTACCAACCCCATAAACTTCGGTCATCCCCAAGCCAATCCGTTAAGGATAAGACTGTGTATGCCGATCTCGTCGCTGGAAAGGGGAGCCGTGTTACAGAACCCCCCCAGGTGCAATGTGAGATGCATGTCCCTAATGCATCAGCCGACCGGCTGCCACCCATGGGAAGAGGTAAACGAGATATCCCACTTCTGACCTCCCCCACCTTTGCAAATCTCACTGTAAATGATCGGGGGGCCGCCGACCACCTGCAGCTATGGTAATGTACGTCTGGGGTCTTAATTGGAGCCTGTTATCTACTGGCCTGTCACATATTGATTGTCCTGTCCTCTGTATGTATACATATTCTGAGACCTGTGAGTAAAAGGTTGTCACACTGGAAATACGTGGAGAAGCAGTGATCTTTTATATGTTCCCATGTAACAAAGCCTTTCGAGCCAGCGTACTTCATTCAGAATCCAGGAAAAGCAGAGTGGACCTCCAGAAACACGGGGTGGTAATGTAAGAGGTATTAGAGCAGAGGACTCCCCGTTACAATACCCAACGAAGGGTCCTGCCTGATAATAGATAGGGGACTTGGTGACCTACATTGACAACTTTTTTGCTTTTATAATCGTGGGTACCAGATGGAGGTTTGGTGGCTGCTTCAGCCAACTCAACTAGACACATAACCAGGTAGGAAAGCTTTGTCACAAACATCTGATCACCTCCAGAAAAGATTTATTCACAATGCGCTGTCTGGCCCACATAGATAGCCTATGTAACCTACCTGTCCCACAATATGAATTAATGATGGCATATCCTAGTAGTATGTCAGTAATGGATTGATGGAGGTCCAACTACGGGGACACTCAGTCATTTTAAGATTTTAGAATAAAGCACCACATTCACTTTGTTCATTAAACAGGAACAGCGGCTTGCCCATACATACAGTTGTGCCTACATATATATATATATATATATATATATAATATATATAATATATACACACACACACATACATACACACACACAGTACAGACCAAAAGTTTGGTTACACCTTCTCATTTAGATACAGTAAAGATGTATATCTTTGTACCGTGTTAGCCAGTAGATAGAAAAATATTTAGAGTTGAGAGTCCTCAGTGGTTGGTACCTTTTAATGGCTAACTGAAGCTAGCTTGCAATTTGTTACCATCTTTTCAGTTAGCCATTAAAAGGTATCAACCACTGAGGACTCTCAACTCTAAATATTTTTTTACCTTCTCATTTAAAGATTTTTCTGTATTTTCAGGACTATGAAAATTGTACATTCACACTGAAGGCATCAAAACTATGAATTAATACGTGGAATTATATACTTAACAAAAAAGTGTGTAACAACTGAAAATATGCCTTATATTCTAGGTTCTTCAAAGTAGCCACCTTTTGCTTTGATGACTGCTTTGCACACTCTTGGCATTCTCTTGATGAGCTTCAAGAGGTAGTCACCGGAAATGGTCTTCCAACAATCTTGAAGGAGTTCCCAGAGATGCTTAGCACTTGTTGGCCCTTTTGCCTTCACTCTGCGGTCCAGCTCACCCCAAACCATCTCGATTGGGTTCAGGTCTGGTGACTGTGGAGGCCAGGTCATCTGGCGTAGCACCCCATCACTCTCCTTCTTGGTCAAATAGCCCTTGCACAGCCTGGAGGTGTGTTTGGGGTCATTGTTGAAAAATAAATGATGGTCCAACTAAACGCAAACCGGATGGAATAACATGCCGCTGCAAAATGCTGTGGTAGCCATGCTGGTTCAGTATGCCTTCAATTTTGAATAAATCCCCAACAGTGTCACCAGCAAAGCACCCCCACACCATCACACCTCCTCCTCCATGCTTCACGGTGGGAACCAGGCATGTAGAGTTCATCCGTTCACCTTTTCTGCGTCGCACAAAGACACGGTGGTTGGAACCAAAGATCTCAAATTTGGACTCATCAGACCAAAGCACAGATTTCCACTGGTCTAATGTCCATTCCTTGTGTCTGAGGAGTCCAAATTTGAGATCTTTGGTTCCAACCACCGTGTCTTTGTGCGATGCAGAAAAGGTGAACGAATAGACTCTACATGCCTGGTTCCCACCATGAAGCATGGAGGAGGAGGTGTGATGGTGTGGGGCATGCTATTCCATCCGGTTTGCGTTTAGTTGGACCATCATTTATTTTTCAACAGGACAATGACCCCAAACACACCTCCAGGCTGTGTAAGGGCTATCTGACCAAGAAGGAGAGTGATGGAGTGCTACGCCAGATGACCTGGCCTCCACAGTCACCAGACCTGAACCCAATCGAGATGGTTTGGGGTGAGCTGGACCGCAGAGAGAAGGGAAAAGAGCCAAAAAGTGCTAAGCATCTCTGGGAACTCCTTCAAGACTGTTGGAAGATCATTTCCGGTGACTACCTCTTGAAGCTCAGAAAGAGAATGCCAAGAGTGTGCAAAGCAGTAATCAAAGCAAAAGGTGGCTACTTTGAAGAACCTAGAATATAAGACATATTTTCAGTTGTTTCACACTTTTTTGTTAAGTATATCATTCCACATGTGTTAATTCATAGTTTTGATGCCTTCAGTGTGAATGTACAATTTTCATAGTCATGAAAATACAGAAAAATCTTTGAATGAGGTGTGTCCAAACTTTTGGTCTGTACTGTAATATATATATTATATATATATATATATATATAATCCTCATTGAAGTGTTTTGATGTATCAGTTATACATTTAGTTTCTTAATTTTACACACAAGCATACTGTAAATCTAAGAAAAAAAAAAAACCAATACAGAATGCATAACCAATACATCAGAATAAAAATACCATAGTATACAATGAGGTTAGGCCTTATGATCAGATTGATCCAATTACATTCATCCAAGATACACATTGAAAATAAGATTCTCTAGCAGAAATGGGCATTATTATTGTGTGTACTCACATTTCCAGCACAATGTAAAGGTGATCAACAGAGTTGAAGACTTCTTCAATCTTAATTAAGCAAGGCTGTACAAAAGAAAAAACATTTTACATTTTCTAAATTAAATTAGAAAAGATTATGTTGCACTGCCCTCAAATTATACAGCCTTTATTATAGTGCAGACCTTGATTCATACTTTTGCTTTGTATTGAAAATAGACCAAAAATAGCTAATGCTAGAGGTGGCCATATACAGTGCCTTGCAAAAGTATTCGGCTCCCTGGAACTTTTCAACCTTTTCCCACATATCATGCTTCAAACATAAAGATACCAAATTTTAATTTTTGGTGAAGAATCAACAAGTGGGACACAATTGTGAAGTTGAACGAAATTTATTGTTTTTTTTTTATTTTTGTGGAAATACAAAAACTGAAAAGTGGGGCGTGCAATATTATTCGGCCCCTTTACTTTCAGTGCAGCAAACTAACTCCAGAAGTTCATTGTGGATCTCTGAATGATCGAATGTTGTCCTAAATGACTAATGATGATAAATATAATCCACCTGTGTGTAATCAAGTCTCCGTATAAATGCACATGCTTGGTGATAGTCTCAGGGTTCTGTTTGAAGCACAGAGAGCATCATGAAGACCGAGGAACACAACAGGCAGGTCCGTGATACTGCTGTGGAGAAGTTTAAAGCCGGATTTGGATACAAAATGATTTCCAAAACTTTAAACATCCCAAGGAGCACTGTGCAAGCGATCATATTGAAATGGAAGGAGTATCATACCACTGCAAATCTACCAAGACCCGGCCGTCCCTCTAAACTTTCATCTCAAACAAGAAGACTGATCAGAGATGCAGCCAAGAGGCCCATGATCACTCTGGATGAACTGCAGAGATCTACAGCTGAGGTGGGACAGTCTGTCCATAGAACAACAATCAGTCATACACTGCACAAATCTGGCCTTTATGGAAGAGTGGCACGAAGAAAGCAATTTCTCAAAGATATCCATAAAAAGTGTTGTTTAAAGTTTGCAACAAGCCACCTGGTAGACACACCAAACATGTGGAAGAAGGTGCTCTGGTCAGATGAAACCAAAATAGAACTTTTTGGCAACAATGCCAAACGATATGTTTGGCGTAAAGGCAACACAGCTCATCACCCTGAACACACCATCCCCACTGTCAAACATGGTGGTGGCAGCATCATGGTTTGGGCCTGCTTTTCTTCAGCAGGGACAGGGAAGCTGGCTCAAATTGATGGGAAGATGCCAAATACAGGACCATTCTTGAAGAAAACCTGTTGGAGTCTGCAAAAGACCTGAGTGTTATGATTTGGTAACCGAGGAGGATACTAGAAAAATAGGCTAGGCAACCAAACACCCAGAGAGGTTGGTAACTTAGCGGATTGCAGACCCCTAAACTGACAACACAACTAGAATTAGCCGTGGGATGTACCTACGATGCCCTAGACGCCTCGACACAGCCAAAGAGTTAACTATGCCTAAAGAGAGAAAGGGGAAAGCTAAACTGCCCCGGAGTAGAGCCCCAAAGGAATAGATAGCCCCCAAACATATATTGCCGGTGAGACAGATGAAGTACAAAATACAGGCAGAAAATAGTGTGAGCACAAGTTGCGGCCCAAACTGTCTAGATAGAACAGGACAGGAAAGGATACTGTCTGCAATCCTGCAAAAACCCTAAGAAAAATTCCAACACGTCTAATATGCAAAAATACTGAGGCCACACGACCTCTCCCCCACTAAATCAGAACTCTGGTGTGAACTGGATGCCAAACAACAGATACTGAAATAACAGGAGACTAGAAATACAGAAAATACTGACATAAGCTGTGGCAAAGGAAAACAGAGTCCAGCACAGGTCCCAGCAGGGAACCCGGCTGAACTCACACCAGCAAGGCAGAGAACAGAGAAAAGCAAAAAGGGAAAAAATGCCACATATTAAAACAGACAAATAACTTATCTGAAAGATGCAGGACAAAGCAGGGAGCAAGCAGACTTTCAAAAGGCTCAGGAAGAAAACCAAATCACCGGCAACCACTAAGGGAAGGCTGCTCATTTAAATCTCCCCACTCATTAACACCTGACCCCCAATCATCCTCTTCAGGTGATTGACCTCTGTCAGCCAGACCAGCTCCATTACCAGCAGCAGCCACCAGAGGGAGCCCAAACTCAGAAGCCAGATCCAAAGTGTTCACAACACCTGAGACTGGGATGGAGATTTGTCTTCCAACAAGACAATGATCCCAAACATAAAGCAAAATCTACAATGGAATGGTTCACCAATAGACGTATCCAGGTGTTAGAATGGCCAAGTGCAAGTCCAGACCGGAATCCAATCGAGAATCTGTGGAAAGAGCTGAAAACTGCTGTTCACAAACAATCTCCATCCAACCTCACTGAGCTCGAGCTGTTTGTCAAGGAAGAATGGGCAAGAATTTCAGTCTCTCGATGTACAAAACTGATAAGAGACATACCCCAAGCGACTTGCAGCTGTAATTGCAGCAAAAGGTGGTCCAACAAAGTATTAAGTTAAAGGGGTCAAATAATTTTGCACGCCCCACTTTTCAGTTTTTGTATTTCCACAAAAATTTAAAAAAAACAATAAATTTCGTTCAACTTCACAATAGTGTCCTACTTGTTGTTGATTCTTAACCAAAAATTAAAATTTGGTATCTTTATGTTTGAAGCATGATATGTGGGAAAAAGCTGAAAAGTTCCAGGGAGCCGAATACTTTCGCAAGGCACTGTACATAAGACATCTATCTGCTTGAAAAGGGTTTTCACAAGTTGTCTTTTGAGCTGCAGAGCTGTGCAGTCTCCCCATCACCTTGTTGTATGATAGGCAGCATGGTCCTGCCACAGCACATTAACTGTTTGTCAGGGTTTGACCAGAGCATACACTGTTATCACTATATTTACAGTGAGAAAACAATACACTTGAACAAGCACATGGCTCAGAAAAGTGAGAGCCCTGATTAACCCCCTTCACAACTTACGTTTTTGTTTTTTCCTCTCCTTCCTAGAGCCATAACTTTTTTCATTTTTCTGTCCAGACATATAAGGGCTTGTTTTCTTGCAGGACGAGTTCTACTTTTGAATGACACATTCAGTTTATCACAGTGTACTGAAAAATTCCAAGTGGGGAGGAAAAAAAACAAAAACGCAATTCTAAGGCTAAGTTCACACGTTGCGGAATTGCTGCGGAAATTTCCGCGGCAATCCCGCACTTCTCCCGCGGGAAATACGCATTTTTTTGTATGCGTATTCACGCCAGAATAATAGCGTTTTGCAAGCGTAATTAGCTTGCAGTATGCTAGCGTTTTCCTAGCGATCTGTAGCATCGCTTGGAAAACTGATTGACAGGTTGGTCACACGAGTCACACAGTGTTTGACAAGTATGACCAACTTTTTACTATTGATGCCACCTATGCCGCATCAATAGTAAAAAGATCTAATGTAAAATTAATAAAAAAAATAATAAATAATGATATTCTCACCTTCCGGCGGCCCCCGCAGCTTTCCCGCCTTCAGCGACGCTCCCGGCAACTCCCGGTCCCAGGAGTCCTTTGCGACAAATACCCCGATGACGTAGCATCACGCGAGACCGCTACGCCATCTGGGTGATTCTCGCTATGCATTACTGCGACCGGGAATTGCCGGGAGCGTCGCTGAAGGCGGGAAGGCTGCGGGGGCCGCCGGAAGGTGAGAATATCATTATTTATTATTTTAATTATTGTTTTACCAGGGATATGGTACCCAGGGCCTGGAGGAAAGTCTCCTCTCCTCCAGACCCTGGGTACCACCGCACATGAACCGCTTACATTCCGCAAAATTAATGAACATGTTGCTATTTTTTCCGCAAAGCTTTTTTTTCACGGAAAAAAACGCAACATGTGGCCAAAACATGCGGAATCAATTAACATGTATAGGATGCTTAATGCTTGCATTTTTTTCGCGTTTTTACAGCGGAAAATCGCGGAAAAAAACGCGAAAATAACGCAAATATTCCTGAACGTGTGCACTTAGCCTTACAGTTTTTTGGGAATGATTTTTAAGGTATACATTTTGTGGTAATATTGATCTTACAATATAATTGGTATCACCGTAATCGTACTGATGAGCATAAATATGTTCAGCTTTTTAATTATTTTAATAGTGAAAAAAATCAGAAGTTTACATTAAATATTTTTGGGTTGTGTCGCCATTTTCCAAGACGAGCAACGCTTTTATGTTTCGGTTGATGGAGCTGTGTTACTTATTTTTTGCAGGGTGAGACAGTTTTTATCGAAACCATTTTGGGATTGATGTGACGTTTTGAAGGCTTGTTACAGCATTGTTTGTGGAATTGAAGCGACCGAAAAAAACATGGCGTTCTAGATTTTTTTTTTCCTTTTACGGTGTTTACCAATTGGGTTAATTATCTTTATATTTTAATAGATCAGACTTTTCTGAACAATGCGGTACCACATGTATTTTTTTTAAAATATCTTTATTATTAATTGGGGAAAAGGGGGGGTGATTTGAACTTGTATGTGTTTTTATCATAGTTTTTAAAACTTTTTTTTTTTTTACTTTATACTGTCCCAAATAGGACTTGAAGCTGCGATTTTATGACTGCTTGGGCTATAAACAGCAATTGCTGCATATAGCAAAAGTCATGGTCTTCTTTGAAGCCTGGTCTGGTTTTAAAGGAGCTACATAAAGACAAGCACAGAGATCTTCAGCAGCCATTTGGCTCTTAGGGCAACTTGGGCCTCTTTCACACTTCAGTCGGGGTGACTCCGCCCAAGTTAAAAGGGGGGATCTGTCAAAAAGTGTAAAAACGGGTGTAAAACGGACAGTTTTCTGACGGGTCCGCCCCAAAAAATTTTCCACCCGGAAATGATGAAATTTTTGTTCCGGAAATTAAGTATGCAAGTCAGAAAAGAGAGAGAGAAGAGAGAGGAGAGAACCCCCCGGGCATTTTTTGGGGCATTTTCAATGATTTTTAAAGGGGGCGACGGGTCCCCCGGGTGGGTTCCGTCAAAAAGGATGCCAGCGGGTCCGCAGCCCATGGCGGGCCCTTATACAAAAAAGGCGGGTCCGCTGTATCCGCCATTTTTTGGGGGACCAAAATACGTTGCCCTTGGACCCTTTTTTTTTGAAATGACGGAAAGCCAATTTTTGGGGGATCCTAAAAAAAAGGACCTAACGGGCGACCATCCGTCAAAATCCGCCCCTAATCAAGTCAATGGGGAAAAAAAAGGATCCGCCAAAAAAAAAAAAGGCGGATCCGTTTTTTTTTACATTTTGACGGGTTTTTACTGCGTCGCAAAGACTGAAGTGTGAAAAAGGGGCCCTTTTCGGTGACCCACAATCATTCCCCAGGTGCGCCGTTTTGCTTTGTGGAAATTGCGCCCCCATGCGTGTGTTAAAAATGCCGCTGTCAGAGTTTGACAGCACATTTGACAGGTTTAAAAATCCCCAGGCGGAGCTCTTTTCCAGATTGTTAGAGGGAGTCCCCCCGCTGAAATAAGCCATCACC
>JARQOD010000001.1:759298487-759331658 GCA_033576555.1 Oophaga sylvatica
TGTCACTTACCCTCCTAGCCGAGGTTAATGCTACCAGGAAAGCGGTTTTAAGGGAAAGAATTTTTATTGATGCTGCTGATATAGGTTCAAAAGGGGGCTCTGTTAAAGCAGTGAGAACAAGGTTCAAGTCCCATGGCATGATTCTCACCTTCACTATGGGTCTCGACCTACCCGCAGCTTTAATGAATCTACTGACCCAGTAGTTATTTGCGATGTTGCAACTAAAGAGTGCCCCCAAAGCTGAAACTTGCACCTTAAGGGTGCTTATGGAGAGACCTAAGTCCAGACCCTTTTGTAGGAATTCTAGAATCTGGGTTATCGGTGTTGGGTCCCCTGCTACCACCCCCGAGCTCTGGAGAAATTTCTTCCAAGTCCTAGCGTATATTCTAGTTGTAACCTCTTCTCTGCTTTTAAGGAGAGTATTAATTACATTAGCAGAAAACCCCTTATCTCTCAGCAGCGACCGTTCAAAATCCACGCCGTCAGGTGGAGGCCCGCTACTCGAGGATGGTAGACTGGACCCTGGGGGGCAGATCGGGAATATCCGGCAGGACCCACGGGTCGGCTATCGACATGTTTCTGAGACATGAAAACCATGCCCTCCTGGGCCAAAAGGGAGCGACTACTATTATCCTTGCCCTGTCCTTCCTGACCTTCCTCAATACTAGGGGGAGTAAGGACAGGGGAGGGAAGGCGTAGGCTAGATTGAAATCCCACTGTAATAGAAGAGCGTCCACTGCCAGAGGGCGTTCTTTGGGATTCAGAGAGCAGAACTGTCTCACTTTCCTGCTGCTTTTGGTAGCAAAGAGATCTACCTCCGGTTGACCCCATTTCCGCACAATTAGGTCGAAGATGGAAGTCTTTAATGACCACTCTCCTTGACTCAGGAGATTGCGGCTTAAGAAGTCCGCCTTGGTATTTTCTTCTCCCCTTATATGTAGAGCCGTTAGAGAAAGAAAGTGTCGTTCTGCTATCTGGAGTAAGTGTCGTTCTGCTATCTGGAGTAGGCGCCTTGCCACTTCCATGAGAGGACCGGAACGAGTACCACCCTGGTGGTTGATGTAAGCGACTGTGACCCGATTGTCGGAGAGCACTCGAACGTGGTGACCCTGTAGATAGAGAAGGAGCTTTTTAATTGCTAGCTCTACCGCCGCTAACTCCTTCATATTAGAAGACATTTGAATTTGATCCTGCTCCCATAAGCCCTGAACCATAACGTCCCCCATATGAGCCCCCCACCCAGAGGGGCTAGCATCTGTTGTGACTATTCGGGATATCTCATATTCCCAGGGAACAGGTTTGTCTCATTCTTCCACCAATCCAGGGATGTTATAGCAGCCTGGGACAAGGATAGCTGGCCTTCCAGGTAACCACCTAGCAAATTTTGATACAGCAAGACCTCAGCTTGCAGCGCCCTTGTGTGAAATTGAGCCCACTGAACCGCGGGAATGCAGGACGAGAGGGAGCCCAAAAGAGACATGGCCTTCCTAAGCGACATGGAGCTTATATCCTCCCCCGGATATCCGGGTCAGCAGGTCTGGCCAGGGGTCCACCCCCTCCTACTCCTCGCTCCACGGCCCCCCCCCGCACCTCCCCGCCGTCCCCACAGCAGGCGCCGTCTGATGATGCAGCCACCAAAAATTTCAAAAACGCCGGCCGGCGTCTCACTTCCGGTTCCGGCGGTGGAGACTCCGCCCCCTTTTCCCCGTGCTCCTACAGACCCAGCCGTACCGATGGAGGTAAGTATAGTCTCCCGCCGCATCGCCCCTCCAGCCGGGACACGAGCGGAGATCTCCACCAAACCCAGCCGCGCCGCTGCAGAAGCGGCGCGCGGCTAAACTTTCAAAAACCCCGCCGCGCCGTCCGTAGTAGTGACGCGCGGCGGGAAATTTAAAACCGCCCGCCGCGCCGTCCATAGCAGTGACGCGCGGCGGGAAATTCAAAAAAAACCCCCGCCGCGCCGTCCATAACAGTGACGCGCGGCGGGAAATTCAAAACCGCCCGCCGCGCCGTCCATAGCAGCGACGCGGCGGGAAATTCAAAAAACCCCCGCCGCGCCGTCCATAGCAGTGACGCGGCGGGAAATTCAAATTTTAAAACTTTTTTTTTTTTTTTTTTAAAAACCACGGCTGCACCACCTTAAGAGGCCCCCACCATGACAGGACCACAGGAGAGGACAGGGAGAAGGCATCGGGACCAGGGAGAGGGGGGAATACTTACCTACCGGAACTGGCTGGGAGACAGGGTCCTGTGGATACTGCTCCACCTGCTCCGCACACTGTCGTGGAATCCTACCCGGACCCACCGTGGCGCTTCCAGGGGCTCTGCACCGGCCGAGGTAGGAGATCCCCCCCGCTACCTGGGTCGACCGGCCGGCCTGGGTCCTCCTGAAGATCTTCATCTGTAGGAAGCCCGTCCTTTAGGAACAGGAAACCAACTGATGCGTGGGAGAGGTGCCACCCTTTTTGTATCTGTAGGTTTCCTGTTCCTAAGGGGCGGATCCCCTCTCTCTGTAGTGCTGTCATGGACGTTCGAATAAAAAGGGGTTAACTTTCTCCAAGACGATTGGATCAGGACGCGAGAGGTACCAGTGAATGCAGTTTGTTTTGCCTGTTGCGTGGAGATCAAACATGGCCCGATTGGCCCTCCACAGCGATCCGACTCGGGAGTCGCACTGTCAGATGCGCGAGGTCCGCAGGATCACGCAGATATTTTTTTTGAGTCTGTACCTCGAAAGGCATGCTCATAATTCATAATCCTAGAACGGAGTCGTAGTGTCTGGGAGAGACAATGGATGTGTTTTCTGTGTCTAGCTGACAGGTATAATCTAATTGAAGCCCCCAGGCATCTCCAGGCCCCATGCTGGCGTGGGTCCTGACTCCAGCTTTGAAGTCCTGTTTTGGCCTGATCTACTTAGCATACTAAAGACCTTGTTATTCAACAGTGGAGCACTAAACCCTGTTTTCTTCAATATGCCTACAGGCCATGGTGGTTAGGAGCAGTTAGCTGCCTGTGACTCTGTGAACTCAGACAAAATGACTACCTGGGACAGGCCAAGCTCAGACATGAGGCGAGCATTATGCCCCATACCCAAGATGGTGGCTGTTCCTTCATCACAGATGCACATAATCTAGAAGATAGGCTCAAAACAATTTCAAACTCAGATCTCGGCTGCTGTATCACATTTGTAAAAAATTTTTTGATGTGTGACAGTTAGTGTTGAGCGATACGATACTGCAAATATCGGGTATCGGCCGATATTAGCTGTATCGGGCTTTCGATTCCGAGTACCGATATTTTCGTCATATCGGATACCGGAATCGGGATTGTCACTGTCACTGTCTGTGTCCGTCGGTCGGGTCTGTCACTGTCAGTGTCCGTCGGTCGGGTCTGTCAGGAGTCAGCGGCACTTACCTGGCAGAAGATCTCCGGCGGTCACGGCCTGGACTGCTTCATGGCCGCCATCATCTTTCCCCGGCGGTCACATGCAGTTTCTCGCGATAACTGCAGTGACTGCTGGGTAATCCCGGCCGTAAAGCAGCCAGTCCGATGACGTCACCGCCGGGGAAGCAGGTAATCAGCTGTGCTGCGTCGCGATGACAGGCTCTGCCTGTCATTGCGATGTAGCAGAGCTGGATCGTCGTGGGACAGTCGTTACTATGGACTGCGTCGGACAGGTGGTATACTGTTGGTTTTTTTTTTTTCTTTTTTTACAGGAGATCGATGGCGTCGCAGGAATGAGAGTACAATAAAAGAAATGAAAACTGTGTTGTCTCTTTTATTTCATTAAAATACTTTTTTCTTGCTTTGTCTTTTTTTATGCATTTAATAACTTTGGGATTAATAATGGATCGGTGTCTTATTGACGCCTCTCCATTATTAACCGGGCTTATTGTCACCGTGCAATCAACGGTGACATTAACCCCTTATTACCCCACTTGCCACCGCTACAGGGCAGTGGGAAGAGCAGGGTAAAGTGCCACAATTGGCACATCTTTTGATGCGCCAAATGTGGGGCTGCTGTAGCCTGGTATTATCAGGCTGTTGAGGGCCAAAATCCATGGGCCTTGACAGTCTTTTAATACCAGGCCGCAGCAGTCTGCATTTTACTTGGCTGGTTAACAAAAATAGGGGGACCCCTACGCCGTTTTTTTTTCGAGGGGATCCCCTATTTTTGTTAACCAGCCAAGCTAAGCAGACTGCTGTGGCCTGGTATTATCAGGCTGCAAGGTCCATGGATATTGGATCCTTACCAGCCTGAAAAACCAGGCCTCAGCGGTCTGCTTCATCTGGCTGGTTAACAAAAATAGGGGGGACCCCATGCCAATTTTTTTCGAGGGGATCCCCTATTTTTGTTAATCAGCCAAGATATGCAGACTGCTGTGGCCTGGTATTATCAGGCTGGCAAGGTCCATGGATCTTGGCTCCTTAACAGCCTGAAAATCCAGGCCTCAGCGGTCTGCTTCATCTGGCTGGTTAACAAAAATAGGGGGGACCCCACGCCAAATTTTTTTCGAGGGATCCCCTATTTTTGTTAATCAGCCAAGATATGCATGATGCTGGGGCCTGGTATTATCAGGCTGGCAAGGTCCATGGATCTTGGCTCCTTAACATCCTGAAAATCCAGGCCTCAGCGGTCTGCTTCATCTGGCTGGTTAACAAAAATAGGGGGGACCCCACGCCATTTTTTATTCGAAGGGAACCCCTATTTTTGTTAATCAGTTCCCTCTGACGTCACTGATTGTGTCCCTGGCTGACCTGAAGTGAAAGTGGAAAGCAATCAATTAAGCTTTCCACTTCCTCTCCTGTCAGCCAGGAGAGGAACTTATTCATTTGGGGGTTTACTGTGAGGCTGCAGCATTAGCTGCAGTCCCTGCAGTAAACATTAACCCTTTCTGAAGGGTTACACCGTGGGACCTGACTGTGCATGGGATAGGTAAGAATAATTTTGCTTTTTTATTTTATTTTTATTACAGGAAATGTTTTCTGCAGTCAAATAAAAGATGGTCAAAAACATGTGTCTTTATTTCATTAAAATGATTTTTAATTAAAGTGTGTGTGTTTTATTTTTATTTCATGCAATAGGATTAATAATTGATAGTTGTCTAATTGACAGCTCTCAATTATTAACCTGGCTTAAGGTCACCTTTCAATTGCAATGTGGCTTTAACCCCATATTAACCCATTCGCCACCGCTACAGGGCAATGGGAATAGACGGGCAAAGTGCCAGAAAGGGCGAATCTAATTATAGATTTGTCTTTTCTGGGGTGTCTGGGGGCAGATGTTAGTAGCCAGGGGGGGCCAAAAATAATGGTCCCTCTCTGGGCTATTATTATCTGCCCCCATTCGCTGGCTTTGTCTGTCTGGTTGCGAAAATAGGGCGGGAGCCCACGCATTTTTTTTAAACAATTTTACACCTCATATATATATATACATATATACATATACATGTCATTGAATTTGTGACACATATATATATATTTATATTTATAGTTCATACACTTCTACATAGTATAATAGCCGCTAATTCAATTGCAGGCTTTTGTGAAAATGCAAAACCCGACATGAAATGACACTTGGTGTACATAGGGTTAACCATGTCTTTTCATGTCCTTTGCTATCTGATTTGCACAAACAATTACATCAGTCTATGTGTGCAAAATTTCACACCTGTAGGGTTAATTAAAGGTGTAAATTCGTAGCAAAAAAGTCAGTTTTTTTTACAACGAATTTACACCTTTAATTAACCCCTACAGGTGTGAAATTTTGCACACATAGACTGATGTAATTGTTTGTGCAAATCAGATAGCAAAGGACATGAAAATACATGGTTAACCCTATGTACACCAAGTGTCATTTCATGTCGGGTGCTTCTGTCTTTTCACAGAAGCCGGCTTTACCCGGCAATTGAATCAGAGGATATTTTACTATGTAGAAGTGTATAAACTATACATATATGTATATATATATGTCACAATGACATGTATATATATATATATGTATTCTATGTGTGTATATTTAGTGTTTACAAGGAAATAAAGGTTTTTTTTAGTTGCGATATTTTGTTCCCATAGACTTACATGGGACTTCCGGTATCGGAATCGGATATCGCCGATATTTAGTGATATCGGCGATACCATTCCGATCCGATATTTTTAGATATCGAGCAGTATCGCTCAACACTAGTGACAGTTCTTCACACAGAACAATTTCAACACCACTGAATGAAAAGGTTGGATATAGAGGGCTGTATCACGTTTATCAACAGAAAAAAATAAATATTTTAATGCGCTTGAGGTCTGCAGACAGGTTCATATCACCACCACAAAATGACAAAAAGGGATACAGCAGGCTTTTTCACATTTAGCTAGTGAAAAAATAATATTTAGAATGCTACACTCATGCATGGAGCACAATAGAAGCAGTGCACAACACACCCTCAGTAATGGCCAAAAAAAAAAAAGTGCTGGAACGTAAATTTAACAGCCACACTGGCCACTAGGTAGCTACACTATCTGACTGATATACAACCACATAACTAACTAGCTAAAATCTTGCTGCTAACAGTGCCAGCGTCAGGTATAGCCTCTCTGCGCTGTTACAGTGTCAAAATGGCGCTAAAACAAGTTGTTCGCTATTTATATGGAGAGGGACACGTGATTTCAGCAGCCAATGACCCAAGCCATTGTGTCAGGACATTGTGGGTGTTTCCTGCGCCCTGATTGGCTAGTCGCAATGTGCACACCAAGTTAGGGTTAAGTGAGCTCTGCAAACCCCCTCCTCTCATCAAACGTGCCAAAAGCTCATGATACACCACCATTACGGTATCGTTGCTAAAGTGCTTTTACCAAATGTTACCGATTTTTTCAGATTTTATAAAGTTTTGCTCGTTTCCGATCACAAATCCGAATGTGCCATATTCATGCCATATTCCGAACAAATTTGCTCATCACTACTCCTTATTCATCAATAACCATAAACACCAAAAGAAAACATGAAGATCCACCGAAAAGAGAGTGAATAACAGGGAGGGAATATAAGGGTGCGGTCATGGATTACAAAAAAACAAAGGAGGCAGATAGATCCAGCCTGAAGTGCTTAAAGAAGGTGGATGGAGAGGACCATGTGGCCGCCTTAAAGATTTGGTAGATGGAGACGTCTGCTTTCTCCGCCCAGGGTGCCGCCATGGCTCTCGTAGAATGAGCCTTTAGACCTTCAGGAATGGCCCTGCCTGCACTGATATAAGCTAGTTTGATAGCATCTCTGACCCACCTTGCTAAGGATTGTTTAGATACTTTAAGGCCTTTCCTAAAACCCTGGAAGGATACAAATAGGGCCCTCTGCTTTCTCCAAGGTTCTGTCACCTCTAAGTACCGCAGTAAACACCTTCTAACATCTAGGGTGTGTAGTTTTTCTTCCTTTTGCTTGCTGGGATAGGAACAAAAGCATGGCAACACTATCCCCTGACCTTAGGGAGATATGCTGGGTCGAATCTTAAAACCACCCTATCCTCCAAGACCTGAGTGTAAGGGGGATCCGCTGATAAAGCCTGTTTGTCGCTTATCCTGCGGGCTGAAGTAAGTGCCACCAGCAGGGACGTCATCAGTGAAATTATTTTTTCCGAAACACAATGCAATGGCTCGAAAGGACTTTCTGTCAATGCAGTCAACACTAAATTCAGATCCCATGGAGGGGTTCTACACGAAGGGACCGACTTTGCTACACCACAGGCCTTAATAAATCTGGATCTCTCCAAGAAATATACGTCACTCCCCAAAAACACTAAGGAATGTAGGTGCCTAGATCAAAGGGTTACCAGACCCATGTATAACTACGCAAATCAAAAAACCTGGCACTCAAGGATTGATGTTTAACCATTAGCAAGTATTTATTAACATCCACAGTAACGTTTCGGTCGACAAACTCCGACCTTCATCAGACTGTAAAATATATCAAACAAAAATTACAAAAACGCACAGAATCATAAGGACAAAGTTAGCAGACAGTAGTAAAATTAACAATATAGAGAATCTCACCTAGCTGTGAGTATAAGGAATTATCTACATTATATCAAAAGGACAAACCAATGCAAGTCTTATTGAAGATATATACATCCGAAATAATCATATATCTGATATAGTCCTACTATGATTACATAAACGGAACAGTATTATCAATAATTATAATGCTCACGTTTACCAGAGGGGTATTTAAATAAAAGAAAAATTATGAAAATCTGCTTACCCAGTTTCTGCTTAAAAATGTATTATGCAAAGAAATTTTTCTGAAACAACATAAAGTGTACCGCTAGATGTGACTAACCATAAGGGAAATTCAACGTGTGTCAAATAATAGAAATAGTAGGTAACTCTTACCATAAAGAAAAATTGCAACAGGAAAAACAGAATAAAGCGCTTCTTTAGAGTTAATCAGCATTAATTTAAGGGCGCTGTTCCTGTACAAGGTAGAAAAACTTATCAGAAGGATAACGCTAATAGCCAAATTTCAAGGGATAATGGAATATCCAAAGAACTCTTACCGGAACCAGATCTCTCATGAGATGATTATAAAGCTGATCCCGCTCGAAAAACAGAAATCGTTTCAGTCTCACGGCTTTTAGGTATATAAACAGTGCTGTACCTGTATATAATAATAGATTCCTCAGAATCACACAATTCTAGCCAAGCCATGCGGACCTCTATAACACCCCAGTGGTTCTTACCATAGCCGGACCTCTTGTAAGGCAAATCGAGAGGAGTAGCGCTAAATTAGTAACGGCATATATGCCAGTGTAATGCGCTCTGAACGCTATGCCCCATGTGTGTCTTAATATGGCGGTGGACGCCGGAAGTGAAGTATTGTCCACTCTGTATGACGAATGCAGGACACTTCAGAGGCGCATGGTAATGACGTAGGCGGCCAAAAAGGTGCATAGGTGATAAACAGCAAGCCGGCGTGACGTGTTCCGTGGAGCGCACGGTCATGTGACAGGTAAAGTCATGTGATAGAGTGGTGATTCTCGGACGGGTGAAATCAATGGAGCCGGTGAAGAAGGTGAATATTCAGTGAAAAGGCAAATTATGCGGTCACCTACAGAAAGAAATAAATCGAGTGAATCCAACACCAGTAATTAATAACAAGAAATATACATTCCCATATAAGGGGAAAAGTAGAAATAATCGTTTTGTACTTAGTGTAAATTGGTCACGTTATACTCCCTATTTAACCCTTTGGGTTCCATACTATTTAAATAGTGTATCCAAAAGGCTTCTCGGAATTGAAGTTTCTTATTTAAATTACCTCCTCTCCTGTTAAGACCTACCTGTTTCATAATTTTTCTTTTCTTTAAATACTCCTCTGGTAAACGTGAGCATTATAATTATTGATAATACTGTTCCGTTTATGTAATCATAGTAGGACTATATCAGATATATGATTATTTCGGATGTATATATCTTCAATAAGACTTGCATTGGTTTGTCCTTTTGATATAATGTAGATAATTCCTTATACTCACAGCTAGGTAGATTCTCTATATTGTTAATTTTACTACTGTCTGCTAACTTTGTCCTTATGATTCTGTGCGTTTTTGTAATTTTTGTTTGATATATTTTACAGTCTGATGAAGGTCGGAGTTTGTCGACCGAAACGTTACTGTGGATGTTAATAAATACTTGCTAATGGTTAAACATCAATCCTTGAGTGCCAGGTTTTTTGATTTGCGTAGTTATACATGGGTCTGGTAACCCTTTGATCTAGGCACCTACATTCCTTAGTGTTTTTGGGGAGTGACGTATATTTCTTGGAGAAATATATTGACCTGTTTATACGAGCACCCCCTTCAGGATCATAACAACAACAATAATAATTATAATTGATTATCACCACAATAGATTAATCGATCCTAATATATTGATATGTCAACGAATAGTTTTTCATATAGTGAGACACAAGTGGCTGAGATCGTTTCACATGTTACGACTCCAGGAGATTTTTTACAAATCTCAGGGAGCGAGTTTAAATCTCGGGATCTTGAGAGAGAGTCTCGCCACTTAGTCAGTTTAGAACTTCATAGCATTACTATAGCTGAGTATATCAAAACTCAGAGGATTCTACGTGGCCTCCGGGTCTCGTTGAGACCTACCTTATTTCAGGACAATAGTGAATTTTGTCAGAGATTTGAGCAAATCTTAAATAAATGCTCTCTGGATTTGATGACATTAACCTTAGAGAGTTTAAACAAGGAAATAAAGACTTGCCAGGAGAAGGTGTCCACGGTTGAGACCCAACTAAAAGACTCTCTACCTAAAGAGGACTTTGAGGCCATCAAGACTCGTACTAAGGAGAATCTTGAGACATTCAGGAAGGAGACAGAAAAGCGGAAGAGACAGAAGTTTCTGAGAGACACGCAGGACTATTTACTAAAAAGAGTGTATAGATGGCAAGGTTCCTCTTCCTCCTTTCGTTCAGGTTATCGTCGCTACAGAAACACAGATGGCACTTCTGCTTCCAGCTCGGACAGCGAACGGATGGACTACAATCGGTCTTTTTTAGGCTCCGGCAAAGGGAGACAACCAAGAAGAGGACGAGGCGGGGGGGCCAGTGTTATAGAATCACAACGACAAGGGATGCACACGAGGTCCCAGGTAACAATAACTTAGTTGTCAATATTTCCTCTAAGAGCTTTGATGTACCTACTATGAATGTGTTACAAAAGGGACTATCATTCTGTCCCGCATACAAATTTAATACCTTTCAACTGGATATAGACCTACAGAGGTTTTATAGGAATTTGCGTTTGAAAGCCTATTTTGATTCAGCTATACCATTCGATCTACAAGCTTCACAACCAGCCCCGATTAATTTATCTAATTTAGGTCTTCGGCTGCCGAGTAATTTTATGCCTCCCAAGAATAGTCATCCGGTAGAAACCTATATTGCCCGTATCAACTTAGAGGTGGCGGATTTCAATAAGAAAATTTTGAAGGGGGATTTTCATCTCCAATCTAATCTTACGAGAGAAGATCGTTTTGCTTTGGAGTCCATCATGAATGATAAAGATATAATTATTAAGCCAGCCGACAAGGGGGTGCCACGGTGATCATGGATCGTTCTATGTATATGGAGGAAATATTTATACAATTAGGCAACCGAGCAGTTTATGAAATTTTACCACATAATCCATCTGCCCATATTAAGGAATTAATATCTGATATCGTCAATAGAGCTGTTCAGTCTCAGATTATAGATTCTAAAATGAAAGAATATTTGATTAAAGACGATCCTATGATTCCAGTTTTTTACGTACTACCCAAAATACATAAGAGATTAGACAGACCACCGGGCCGCCCAATTGTGGCTTCGACTAATTCGATTTTATCACCTTTATCTATTGTCTTGGAGAGGATACTTACACCCCTTATTAAGGAGACTCCCTCGTTTCTGTTGGACACAGGGGCCTTTTTGCATCTCATTCGAGAGATGGGACAACTACCACCAGATACTATTTTAGTGACACTAGATGTGAATAGTCTTTACACATCTATTGAACATTATAAAGGCTTAGGAGCAGTCAGAAGACTATTAGAGGAATCCTCATTTGATCTGGGTGTGATGTCTTACATTTTGGAAATGTTAGAATTAGTTCTGACAAAGAACTTCTTTATCTTTGAAGACACCTTTTATCTTCAGAAACAAGGAACAGCGATGGGGTCTAACGTGGCACCCCCATATGCCAATTGCTACATGGCCTTTTTTGAAAGGGATTATGTATACCCTAATGATTTATTTAAGAGACATTGTTTGCTGTGGCGTCGATATATAGACGATATCTTTTGCATTTGGAGAGGCCCTCTTGACAGTCTACATGTCTTTTTTGATCAATTGAATCAAGTTTGGCCTGAGTTGAAGTTCACCCTGAACTATGATTTAAGAAAAATTAGTTTCCTTGATACAATGGTATTATTGGATGAGACAGGCAACATTTCTCTTGATTTATTCTCAAAAAGGGACCGATCGGAATAACCTTCTACATTACCAGAGTTGCCACTCCAATGCAATTAAACGTTCAGTGCCTACTTCACAATTTGAACGAGTAAAGAGGATTGTTACTGATACTGAGACTCGATCTTACCGTTTGGACGAAATGGAGAATAAATTCTTACAGAGAGGTTATCCACTGAGACTATTAAATAGTTCTCGTAATCGTACTATTAGTCAGAGTAGACGGGTCTCTATACCGAGAATTCCTTTCGTCCATACCTTTCACCCGTTCATGTACCTGTTACATAACAGGATTCGTAAGCATTGGCACATACTTAAAGATAGTTTTCCTGATGTCATTGAATTTCAGGCCCCCTTCTTACCTTGTTTTAGAAGGGCCAGCAACATTAAGAACAAAATTGTACGAGCTGATGTAGGCTCTAACATCAAAATACCAACACAACAATTTCTCAGTACTCAGAAAAAAGGTACATATCCCTGCCTTCAATGTGCTCAGTGCACTAATGTACTTAAGGGTTCTAAGATTTCACACCCCTTAACTGGTAGGGATATCCCTATTAGAGGTTTCTATACATGCAACACCAGATCAGTGATTTATGCCATAAAATGCCCTTGTGGGAAAGTCTATGTGGGAGAGACTTCCCAAGCCATAAAAGATCATATCTCACACCACAAATCAGATATTAGGTGTAAAAAACTTCATTTACCGGTTCCGTTTCTTTCAATGAAATGGGCCACTCCATAGCCCAGTTAAGGTTTTTGGTTTTGGAACAGGTAGGTCTTAACAGGAGAGGAGGTAATTTAAATAAGAAACTTCAATTCCGAGAAGCCTTTTGGATACACTATTTAAATAGTATGGAACCCAAAGGGTTAAATAGGGAGTATAACGTGACCAATTTACACTAAGTACAAAACGATTATTTCTACTTTTCCCCTTATATGGGAATGTATATTTCTTGTTATTAATTACTGGTGTTGGATTCACTCGATTTATTTCTTTCTGTAGGTGACCGCATAATTTGCCTTTTCACTGAATATTCACCTTCTTCACCGGCTCCATTGATTTCACCCGTCCGAGAATCACCACTCTATCACATGACTTTACCTGTCACATGACCGTGCGCTCCACGGAACACGTCACGCCGGCTTGCTGTTTATCACCTATGCACCTTTTTGGCCGCCTACGTCATTACCATGCGCCTCTGAAGTGTCCTGCATTCGTCATACAGAGTGGACAATACTTCACTTCCGGCGTCCACCGCCATATTAAGACACACATGGGGCATAGCGTTCAGAGCGCATTACACTGGCATATATGCCGTTACTAATTTAGCGCTACTCCTCTCGATTTGCCTTACAAGAGGTCCGGCTATGGTAAGAACCACTGGGGTGTTATAGAGGTCCGCATGGCTTGGCTAGAATTGTGTGATTCTGAGGAATCTATTATTATATACAGGTACAGCACTGTTTATATACCTAAAAGCCGTGAGACTGAAACGATTTCTGTTTTTCGAGCGGGATCAGCTTTATAATCATCTCATGAGAGATCTGGTTCCGGTAAGAGTTCTTTGGATATTCCATTATCCCTTGAAATTTGGCTATTAGCGTTATCCTTCTGATAAGTTTTTCTACCTTGTACAGGAACAGCGCCCTTAAATTAATGCTGATTAACTCTAAAGAAGCGCTTTATTCTGTTTTTCCGGTTGCAATTTTTCTTTATGGTAAGAGTTACCTACTATTTCTATTATTTGACACACGTTGAATTTCCCTTATGGTTAGTCACATTTAGCGGTACACTTTATGTTGTTTCAGAAAAATTTCTGTGCATAATACATTTTTAAGCAGAAACTGGGTAAGCAGATTTTCATAATTTTTCTTTTCTTTAAATACCCCTCTGGTAAACGTGAGCATTATAATTATTGATAATACTGTTCCGTTTATGTAATCATAGTAGGACTATATCAGATATATGATTATTTCGGATGTATATATCTTCAATAAGACTTGCATTGGTTTGTCCTTTTGATATAATGTAGATAATTCCTTATACTCACAGCTAGGTGGGATTCTCTATATTGTTAATTTTACTACTGTCTGCTAACTTTGTCCTTATGATTCTGTGCGTTTTTGTAATTTTTGTTTGATATATTTTACAGTCTGATGAAGGTCGGAGTTTGTCGACCGAAACGTTACTGTGGATGTTAATAAATACTTGCTAATGGTTAAACATCAATCCTTGAGTGCCAGGTTTTTTAATAAATCTGGAGACCCACCTATTACCTGCTAGGTCACAATCGTATAATGCTCCCAGGACCAGATCTGTACTTTAAGGGTGCTCACAGTAAGGCCTAGCTTTAACCCCCTATGGAGGAACTCCAGTATAAATGTCAAAGAGACTTTCTCCCCCCGGCTCAGTCCCTGAAAAGGATAGGAACTTTCTCCAGGTTCTCCCGTAGATCTTAGTGGTTACCAGCTTCTGATACTAAGAAGGGTAGAAATTAATCTAGCCGAGAAACCTTTTTCTTCTAAAACAGACCTCTATAATTCCAGGCTGTTAAATGTAGCCCGGACATGTGAGGATGTAGAAAAGGTCCCTGGGATAGAAGATACTGAACCTCTGGAAGGACCCACGGATCCGAAACGGACATTGTCCTCAGCCAGTAAAACCAAGGCCTCTTTGGCCAAAAGGGAGCCATCAGGATAACTCTCGCTCTGTCTTCTCTGATTTTCAAGACAGACAGAATGAGACATACTGAAGGAAAGGCGTAGAGTAGTCCGGAGGTCCAATCCATCCTGAATGCGTCCACCATGTGAGGGCTGTCCCCTGGATCCAGAGAGCAGAATTTTCAGATCTACCTGTTGCTCTTGGAGGCGAAAAGATCTATCTGGGCCGATCCCACATGTTCACAATCTGATTGAATACACTCTTCTTCAGGGACTACTTTCCCTGACTTAGCAGATTGCAGCTTAGGAAGTCTGCCTTGACACTCTCTGCCCCTTAATATGCAGGGCCGATAATGAGAGGAAATACTTTTCTGCTCGTACAAACACCTGTTCTGCCACCAACATTAGTGGACAGGAACGAGTACCTCCCTGGTAATTTATATAGGTCACCGTAGTCCGGTTGTCAGAGAGTACTCTCACATGGTGGCTCTGCAGGAAGGGCAACAGCTCACCCAACGCTCTGTCCCCTGCTAAGAGTTCCCAGCTGTTTAAGGAGAGTAACCTCTCCTCTTGTGACCAGGTCCCCTGTAGGCAGTGGCTGTCCAGGTGGGCTCCCCACCCCTAGGGACTGGCATTCGTCGTGATTACCCTGGATACCTTGTTTACCCAAGGAACTCCCCTGGGTGTTGAGTCAAATCTTTAGCCATCATCGGAGGGAATGGACCACTGTCTCCGTAAGGATCAGCTTTCCTTCCAACTGCCCCTGAAGGACTGCTTCGTTCTCCAGGACAAACCACTAAAGGTCTCGTGTGTGGAACTCCGCCCATTTGACTGCTGCTATACAGACGGTCAGGGTACCTAACAAGGACATCGCTCTTCTGAGGGACATCCTTGTATTTGCTATGGCCGGTGAGATAAAGCTTTTGATATTTCTTTCCTTTTCCTCCGTAAGACGGCATTCCTGTCTTACTGAATCTATCACTAGACCCATAAAGACTCGTGATGTTACCGGTTGGAGCCTGGAGTTTTTCAGGTTCAGATGCCATCCTAGAGTCTCTAAAGTATGTCTGACCATATTGACCCGTTCTTGACACTGAAGAAAGGAATCTCCCACGATCAGAAAGCCGGGAAAAACCTTTCTTCCTATCCCCAGCCTTCTTAAGAATCTCGAGGGCTGGACCAAAACAGGAATTTACCTTCACAGGGGAGAGAACAAAGCTTAGCTTTTGCCTTCATATCCTCAGACTGCTCTGCGACCTGCACTGGACAGCGCAGCCAATCTGGCTGCCAGTCTCGCCGAGTCCGCTGAGGCGTCTGCTACAAATGCCACTGTTCCCTTGATGGTTGGAATTGACGTCAGGATCGTATCTCTAGATACCTGCTGCTCCAACTGGTCCTTCAAGCTGTCCAGCCAGACCTTCAAAGATCTGGCCATACATGTGGCTGCGATGGCCGGTCTTAGGGCTCCCACTGAGGACTCCAGAAAGCTGTCAGTATTTCTGTCCAATGGCTCCTTCAGCAACCCCAAGTCATCAAATGGCAGAGAAAAATCTTCTTGAGATCTTGGACACCGCTACGTCCAATCTTGGGGCTTTATCCCAAGAGGATGCTTCTTCTTCATAGGGTACTTTCATTTAAATGAAGCTAAGCCTTGCCCCTTCCTATCCGGCTTCTCCCATTCCCTTCTAATGAGGTTTTGTACCTGTTCATTTATCTGCAAGATCCTACATTTGTTCTGCTCCAGGCTCCTGAACATGAATTCCTGAGCCGATCTTTTAGTTTTTTGGTCCACCAAACCAATAGTGGATCGTATAGCCTTCACTAGCTTATCCGTTCTCACTATGGGGAAGCAGTGACGATCCTCCGTGCTGCTATCTGATGAGGTGGCAGACTAGTCAGGCTCCCATGGGTTCTCTTCCTCTGACCCTGTAGAGACTTCTGATGTTGAAGGGGATAGTATGATTGTATAGATCTCCTCTTTCCCTTACCGCCTCTACCCTCTTGAAAGGGCTAGTGCACCTCTGTTTTGATTAAAAACCTCAGGCTTGCAGCAAAATTAGGGGATTCTTCTGAGATAGTCTTCCCTATACAAGCCTGGCAAAGTCTTTTCGTTCATGCTCTTAATAACTGCTGTCCACAGAGGGGGCATTCCCTATAGTTTGCTTTAGATTTACAATTTCTAGGGACCTCCTATCCCGCCCCACAAACAATCAGAGAGAGAAGGAGGAGAGACAACAAGAGAGAAAGAGAAAAAAAACGGACATTAGCCTGCTGTACTTTCTCGTAGATCACTTATCACTCGGACGCTTTATATGGGTCCCGGATCAGGAGGCTGGACGACGTCAGAAAGATCTCCCTTGGAGACTGTAGACACTTTCATCCTGGCACTGTGATGACTGCTGGTTCCTGCCGTACCCCGTCCGCTGCCCAAGTGGCCCCCACTGCTGCCCCGATGAGGCTGCTGGAGTGTCTGCTTCCTATGGGGACATGACGGGCATTTTTTCTTTGGCTTCTGGAGCAACTCCAGTTGCTCCTTCTAAAGTGGTGACTGCAGCTGATCAAGCGGTGGCTGAGCCTTCATTTTCTGCCACCAGCTGCCTGCGCTTGGACTGACAGCTTCCGGGGGAAGGGGCAGTCCCACTTGAGAATGTAAAGGGACCGCCGGCCGGCAAGCACAGCTACCAATACCGCCCCTTCCCATGGAAGCCGTCAGTCCAAATGCGTAATCTGGATGTGACTTCCAGTGCGCGCACTGCGTACTCCTCTCCTGGTCCGGCCAGACTGCCTCCGGCCATGCCACCATCTATCAGGTGAGGATCGCCCCGGATCTTCCGCACGCTGATGCTCACCCGGGGAAGCGTGGCTGGAAGCACCACTGCCCTGGTGCTCAGCCCATGACAGCTCAAGGAGGGCACCCACTGGGACCTCCATGGCACTACCGGCACCCGGCAGCAGCCGCAGCAGACCCGTGTCTGCCAAACCCCGACCGTCCCAGACCCAGGCATCCTTTTCCATTTTCACCCGGAGTGTCGATGCGCTCCAGGCAGCGTGTGGCTTACAGCCAAACAGGGCCCTCTTAACAACTCGCTCTCGCTCAGGGAGGGCACCCCATGGGGAACTCCGTGGCGCTACCGGTACCTGGCGACAGCCGCAACAAACCCATGCCTGCTGAACCCCGACAGTCCCAGGCCCAGGCATTCTCTTCTTAGACTTCACCGCCGATCTTACCTGAGGGTTTCCCATCAAGGACAGGAAACCAGGGTGGATAAAAATCAATGATTTTTTTAAAAAAATCAAAAAAATCGGATTTTTTTGATTTAAATCGGATTTTTTTCAATAAACTGCTTTTTGAGGAAAATATTTTACCATCCAAAGGTTCTTCCATCATGAGATAAAGCTGAGTTGTTTAACTCAGTAGAATAAAGGCTGTATATGTGTAACATTCACAATGCCATGCTCTTCCAGAGGTTTCTGTAGGATTAGTGGGCAGTTTCTCTCCTATATTATCACAGACGCTCGCTTTATTTACGCAGTTCTCAAAACTGAATTTGACTCCGCAGAGGTCCCAGCCTCTTTTCACGGCAAAAATGTTACAACATGAACAGAGTTGAGAAAAAGACCTTAATCCTATTGTTCTACAAACCTATGAATACAGAATCAACCCCTTCAGTGCCAAGTCCAAGAAGTTAGACAATATGTTTCTGATTGTTTGGAGTGGAATAGATCTGCACAACACAAGAAGAATGTGAATCTAAGTGTGAGGAGGAGGAAGGGCAAGCAGACAAGAAAATGAAAGTGAAACTTTGAGCACAATACTGCAGCATAGCCACAGACAGACAAGTCTGGATCTGTTTGTGTGTACGATCTGAGGTTTATTACATTCTTTCCTTATAATGGCAGCAGGCCGAGAAATAAAATCTGAAAAATAATTGTAAAATGTTTGGTATTTCCACTTTTAAACACTAGGCAGAGCAGCTGCTGAAATATAAACTGCTAGCTCGTATTGCGACAGTAGTAAATGCAGGCGGGGTCTGATCACGTGTGACTTCTCTCCTCCGTTACTAGGTGTTTGTAATAACAGAGGATGTAGTTTAGGCTCACAGAGCGGAGCCATTGCGGAGCCATTTTGTTTGGGACTGCCAGTGATACTGACAAGTAGGCTGTCACTGAGGACGACCGGCAGCATCTATTCTGTTAGTTCATGCTGCTCGCTGTATTATAAACTGAGCACAGATACGTGGAGAGTATCACACACTGGGATTATTCACAGCACATGACACACTGCATGTATCTAGATACAGTGCTGAGTGTAGTATATCGCATTATGGGATTAGATACACCGGTCTGGGGCATATCGCGCATGATGAAATTAGATACACCGGTCTGGGGCGTATCGCACATGATGAAATTAGATATACCGGTCTGGTAGAAACTTTGATTTAAATCACTGATTTAAATCAAGCCTTACTGACTAGTGATTTAAATCGTGATTTAAATCGTGATTTAAATCAGTTTGATTTAAATCAAATCCACCCTGCAGGAAACCAACTGATGCGGAGAGAGTAGCCACCCTTTTTATCTTGAAGGTTTCCTGTCATTGAAGGGCAGATCCCCTCTCTTGTGGTGCTGTCATGGGTGACTGAAAAAACAAATATGGCTGCAGGAAAATGGCACCAAGATGTTAAGATGAAAAATTTGGCTGCCAAAAAAAATGGCGCCAATGCTTGCTCAGTAGCAGCCGCCATTTTGTTGCAGTTAAATTTTTTTTTCCAAAGACCATAATATAAACTGCGCAAGTGCAGTATTTAAAATAGGAGGCAAGTCACTGAGGGTTCAGTGGCCTGTCAGAAGCCATACAGATGAATAACTAAGCAGAGCACCACATAAAGACCCCCCTTACCCACAGGACGCCCTGAAGCACGAAAATCTCATTAACTGAAAATCGAGGTTAAACAAGAACCACGAGACAGATTTCATCACCCCAGGTATCATTTTAATCAGCATAACAACACCAACAAGACAGTGTCTCTAGTTTACTGAGCAAACTCCTGCTGACAGGTTTGCTTTAATTCACTAAAGGGTATGCCACACTAAACAATATCGCTAACGAGATCGCTAAAAAACGTCACTATTTAGCGATCCCGTTAGCGATATTGTTCAGTGCGGCAGCTTCCAGCGACGAGCTTCCTGCTGTGATCTCGCTCGTCGCTGGAATCGTTCCGGACCCTATTTCATCGCTGGCGCTCCCGCTGGGTAAGTATCTTATCGCTGTGTGGCACCTTTTCTTAGCGATTTAGCGGTACTTTTGTACCGCTAAAGTCGTTAAGAAGATCGCTAACGGCGATAAGCGTCGTTAACTATATCGCTAAATGTGGCCGCATTTAGCGATATAGAAACGATCCCGCTAGCGATCTCATTAGTATGCAACGCTAACGAGATCGCTAGCGGGATTGCTTAGTGTGGCAGTACCTTAGAGGGGCAGTCCACCTAATGAATTTTGTGCATGCCATCTGTGCCATGCGCTATGCCAAAACTGCTATTCCAATCAGGGACTGGCTTATTTTTCTGGATTACAAAACGCCGGCATTTTTAATAAATGTGATGGGCAGGCGTGACCCCCGTACAGCCTATTTCGGCAGAGCTACGGTAATTCTAACTGGTAAGGAAAAGCAGCAATGACTTTATGAAGATTTTACACCAATTTCCTAACATAAAATCTTTGAACAACTTGATTAATTTGCCCCATTATGTGCACATACTCTAAAGTGTCATTAGAGTGCACATCTATAGTTGATGTATTAGTAGGTTAGCAGATGAAGATTAGGACACTTACCCTAAAAATCCGAAAGTGATTTTTACTGTAGGTTTTAAATCTCTCTGTCTGGTTTATTACTGGCCTATCAAAGGTATAGTCACACTGCCTATTCCTTCCGAATATATATTCATCATTCACACAGTCTGCAGAACAAAAAACAAAAAATAAATAAAGTATGGGCAGTGGTAAGAGATTTTCTTTTCTGAGCAAATAAATATTTGTATTTACAAATATTGAATAAATGGGGTATTCAAATGTTTTATCATGCATATAAACCCCAAGAACAATAAAATATAACTTTTATTATCACTCTAAAACGGGACATACAACAAAAACACCACACATTAAAAACTGTCCCTGGGCTCCTGTAATGCCCTTGCAATAGGTGCCCCCACTAATGCATGCACAACAAATGAAGATAGTTCCCTTAACAGCATTGTTACATTTTGAGGGGTTCTACCTACAATATCATCTGGTAGCTTAATTCATCATATTAAATCAGGCATGGAATTTCAGCCTTGATCCCTGACCTGAATATACAGGGTTGCACTGCCGGCTTCCCATTTTGTTAAGGGAACTATCTTCATTTGTTGTGCATGCATTAGTGGGGAGCACTTATTGCAAGGGCATTACAGGAGCCCAGGGACAGCCGGGCGCCACTCTCGTTGGGGCTGTCTTAGGCCCCATGCACACTTTGCGTTTTTAGATGCGTTTCCGCTGCGTTTTTCAACGTGCGGAAACGCATCCAACCCGCAGCACAGTGCACTACCAATGTAATTCAATGGGAACCGCATGTCTGCTGTGCACATGCTGCGGAAAAAAACGCGCGGTTTCGCCGCGCTTTATTTTCCGCAGCATGTCAATTCTTTGTGCGGAACTGCAGCGGTTCGGCGCCCATTGACTTGCATTGAGTCGGGCACTTCCGCAGCAAAACCGCAGATCTAAAAAAGATCTGCGGTTTTGCTGCGGGTGAAACCGCTGCAGTTCGGGAGGAGAGAAGTGTGTGGGCGGTGCGTGGGCGTGTATAGTGTGCGGCGCTGTGTGTGTGGGCGGTGCGTTGGCGTGTATACTGTGCTGCGCTGTGTGTGTGGGCGGTGATTGTGTGCCGGTGTCTGCGTGATCGGTGTGCGGGCCTGTGTGCGTCATCGGTGTGCGGGGCTGTGTGCGGGATCGGTGTGCAGGCCTGTGTATGTGCGGCGGTGTGTGTGTCTCCGTGTATGCAGGCATCGTCGGATGGGACTACAAGTCCCATCCGGCTATGCCTGCTACAGTGACAGTGACTGACACATTAGCCAATGATGGGACAGTAGTAGTCCCATCATCTGGCTAATGTGCTGAATGTAAAAAAAAAAAAAAAACATACACATGACATACAACATATAACATACACATGACATATAACATACACATGACATACAACATATAACATACACATGACATGTAACATACACATGACATACAACATATAACACACATGACATGTAACATACACATGACATACAACATATAACATACACATGACATATAACATACACATGACATACAACATATAACATACACATGACATACAGAACATATAACATACACATGACATACAGAACATACAACATACACATGACATACACAACATACACATGACATACAGAACATACAACATACACATGACATACAGAACATATAACATACACATGACATACAGAACATATAACATACACATGACATACAACATATAACATACACATGACATACAGAACATATAACATACACATGACATACAGAACATATAACATACACATGACATACAGAACATATAACATACACATGACATACAGAACAATAACATACACATGACATACAGAACAACATACACATGACATACAGAACAACATACACATGACATACAGAACAACAACATACACATGACATACACGACATACACATGACATACACAACATACACACATACATACACACAACATACAAGACATAACCACATAACATTGAGCACATACTCACCTATCCCGACGCCATCATCTGTGTACGCTCTGCCGCCGGGAGAGAATGACGTCACTACAGTTCATTCTCTCACGGCAATGCTGGGTGAGAAAATTCCCACGCAGCATTGCCATAAAGTGAGACAATGAACTCAGGTAACCTCAGGGATGCACTGCAGGAGCCATTGTCTCCTGTTAGTGCATCACTGGGAGGCCCTACAGAACAGTGGCATCACCTGATGTCACCGTTCTATAGGGGAGACCGTCGTGGGACATTCGTTATTAACTGGACTGCGTCGCACAGGGAGTATACGGTTGTTTTATTTTTTTACGTTTTATTACAGGAGATCGAGGGCGTCGCTTGGATCTGAGCGTATAATAAAGATATGAAAACCGTGTTGTGTTTTATTTCATTAAAATAATTTATTCTTGTGTGTTTTTTTTTTTAACCCTTTATTAATATAAGATTAAGGGTGAGTTTCCACGGTCAGGATACGCTGCGTGTTTGGCGCTGTGCGCTGGCGCAGCGCCAAACACGCAGCGTCCAGATGTTACAGCATAGTGGAGGGGATTTCAAGAAATCCCGTCTCCACTATGCGTAACAATACGCAGGTGGCAAACCTGCGTAAACGGACATGCGGCGCGTCTTTTTAGACCGCAGCATGTCCTCGCGTATTGCGGCGACGGTGCGTCGCCGCAACAGAATTAACACAGGGCTATGTAGCCCTGCGCTCTTTCCGGAGGTGTTCCGGAGGTGTCCTGAACACCTCCGGAAAGATCGCGCGTCATAAAGGGGGCGGGGCTTAGACGGAGCGGAATTTCCGCTCCGTCCAAAGCGCTGTGGTTCCGGACCGTGGAACCACAGCCTCATAATGGATAGGCGTCTTATTGACGCCTCTCTATTATTAACCGGGCTTAATATCACCTTACAATAGCAAGGTGATATTAACCCATTATTACCTACCCCATATCCCACCGCTACAGGGGAGTGGGAAGAGAGGGGCTAAGTGCCGGAATTGGCGTATCGTACAGATGCGCCAATTCTGGGGCGGCTGGGTGCTGGTATTTTTAGCCAGGGGGGGCGCCAATATCCATGGCCCCTTCCTAGGCTATGAATATCAGTCCGCAGCTGTCTGCCTAGCCTTTCTGGCTATAAATTATAGGGGACCCCACGTCATTTTTTTTTGAGGGTCCCCCTATTTTAATAGCCAGTGAAGGCTAGCTGCAGGCTGATATTCATAGCCTGGGAAGATCCATGGGTATTAACCCCTTCCCACGCTAGAAATATTGGCCCCGGCTGTCGGCTTTCCCCCTCTGGCGCAGAAAATTGCGCGGGAGCCCACGCCATTTTTTTTCCTATTTTTTTTTTTTTTATTAACTATTGCGTTAAGATTTTGTGTGTGTGTGTGTGTGTGTGTGTGTGTACGCGTGTGTCTTTATTTATGTACCATTTTATCTATCTACCTATATATCTTTCTGTCTATCTATATATCTATCTTTCTATATATATATTTCTAACTATTTATTATCCATCTATCTATGTATTTTCTATCTAACTACTAGTATCTATTATCTACCTATGGCCGGCGTCACACTTGCGAGTGTGATGCGAGTAAGTCGCACGACTTTCAACACCCAGCACGGCCGCCCGCTCTCGGACCCGAGTGTGCGGCTGCATAGAAATACATGCAGCCGCACACTCGGGTCCGAGAGCAGGCAGCCGTGCCGGGTGTTGATGCGAGAAAGTCGTGCGACTTACTCGCATCACATTCGCAAGTGTGACGCCGGCCTATCTCTATCTGTGTGTGTGTAATGGAGTGTGGGTTGGACAAATGTAAAAGAGGAGGTTGGACAAGAAATGACATCACAAATCTTTTTTTTTTGTTAAACAACATATCTTTATTTAGCTGTCAAAACCGCATACAAAACGCATGAGAAAAACCGCGCCAAAAACCGCGCCTGCGGTTTCTGCCAAGAGGTGCGGTTTCGGCGCGGAAAAATCCGCAGGCAAATCCGCAATGTGTGCACAGGCCCTTAGGGTGCCAACCTCTGCATGCTAGGCAGGTGTACAGCTCAGGGTATCATTGTTTTAGGGCAGGGGTGGGGAATCTTTTTTTTGCCAAGGGCCATTTGGATATTTATACCATCCTTCGAGGGCCGTACAAACTCCGCCCACAAAGTGCATCCTGACTCTGGCACTGGTCTCAAGGCGTAATCTTGCATTGCATGCCCTTCAGTGTTCAGTTGTGAACACTGCGTGTGTGTGCTCACAGATCAAGAAGAAATAAATGAGCTGGTGGCAATCAAAATACAGCTCCCTGCCAAAGCACTGCGGTCCCTGAGAATCTGCCCGGGGCCGGATTAAAGGTCATCGAGGGCTGTAAATGGCCCTGGGGCCTGAGGTTCCCCACCCTTGTTTTAGGTTGAAATTAGTGTGCACTTTTTAATGTGTGGTGTTTTTGTTGTATGTCCCGTTTTAGAGTGATAATAAAAGTTATATTTTATTGTTCTTGGGGTTTATATGCATGATAAAAGACGGATTTTGGTAAGAACTTACCTGTAAAATCATTTTCAGCGAAGGAAGGAAGGGAGACACACTAGTCATTACTAGTGGGTAGGCGGAGCCCAGATGGGATAGACACCTCAGATTAAAAAGAGTGTTGACCGGCCCCTCCAGCTCGGGCTCCTCCTACTCCAGCTCTCCAGTCGTACACAAGCTAAGGAAGAGCAAATATCACCAGCGGAGCAACATAACCCCTTCTGAAGGACTTCAGAGAAAAGACAAGAATACAGGTTATGCATGTAACAGGAAAAAACCACACAGTTCCAGGTACTACTCACTGAACCTGACTACTGCAATGAGCTGGCGATGCTGGAACAGAGCCGTAGCGTGCCGACCTCAGCCCAGATAATCGCTATCAGAGAAGGGTCACGCCGCATCTGAAAACACAACAACACACTTCTGCCATGGGAGGGAGCTGTGTCTCCCTTCCTTCCTTCGCTGAAAAGGATTTTACAGGTAAGTTCTTACCAAAATCCGTCTTTCAGCAGCAGACTGGAAGGAAGGGAGACACACTAGTCATTACTAGTGGGACGTCCCAAAGCAGTCCAAAAATTAAGGGTGGGAAAAAAAACAAAAAAGGCAGATCCCAACAACCTAAGTAAATGCGCAACTAGCGCTAAACACAAGTTAACGAAAACTTTAAACTGCAGCCGCCTGCAGGACCCTTCGTCCTAAGGCCGCATCAGCGGAAGAACTGACGTCCACCTTATAAAATTTTGTAAACGTGTGGACGGAGCGCCAGGTCGCTGCCCGGCAGAGCTGAGCTGCCGAGGCCCCTTGGTGAAAGGCCCACGATGAACCCACAGCTCTCGTGGAGTGAGCTCGAATCTTAACCGGGCAAGGTTCGCCTTTAAGTCGGTAAGCCTCCAAAATGGCCGACCGAATCCAACGAGCTATAGAGTCCTTGGAAGCTCGCTGACCACGCCGACGACCTGCTGGAATCACAAACAGAGTCCGACTTCCGAAAACTTTGAGTAATAGACAAATAGAACTTCAAAGCCCGCACCAAATCCAATGTGTTCAAGGCCCGTTCCTTTGCATTCCTCGGCACCGGGCAGAGCGAGGGCAACACAATATCCTGGTTAACATGAAATTGCGACACAACCTTAGGTAGAAAGTCGCCCCGTGTGCGAAGCACTACACGATCCGGGTGAAACTCCAGGAAAGGAGGCGAGCAAGAAAGAGCCGCCAACTCAGAAACCCTTCTCAAAAAGGTGACCGCCACTAGGAAGGCAACCTTCCAAGAAAGCAAAGAAAGGTTAACAGAGTCTATAGGCTCAAAAGGCCCATGTTGAAGAGCCTCCAAAACAAGATTGAGCCGCCAAGGAGACACAGGCGTCTTCCGCGGCGGAAACTGAAGGATTACTCCGCGAAAAAAGGAACGTACGTCCCTACGCGAGGCGATAGCCTTCTGAAACAGCAAGGACAGAGCAGAAACCTGACCCTTCAGGGTGCTAACTGCCAAACCCTTGTCCAGCCCGAATTGCAGAAAAGCCAACAAATTGGGAATGGAAAAAATCCTCGGGTTCCTTGAAGAACCCGAACACCACGAAAAGAAGGCTTCCCAAGTCTTGTGGTAAATCCTAGTAGTAGCCGGACCTCTGGCAGCTCGCAAAGTGGCAATGACTTCGGCTGAAAAACCTTGACGGGTCAATATTTCGGTCTCAAGAGCCACGCCATCAAACGCAGAGACTTCAGGTCCGGATGACGAACGGGCCCTTGGGTTAACAGGTCCGGGCGAAGAGGAAGTGGAAATGGAGGCGCTGCCAGAAGCGACACCAGTGTCGAGAACCACATCCTCCTTGGCCAATCTGGGGCTATCAACATAGTCGGATTCTCTCCAGCCTGATCCGACGTAACACCAGAGGAAGTAAGGATATCGGCGGGAACACATAGATTAGCTCGAATTGGTCCAACGGAGCCACCAGAGCATCCACCGCCACAGCCTTCGGGTCCTTGTACCTGGACATGAAAGTCGGTAACTTGGCATTGAACCTGGATGCCATCAAATCCACTTGGGGAGTCCCCCAACGGGAGCACAGCAGTGCAAAAATTTCCGGATGAAGACTCCATTCTCCGGGATCCATATTCTCGCGACTGAGAAAGTCCGCCGTGATATTCTGAACTCCTGGAATGTGGATCGCAGAGATGGCTGGCACTGTGGTCTCTGCCCATACCAGGATCCGAGATACCTCCACCATGAGCCTGGAACTCCTTGTCCCGCCTTGGTGGTTGATATATGCGACCGCCGTCGCATTGTCTGTCTGCACTCGGACTGGCAGACCGCTTAAAGGGACCGTCCAGTGTTGGAGGCAAAGGAAAATCGCCCTCAATTCCAGGATGTTGATCGGCAAGACAGACTCTTCCGACGACCATACTCCCTGAATCCAGAGATCGTTCCAGACACCCCCCCAGCCCGTCAGGCTGGCATCGGTGGTTATGACCGACCACCTCAGAGGGAGGAAAGACTTCCCCAGGGATAACGCTTCCGGACGTAACCACCATCCTAGAGACTCTCGTACCCTGTGGGAGATGATGACACTGCAATCCAGCGAAACCTGCGATCGATCCCAACGGCTCAGAATGAGCCTTTGGAGGGCCCTGGAATGAAACTGGGCAAACGGAAGTGCCTCCATGGACGCCACCATCAAACCCAGAAGGCGCATACAGCTTCGAAGGGACATTGCTGTCGAAGATTTCATAACCTGTGCATGTCGAAGGAGACATGCTTGCTTGTCTGGAGGCAGGGACACCACTGCTCGTACCGTGTCGAAATGCATCCCCAAAAAAAGGATTGACTGCGACGGTTCCAGAGACGACTTCTCCCAATTGACCAGCCACCAGAAGTCCTCCAGGAGCTGAAGGGATAGATTGCGAGCAGTCACCGCCTCCTCCTTTGAAGACGCCACAATCAGAAGGTCGTCCAGGTAGGGAAGAATCGTAACCCCCTGCCTTCGAAGAACCGCCATGAGAGGCGCCAGAATTTTTGTAAAAACTCTGGGCGCTGATGCCAACCCGAATGGCAGAGCCACAAACTGGTAATGGTCCTGACCTATGGCAAAACGAAGGAAGCGTTCGTGGGCCCTTCCGATTGGAACGTGAAAATAAGCGTCGCGAATGTCGATTGACACAAAAAGTCGTTCTGCGACAAGGCTGCCACAACGGAGCGAAGAGACTCCATGGGGAATTTCCGGGTGTGGACATGCCGATTCAATCTTTTGAGATCCAGGATGGGGCGAAATTTGTCCTCCTTTTTGGGGACCACAAAGAGGTTGGAATAAAACCCTCTTCCCCGATCCTCCGGCGGAACCGGTACCCACACACCCTTCTGCAGAAGAAAATCGACCTCTCGCAGTAGAGCGGCAAATAGCTCGAGCTCTGACGGAATGCGAGATTGGCAAAAACTGTCTGGGGGTCGAGAAGAAAACTCTATGAAGTAACCTGCCGACACAACCCGCGTCACCCAGGTGTCCGAAACGCGGGACACCCAAGTCGATTCGAATTGAATCAGGCGACCCCCCACTCGAGAGCCCTCGAGTGAGATCCTGGCGTCAGTCCGCCTTAGCGGGCTTTTTGTCCGCTTCCCGCTTGTCGTGACGGAAACTCTGTTTCCAGGGAGTGCGGGATTTCTGAGCGCCTTTTTTCCTGAAAAAGAGGGACGACCCGATCCCCAAGAGGGCTGACCGAACCGTCCCCTGGGCCGAAAGGACCGCCGACCACTACCGGCACTAGGCCTGCCAGACGCAGAAGCCACAGCCCTTCTCTGCGGTAAAGCCGTTTCTTTTGCCTTAGCCTTGGCAATCAGTTCCGTGAGGTCAGATCCAAATAGCTGACCACCCTTGTAAGCTAAAGAAAGCAAACCTTGCTTGGAAACCGCGTCCCCGGTCCACTGTCTAAGCCACAGTGCTCTTCTGACTGTGACCGCCGAGGATTGTGTCCTGGACAGCAGTGACGCAGTGTCCAGACCTGCATCGTAGCCATATCGGACTGCATTCTCCAAAAAATTGAGAAGCCCCTCTACCTCGGACAAAGGGGATCCATTTTGCCAGGCCGTCCGTAGACGGTCCAACCAGCTCAGGGAAGCTTTACAAGCACACATGGATCCTAGTACTGCTCTGAATCCATGACCTGCGGCCTCGTAGATGGATTTTGCCGCCATCTCCGTTTTTCTGTCCAGCGGGTCCTGCAGACTCGCCTTCCCTTTAACAGGAAGTAAAGAAGATTTGCTAAGCTGAGATAAAGGGACATCCACTTCAGGAGAAGGAATCCAATTATCAATCAACTCCGTAGCACACGAATACAGTGTCTCAAAAAGCCGTGTCCCCTGAAAACGTTTGTCACAGGCGCTCCTTCTCCACTGCCCCATTAAGCTCATCCAGGGATGGTAAGGTCGAACGCGACCTATGCGACTCCTGAAACATCCGGGCCGACTTACCAGGACGTGTAGTTACTTCCTCCGGTAACTGTAACGCCTCCCTCATGGCTTCAATAAAAGCCTCTGTACGGCCCAAAAAAGAGGCAGAGTGCCTCTGCCGATCCTCTTTATCCGAATCGGATAACTCTCCATCCGAGCTTGAAGGGGGAAACCCCCTCCATACCCGAGTCGCTATGCGGGAAGGGAGGCACCGGCCTGTGTCGCTTCCTGCCATGAGAAGATCTGGCTGACACCCAATAACCTATAAGGTCAGACAGGCCATCAATAGAACGAGTGAGGGCCTCATTTTGACATCACTGAGACCTCCGACTGCTGCGCTTGACGCCGTCGAGGTCTGCGTGTCAGATACGCGAGACTGACCCTGTAGCGGATCTGGGAGACGGTCCGCACCTCCTGGACCTTATCCGACATGTCCTCACACCGTATATGTCAGGTTAAACCTGTCAGTAACTAGAACAGTGTGGTTTCTTAACACTAGAACTACTGATGGAGTCATTTTGACTCCTTTTGTTTTTTATTTCTCTTCTGTGACTACATTTTTCAGAATTCCGGCTTGAAACTCGGTGACTTTTCCTCAAATATGATGTGAAAAAAGATTTTGTGAGAATAAATAATTTTGGTGAAAAATTTGCGTGTTTTTTTCAAAATTTACCAAGAACTACTGAAGGGAGTCATTTTGACTCCCTACTATATTTTGAGGTCCTTTTGTCACTAAATGTTGCTATAAAGTTTTGTGCATAATTTTTTCACTCTGTCTTATTTACCCTGATGTTCATATAGATGTAGTTCAATTTACATGTCAACTTTTCACATTTTCCTTGTGTTTACCTGCTTGTATTACTGTGTAATGCTGAACAAAATAGCTTGTTTACTCTAGGCTCTTATCTTATGCTAATTTTTGATTCATATATATTGACACATATAAAGAACTGTACGCTTGCAGAAGCATGCAGGAACAATAATTTACAGTTTACTCTATCTGATGAGGAGCTAGATGCATTCATTGCGATATTCTATGCTCGTGGAATATCTGGCACGAACCGTCACTCGATTAGTAGTATTTGGTGTAATGACTGGGGAATACCGTTTTGCAAAGCGACAATGTCTAGGGACCGCTTTGTTGAAATTATGAGGTTTCTCAGATTTGATGAGAAATCTACTCGATCGGAGAGACTGCAAACGGACAAGTTTGCTCTATTTTCTACTGTGTGGGACAGGTTTATTGAAAATTGTATTGCGTGTTACAAACCTGGCCCATACATAACGGTGGATGAGCAACTTTTCCCAAGCAAAACTAGGTGTCCATTCACGCAGTACATGCCTTCCAAACCAGATAAATATGGCCACAAATATTGGCTAGCTGTTGATAAGGAGAGCAAATATCTGGCAAATGGCTTCCCTTATCTAGGCAAAGATGACACACGCCGTGCTGAGGACCGTTTAGCTGACCATGTGGTAATGAAGTTATTGGACCCGTTTTTGAAAAAAGGTCGCAATGTTACAACCGATAATATATTTTACTTCAGTAAAATTAGCTAAACAGCTAAAAAGCAAAGGAACAACCATCGTGGAACACTGAACAAGATAAGGCGAGAAGTGCCTAAAGAAATAAAAATCCATGAAAGAGGAATTGTACAACACTAAAGTGTTTAGAAATGAAGACAATTTTACACTTACAGTATATCAAGGAAAGCCCAACAAAAATGTTGTCATTTTTGAGTTCCGTCCATCCAGATGTTGTTGTTGCGTCTGATTCCGCTAAAAAAACTCCAGAAACGGTAAAGTTTTACAATGAAACAAAATATGGAGTAGATGTAGTGGATCAGATGGCACGAAAATATACCACACGAAAGCACAAGGAGATGGCCTGTTCAGCATTTGAAAATGCCTTAGACTTTGCGGGTATAAATGAAGGAATATTCAATGAGAAAACCCACCAAAAATGTCACCAAGGTTTTTTGCAAATTTTTGGGAAAGGGTTTGGGGGGGGGTCCTTTGTCCAAAAGGGGAAAGGGGTTCCACGCCCAATTTCTACATGCTCGAAGGGGGGTTCAACAAAATTTTGCCGCCCCAAAGAAAAGTGAAGAAAAATAGATCGTCGGCAATTGTAAGACTTGGGGGGGGGGGGGGGGAAAAAAAAAGTCTTTTGGGGCAATGTATGCCTAAATCAAAGGCATGCTAAAATGCAAAAACCAAATGTTTAAAGGGAATTCTGCCCTTTTTTTCATTTTTATGCCCTCCACCTAATTTTCTCGCTTTTTGTTCTTCTTTTTTTTTATTTGTGCCTTGAAAAAAAAAAAAATTTTTTAAAAACGTCTTTATAATTTTTGTTATTTTTGTAGAAAAAAAAGAAAACAAAAAAAACAAAAAAAAGCATTCGTTGGATCTCACAATAATAATATTTTACAAAAAAAAAAAATTTTTAAAAAAATCCAAAAAAAGAAACTTAAAAATAAACGAAAAAAGAAGGGAGTCAAATGACCCTTTTCATTTTTCTACGGGTACGAGTCCAGTAGTCCTAGTGTTAAAGAAAAAACGAACGCGAAGGGTTAAAGCTCTAAAGAGAGGCTACCCCAGCGTCCCCAATGGGGTCACCGCCTAAAAGGGGGCTAATGCCAGACCCCCCCCAACCTCGTTAAGTAAAGGGTTGCACCCAGGTCCCTTTTTAGAGGTAGCGGTGTAGAACAGTACAGCCCAAAGGGGTTTCCACCAAACAAAAAATCCACGGATCGCTAAAAAAAAATGCGCTTTTTTACACATCGCAATCCCCCGCCAAAGTCGTAAGGAGTCGTCCCCCGCTTAGGACGTTAAAAGATCGTCCAGGTGGCATTACTAGCCTTAAAAAACATAAAAAAACGACGCATAATTGCGTCGCTACGGTCTTTATGGGGTTTTAGTGGGCAGTCCCCCAGGAAGGTGCCCTGCGCTGTGGGGGGAGGGGTTAAGCTTCTGCCCGAAAGGCAGAACGACTCACTTAGCTGGCCGCGGTGCTGTTCCTTTCGGTAGCGGGAGGCGGAGGAGGACCCGGGTAGCAATGGCCGCCGCCTAAGGAGAACCGGAAGGAAAGGCAGGGGAAATCTCGCGCCAAAAGCGTTTTTTGCCCGGGAAAGCGCAACCACCCCCCCGCCGGGGTTTAAAAAACGCGGGACCTCCGTTCTCCTTCCTGCCCCGTTTTCCCTGTCCGCAGGCATCCCCCCGCGACAAAAAAAAACACAGCACAAATCATTTTTCATGTACACGGCGCCGCAGCGTCGTGAAGCACTCATTCAAAAAAACAGATTTTCACCAGCCAGCCCACAGGGACCCCCGGGGTTTTTGGCGCTGTGCCCTCGCTTTCCCCCCCCGGGGGGGAACACATGACCACACAAGCGCGGTTTTTTCCCCGCCGGAAGCCACCCTCACCCCCAGGGCCGCAGGTCTGCAGGGACCTCCGTACAGGTAACGAACCCCAGGGGAGGGGGGCCACCGCTGGCCCCTGAGACCTCAAAAACCCGACCAATCCTTGTCCGATAAAAATAAAAAAATTTTCTGATGAGCTGCTTCAGCAGCGACATCCCCCGAGACCTCAAATTTTTGTGGAAGCTGGAGTAAGGGCCCGGGGGGAGGGGGCCCGGGCAACACCTTTTTAATCTGAGGTGTCTATCCCATCTGGGGGCCCCTACCCACTGTAAGATAGTGGTCTCCCCCTTTCCTTTCC
>JARQOD010000001.1:759331758-759425488 GCA_033576555.1 Oophaga sylvatica
GCAGAGCTAAGCAGTGTAGTGAAGATGACATAGTGATACATGGAGTATTGTCTACAGTACTGACTTACTGTATAAGACATAGCAGAGCTGTACAGAATAGTGGAGACGACAGTGATAGCTCGAGTATTATCTACAATACTGACTGTGTATAAGACATAGCAGAGCTGAACGGTGCAGCGGAGATGACACAGTGATACATGGAGTATTGTGTACAGTGCTAACTGTATAAGACATAGCAGAGCTGAAGAAAGTAGTGAAGATGACACAGTAATACAAGGAGTATTGGGTACTGTGTATAAGACATAGCAGGGCTGAGCTGTGTAGTGGAGACGACAGTGATACAAGGAGTATTGTATACTGTGTATAAGATATAGCTGAGTGGTGTAGTGGAGATGACACATGGAGTATTGTGTACAGTACGGACTGCCTGTATAAGATATAGCTGAGCAGTTTAGTGAAGGCGACACAGTGATATATGGAGTATTATGCACAGTACTGACTGACTGTGTATAAGACATAGCAGAGCTGAACAGAGTAGTGGGGACGACACAGTGATACCTGGAGTATTATCTACAGTTCTGAACCACGCCAGAAAACTAAGAAAGTGTGAACATCATCCACACCATCCGCAAAAAATACGGTACCCGGACAGTCTGTATATAGGATATACCAACAATGGTAGGACGCTGGTTTATCTTGTTTTTCTATTGGCATCAGGTTCTTTTGGTTTAAAGATGAAACCTATAGATGTCTTGTGTTTTTTAAACACGTACTAGATTTTTCTATCCTCAAATGTGAGGTATATCACTGTACATATGTATATAGCCAACCTGCTAATCTTTCTGGGATGCTATATTTTATTAGAAAAACGAATAAGGCCAGATTCACACGTCAGGATTTTAAAACGTTTTCCGTAGTTGTTTTTAGCCGTGGAATACGCAATTGAATTGGTCCCATTGTTTTCAATGGGCCAATTCACACTTGTGGGGACAGCTGCGATTTTGTTACACGCGAGGAAAAAAAATAAATAAAAAAATAAAATATCGCAGCATGTCCATTCTTTTGAGTTTTCGGTTTTTTACCCGCACCCGCAGGCTCCCATAGGAGTCAACGGGTGCGGGTAAAAAACGTTGTCCAATTGCGGTACATCCGCAATACATTGCGGATGTACCGCACTTATTTTTCACCGGCTGCCACTGCGCATGTCCGCGCTAGCAGCTGCGATCCCATACGCAATGTATTGCGTATGGAATCGCAATCCTCCCGCAGTCAAAACCGGTGGGAAAAATGCTGGTTTTGAATGGGATACGCAGCGGGAGTCCCACCGTGGATCCGTCACGCCAGTGTGAATCGGGCCTCAGCCTTGCTATACAATTCATTGTATGGTAAATAATGTTTCTGAACACATATTCCATTACACGCATAAAAAAAACCTTTTAAAAAATGTTTTTTTCTTCGTGCTGAAAAAAATGGCGCAATGCTCTGACAACACTGATCCCAGTAGAAAACTTTCAGTAACAAATGCATCCAGGGGCATTTCCCATATTATTGCCATGCATTCCAATGCTTGTTACAATGTTTTCAGAGATTTATGGGTGTACCAGACACCCTCCCCTATGCTCTCCTGGAAAATGTTCGGGTCTCCTATTAACTACAGTTGTGCTCGTTACTCAAACCGAGCATTTCTGAGCATCTGACCTGCTCGGTACGAGTATCGAGCATTCGAGCACTGTGGTGCTCGCTCAACACTAGTGCCCGGCCCTTTAAGAGCGACTTTGCATGCGGGCCTCGTGTGTTAATTAGTCTTTCAATACACTTGGGAGCATAAATTTGAATTTTTTGAACACTGTCCTATTGATTTCTATGAAGTCCCATTGATTTCTATGGGGATTTCTTACTTTTACGTAATTTTTTTCACGCACTTAGCGGGGTGGCAAAAAAGTAATTTTTTGGAATTGTTTTGCCACAGAGCATCTCAGGGGCATGAAGGCCTTCCGCACAATCAGCCATTTTGACGTGGAATGCTTCTATACCCCAAATTACACACAGCGAAATGCAAAATCGTGTTTTTAAAGAAAAACGTATTTCAGGTTTTGGAGACAAATATGGCCTCAGGGGATCAGAAGCCAGAGAGGTAATTTGATTTTTAAAAATCCGACAGTCTCAAGCCTAACATTGATATTCAAGTTCAAAAAGCAATGCATTCCTATGGCAATTTTGTTCAAATTTCAATCGCAAATGGTTAAAAAGTAACAAATCCGATCGACTCCAAAAATACTTAGCACAGCTGTCATGGCCACTAGCTACGAAACGCTGTTTGAATGGAGTCTGTACGCCGAGCGGTTCGGGCTGTGTTAATTCCAGAAATTTGGCTAAACTGGATATCAAGTATATACAATATGGCCACAGGATGGGGCACCTGGCGTCACCCCTATTCCCGCAAACTGGCCTGACACCCCCGCTACTGACATCAATGAAACTTTTCACGCTGATCCCCGGTGCCCAGAACCAGAGATTCAGCGACTTCCTGGTTCTGCCGCCTGCATCTCCAGCGCTGCGTGTGCCTGTGAGGCAGAAAGCGTGCCTCCATTGATCTCAATGGAGGCACGCTCTCACTCTGAGCAATCCATCCAAATCTGGACGGATTGATCAGAGCGCAGGCACGGAGCGAGAGCGCGCCTCCATTGAGATCAATGGAGGCGCGCTCTTTACTCCGGAGGCAGGCGCAGTACTGGGGAGCAGGCTGCAGAACCCAGGAAGTCGAGAGCGCACCTCTATTGAGATCAATGGAGGCGCGCTCTCTACTCCGGAGGCAGGCGCAGCACTGGGGAGCAGGCTGCAGAACCCAGGAAGTCGCTGAATCTTCTGGTCTGGGCACCGGAGATCAGCGTGAAAAGGTTCATTGAGGTCAGTAGTGGAGGGGGGGGGGGGAGAGTGTAGGAGGTGTTAAAAAAAAAAAACTTGCAAAAACCCTTTAAGGCTACTGCCAGACTATTTGGATAAGAAACGACCTAAAAGACCTTGGAGTTAAAGGCATGGGCAATGAGACTCAAACAACCGACTGTAATTTTAAAACACAGCTTTATTGAAGGGATAGTAATGTTGAAAACGTAGTGAATCATGTTGGGGGGACCATTGAAAACAACAGTCGGCAACGCTATGTTAAAAATGAGATCGTTGCACCCACAGAACAGTCATGGAACCCCGAATGCCACGGCGACGACATGAGAGGGCTATGCCTGTCCCGGGGGTACGACAAACCCACCGGCCGTAACACGGAACTTATAGGAGATAAAGTGATAAATCCCACAGCTGTTCTTTGATCATTTTTAGTTAGAATAATTGTGGTAATTTGTAATTCGTATAAATGCTCTTTTGTCTCTTTTTCCTTTTTTTTTTTTTTTTTTTTTTTTAAAACGAATAAAATCAAAACATCAGGTATAGTGTACAGAAGGCCAAACTAGCCAATAAGGAAACAAAATCACCTTAAGGGTGGGCGGATGGGAAAAGCTGCTGCTCCTGTTGGAACTGCTCGCGATGTGATTGGCTGGTCCATTGAAAACAATGGTCGGCCACGGCAATGCTATGTTAAAAACGAGATCGTCGCACCCCCAGAACAGTCATGGGACCCCGAAAGCCACGGTGACGACATGAGAGGGCCATGCCTGTCCCGGGGGTACGACAAACCCGCCGGCCGTGACACAGAACTTATAGGAGATAAAGTGATAAATCCCACAGCAAATTGCGTCTGGAGGTGTGCTTGATCTTGTTAGCTGCCCGGTGGCCCAAAGAAGAGCGCGGCCGGGGTCTTTTCCCTTTCCCAGAAGATGGATGATCCGACGCGTAGTCCTGTAAAAACAAGCCTGCCCTAACGCACCTGAACTAGGCACTGCGTTAAGTTAACTGGGATTTGCAGGGGTGCTTTGAGCAAAGCTAGGGGTTCACTATCCCTGACCTCGCCATCGCTGAATGAGTCTCCGAATCTGAATAATCCACGGGGCGGTAGCTGCGTTCATCAACTCTGTTCTCAGTAAAATTAACTGCCTGAGAATGGGATGGTATCATGCTGTTGCTGCACGCAAGCTGGGAAGCAAACACCATTGTGGTTGTCGCCAGCTGCATGGGGTTAACTGAAGCAAGGCCAGCCTGAGAGGGGTTAAGCGAGCTAGACTGAATGGCCAATGCTCCAGGAAAATTGATAAAGTCACTAGGTGGCAAGGCTGCTTGCATAAAGTTTTGAGCCACCACCTGACCTTATAAAAGGTTGCTAGGCAACTGGCTGTTACTGTACAATGGGAGTCATGCTTGTGTTACTAACTGGGTCAGGAATGATGAAAATGAGTACAATGCGCTCAAGGACTCCACCAACAATGCCCATGACAGGGGTAATGCACTAACTTCACTGGAGCCACCTCGCATAGGTGACCCCAATCAAGAATCGCTTTGAATAAAATATCCGTATCGTCCCTGTAAGTGCCTGTGAAAACCTTAAGCCCATGCCAGGAAATTCAGGTAAGCCGCCAATGATATACCTGGACTGTGGGATCCACATAGTACTACGCCCGACAGCTAATCGCCATTGGGCTCCGACACAGGCGAAATTCACCTGCGCTTTTGCCTGCGAATAGTGGAGGTGAATACCGGTGTGACCGCGGGTCTCCTGACCTGAACTCTGCCACTTACCTGAGCTGCGCCGCGGTCTCAGACTGACCGAGAGTCTCGTGACCTGAACTCTGTGCATCATGAGGGAATGCAAATTAGGTTAAAATGCAATAAACAGGATTATGATAACTGTAATATGTCTGCAGAACACCTGAATTGGCACAATACTGCTGGTTGGAAATGTACAAATGGTCCAAAAGTGTATTCTTCTCTGTAGTGGCTGCTGTAATTAGCTGTTTGTATCCTCTCGACTGCATGATTTCAAATATGGGCTTTTTTCTATCTGACAATAGATCCTCATTGAAATCACCACAAATAATTAGTGGACCATGTTCAATGACTTCTAACGAATTCAACAAGTTACAAAGTTGTGGTAAAAACAGATTAGTGCTGTAATCTGGAGGCCTGTAAATTACTGAAATTAATGCTTGAATTGGTGCCTCAACTTTCAAAACTAGGAACTCAAGGTCAGTCACGCCATGTGTATATACTGCATTGGACTTGCCTGTATGTCATGTTTCACATAGATGGCTACTTCACCGCCATTCTTATTAGACAGATTAGAATGGGTAGAATATGAAACCTGCCTGTTGCGTTTATACAATTGATAGTTTTGTAATTGTAGATGGTTAGTGACATATTGACCTGAGAGATGAGATTCAGTGAAACATAAAATGTCTGCAAGACACATTTCATGATGACGCCTCACATCATCCATGTGGGCTGACAGTCCTTGTATGTTGTGGTGAATAATTGTTAATAAAGGAGAAATTGGCCATGGGAGACTATTGAGTAAGGGCATTGCATTATTGACTGCTGCTTCTTTCATGTTTTCCAAAGATCTTGTGATTTGTGGATCAGCATATATTTTATCTTCATTGAAGTCAATAATGTGCAGTCGAGAAAGTGAAGTAGTTCTACTGAGAGCAACATATGCCATACCTGGCTCAAAAATATGCTGTAGTGAAACTACTGCAGAAATTGTAGTCATGCCTTGCACCTTATGAACTGTGCAGGCAAAAGCAAGTTTAATGGGAAACTGATGACGAACTACTCCTTTTCTGCTCAGGGGCTCTTCTATTCTTTCTATATACACCAAGTTATTTGCTGATGTTCTGTTGTGATTCCTCTGTCCGGCATGTGGATTATCTAATTCCACACCAAGCTTATTTATTACTATTTTATCATCCTTACACTGGGAAACAATGGTGACAATTTTTCCAAATGAGCCATTTACTAGTCCATCCTCCACATCTATGTTTCTAATGAGCATCACACGAGCACCCTCAGCAACCTGCAGCCTGTCTGGCAAATCCCCTTTACAACTTTCAAAAGGTGTTTTCTGTTTTTCCATCCGCCCTGTTTGAAGATCTTTTTTATAGTCATGTGCATCAATGTTAATTACTTCAGAATGCAAAGCAGATATGATGGTTGTGTTATGCTGATCTACATCTTTATTTCTGGCAAACACATGAAGGACATCCTTTGGACAGTCTGTCAGTTGAGTCACAGACTGAGAAAGTAAGGCTCTGTCAGATTCAGATAATGCCTCTCCCTTGCCTTTTAATCGAATTCTGTTTAGGAGTTCGGCAAATGCTATATCCTCCTTTTGCCGCATTATTTCTGTGAGGGTAACAACCTTGAACAAGTCTTGCCAGAAATCAAGCACATGGTCTTCAAATACACACAGAGGCTTAGCTTTCCCTGGAGGTGGCAACTGGTAGAAGTCTCCCACTGCTAGAACAGACATGCCTCCAAAAGGTTTTTTGCTACCTTTTATGTCTTGTAGCCTCCAATGTATATAAGTAAACAGTGGTTTAGAGACCATGGACACTTCATCAATAATAATTATTTCTGCATTTGATAGCGTTAAGGTACTGCCACACTAAACAATCCCGCTAGCGATAGCGATAAAGACGCATACTAATGCGATCGCTAGCGGGATTGTTTCTATATCGCTAAGTGCGGCTTAACTTAGCGATGTCGTTAGGACGCTATCGCGGTTAGCGATCTTCTTAACGACTTTAGCGGTACAAAAGTATCGCTAAGAAAAGGTGCCACACTTAGCGATATATACTTACCTGCGGGGCGCCAACGATCTAAATAGGGTCCGGAACGATGTCAGCGACGAGCGAGATCACAGCAGGGGCCTCGTCGCTGACAGATGCCGCACACAACAACATCGCTAACGGGATCGCTAAATAGTGACGTTTTTTTGCGATCCCGTTAGCGATGTTGTATGGTGTGGCATACCCTTTACTCTCACTTCATCAAGACAGTTTCCCAGCCCCTGGTATGGTGGTTTAAGGCTTCTTGGTAGTTTCAAGATAGAGTGTAAGGTTTTACCTGAAATGTTAAAGGCTGCTGTGCCAGTGAAGGCTGAGAGTAGGACAGTAGGCATAGAAATGTCACTTTCCTCTGAAATCCTAGGAAGTCTCTGAAGTATCTTTGATGCCTCTAAATAGATACATTTAATGACCAGTCCCAGCTCCACCAGTCACAAATAGAAAAAACTGTTCAGGATTTTCTCCGCACACACGTCTTTCACACCATTTACGCACTGTATAGAAAATGGATGCCTGACTTTTATTCAGATTCTGATACATCTGTCTCAACACCACAGGGTTTACAACAGGGGCTTCAACTTTTACTGCTGTGTTGCATTTCTTTTTGGGACTTTTACTGTATTCAGGAACATCATCTAATTCATTTAGTTCCTTTGGGTTTATTTCCTCACGCTCTGAAATACACTCCAGTCTAATAAGTTCACTCTCAGGAGCAAGTGTACTCCATGCATCCTCCATCGGTTCATTTTGTTCAAGCTCTACAATGGCCTTTTCTATTGCTTTACAATTTTTTTCATATGGTAACCTATTTTTCTTGATAATTTGAAACACTCTCTGAAGATCATTACTTCCAGGAAGCTTTACAGTTCCCCAATCATAGAAAGATTGGTATGATGGGAAATCTCCTGGTTTGAGTTGTGTATCTGAGCGGTAAGGTAGGTATAGTTTTAGTAATGTGACATAGAATTTCTCCGGAGAATTTTTCTCTGAAAATCGAGCATATCTAATGACAGCAGGTTTTCCTTGTGTTCGTTTTTGAATGAACCCAAAACCATTTTGAAGCGACAGGACATTGCTGCGATTTCTCTGTCTGCCATAGACTATTCTATAAGTGGAAGCAAATTCTGCCATGGACATTCCTTCAAAGTCTGGTGTGTCTGGCCTGTTTTTATATTTTTCAGTTATTCCTGACATCCAGACATTTTCTGATTCAGGACTTTTATCATTCAAGGACCTCAAGGGCAAACTCATTTTTAAAGCATTGTCATCTGTGGGTATGAATACAACAAGACATAATTATTTGTACACTTTTGTATGCCCGGTCATAGCATGATGGATATGGAATTACTGGTATTAAAAGCGAGAACAGGATTTAAGCTTCAGACTGCATACACGGGCAACAGCTTCTTGAACACTGACCTCTCGGTTTTTTGAATAAGCCTGCATGATCAGTTTCATTTCATCACGATCAGATGTGTTTGTCTTGTTTCAGCAACAATTCTTTTAAGGAAATCACTCATCTCGTGTTCACCTTTTGAAATGTATGATAAAATGTACATTATACAGGAGTATGGATTAAGTATGTACTGAATATCGATATTTGCATTCCATGCTCTTAACAAATGCTTGTTATAATTATTTATCCAGGCATCCTTTGGCTGTTGTATCATCATCATACTAGAACTGTTTAGGGAATTAATACAACTCTTGTATTCCTCACTACTTAATTAGCTTTGTGCGATTAGCTGTAGTATGCTTGCAGATGATGCCTCAGGTACATGTAGTAATTCCCAAAGGGGTTTAAGTTTCCTTTTTGCTTTTTCAAGAGACATAAAAGAATGATCATTGCCCAAATCATCTGCCTGTTCTTCTCTGGTCTGTGCTGGAGCTGGCCTTATTATACAAGTATGTTCTATTGGTGGCTTTGGAAATCCAAATCTACAGTGTTTTTTCCCTTTTTTGCATGACTTGGAATGTTTTTTGCTGTGAGTTTGTACTTCAGTTACAATTTTATAAAGTTCTGGGTCAGCATTTTGATCAGGTAGCTGACATGTTATATATCTTTCCACAAACTCACACAGTTTTTCATCAGGATCTTCCTCAAATACAGGTGCATTCTGACACCAAGCCAAAAGGTGTATATGTGGAGACCCTCTAGCTTGATATTCCACTCGAAAAAAAGTAGTCAATGATCTCTCCAATAGGCTGTGCAGGTGACAAGAGTAGATGTCTTAGTAATGCATCTACTCGTTTTTCAAAGAGACGCATAGTTGTTACAGGGTTACTACGTAAAACCTCACATTTTGTGGCCCAGTCCATCTCTGAAAAGATCACTTGCTCATTTTGCTGTGCCTTTATTATTTGTATCACTTCTGGCCATCTCATTTCTGCCGCACTAAATGTACAGAAGAAAGTTGGAGTGCCCAACTGACGAAGCATAGCAAAAAGATCTCTCATGGTCTTCTCCCAGTAGGCTGGAGTGCCTCTCAAAGGCTGCATAAATCTGGTTACATCTTTATTCCTTACTAGCCTTTCCACTTCGTTCTTATCTTGCAGCATTTTAGCTGTGATTTTACGGCCATCTCTGGTCACAGGTTTTCCTTTCCGCAGCTGAATGGACATACTGGAAGTTGCTAAATGCATTTCAGTGACAAACTGTGCAAAAAAATATATAATTTGAGTCCATAGCAAAACGATTGTCGACAGAAAGGAGGCGTGCATTGAAGTATCTGCTTGGAGTTAAATTCCTGATTCTATTCATTTCATCTAAAGTGTTAATACCAGTAGGGAACTGAACTGGAAAAGACATAGCCTCTAGTTTTGGTACACTAAAAAAGCCCACCGGTTTGTTTCCTTCTGATGGTGCAACACAAAAGATCCCCTCACCAACTGTTGTAAGCTCTTGTGCAATATCAGATGGCTGTAAACAAGTATCAAAGTAGCAAGCGTCATTCTGTTCATTAGCCTCCTGTTCAGAAGCATGCGAGTCCTCATGAGCGTTTTCTTCAGAGGGGTCTTGAAGTAGGTTATTGGGTAAGCTGTCATTCTCTAAGGAACAGTCTGCTGCATTATTTACTTTAATGCCATCCCATTTGTCTGTTTCCATTAAATCAATTGCCTGTTGTATATCATCGCTAATATCAGATATGTTATTTATCATATCATGTTCATTTGTAAAGTCATTAAATATCTGATCAAAATGAGAGGCATCATGTATGATAGATATGTTTTTATATTCAGAATGGACTTCTTTTAGTTTTGACAGTGCAGTTAGTATTTTGCACATATTTATTGTTTGGAATTGGTAATGTCCTTTATAATTCATTCTTCTTTTTAGTTTTACTTTCAACAACTGAGATTGACTAATAGGCCTAGGTAAAGCATTAACTGTTGTCTCCACCTCTGATGGAACACACACAACAGACCCATGTATTGCTCTCTGCTGTCCTTTAGGGAGAGTGATTATTTTTGCAAACGGTATATATAGTGCTATCATGTGTCTTTCAAGTATGTTTAGATCAGCAAGTTCGGATGGAATTGGAGCCAGTTCTAACTTATTGAAAACAGTAATCAAAGGAATGTTTCCTGTCATAAGGTTTTCGTGGCAGCTATGGCAAATCCACTCTGTCATCCTTTCAGGAACTGCACATAGTTCTACAAGTTCACAGTCATCACTACAAACATGAACATATTTCCCTGTAAGACAATTCGATACCATGGCTAGGTTCTTTTTATAACGATCACGTTTGCACACTTTCACCTGATTAGGTAATAGGGCTCGGTGACAGCTTGTGCAGATGTGAGTTGGTCCACTCTGTATTTCCATCTGAAATGAATCAATAGCTTGTTGCATGATAGCACTAACTGTGTCACCTGAATTTGATATAACTGCTTTGAATGGTTGTCGAATTGGATGAAGTTTACACTGCTTATATTTATGCCGTATGTGGAAAGCACAACACATTTTATGAAATATTCTAAAATAACTATCATTTTTATACTTTTCTACAAAACTTTTTATCTTATTCTGTTTGTATTGAAGTGCAGATGCATAACGGGATTGCATGTAGGCTTTGCATTTTGATTGAAATTCCAGGTTATTGGCATAACGTTGCTTCATGTATGTTATCTTTTGTAATCTGTAGTCTGCAGAACAGGCATAACGTAAGTGCCCGTATGATTTGTTTCTCAGTCTGTACTGTGCATCACAGGCATAACGCAAGTTTCTGTATGATTTTTTTCTCAATCTGTAATGTGCATCACAGGAATAACGTAAGTTCCCATATGTTTTTTTTTTCTCAATCTGTACTGTTCATCACAGGAATAACGTTCTGCATTATATGATTTTTTCTTACTCTTCTGTTGAGAAGTTAAATACTTTTCTCGTTGGTACTTTAACTTGTTTGCCTTATTTGTTTCATAATATGTGCTTTTTCAATTTGGTAGCCTCTTTATGTGACATTTGTTTTTGTTCTTTTGTCAATACTATTCTGCGTCTTCTATTTTTGTTACGCTTTAGAATGGTTGAAATGTTTGAATCTGAAGTACTACTTTCAATGACTGGCATGTTCTTTTCAGTCACAGTAGACTGTATATCAGAGGAACACATTGGCTGCTGACTGTCTGTTATGTTCTCTTCACTCACAGCACACTGTACATTAGAATAACTGTTTTGGTGCTGACTGACTGTTGTACACATGACCAAAACTGGCATAAGCTCATACATACTCATCAGGTGTTTTCAGTAATTCATAACATAAAAGCAATCTTTGAATCATATCATTGAGATGTTCAAAAGTCACCATCACAGCAGTACCTAAGCTATTTCCTGAGAACAATCCTTCAGGAGACCTACAGTGTGAATCAAAGAAGCCCAAACGCCCTGAACTGTTGCAGAACACAGCAATAGTCAGAGGACTTATTGTGAGTAATGCATATTGTATACCTGAAGACAGACACTGCAGTCTTTCAGAAAGTTTCAAGAAGTCTGGTGCACCATCAGGTCCACTTTTTCTTAAATATCCATGCAGTGAAGGAAGTTTAACACTGTATGTATTCATATTGTATGCAACAGTGTCTGGAAGCTCATCAAAAGCTAAATAGTCATTTACAAACTTGCCCTCAGTAATCAGCTTTTGCTTTACGCTTGTATACAACAAGTCACCCACTTTCAAAATGTAATCAAGGTTGTTACTTGTAAACTGTGAGCGTTCATGTAGTGCAATGAGAAATGTGAGTGCATTGCAAGTACACTGTTTGTTTCTAGAAAATTCCGTATATCTGTCATCAGCCTGACTATGAGACGCTTGTACAGAAGTAATGCTGGTGACATGTTCTGTCTGCAATGTAGCAGCACCATCCATATTTTCTGCCTGTTTCTTCTCTACTGCGCTATGATCAAATACCGGCTGACCCGTCTTTTCACAAGCAGCAGAATTTATCCTTTGCAAGCGTATTTTTTGAGCTTCAGATCTTTTTCCTTTACGTGGCATTCTGTAAACAATGATAACACATCTCTTTAGAAAAGTCTATTCATAAACAGCAGTATAAACAAAATCCTGTCAAGTAACAGACTTAGGGCCATGCAAAACTACGTTTTTGTGGCCATTTGCGCTCGCCACTCAAATGACCGCCAAAACGGACCTAAAAGCAGCCGCTCCGCCTCCATTGATTGTCAATGGAGGCGGCCGTCAGCTAGCATGCGCGGGTTTTCACTCTCCGGCCGCTTACCGCAGCTTCCGGGTTGCGGCCGCTCTCTGGCCACCGGAAAGACTCGGGAGCCCTATGGGGACTCCCGCCTCAACACCGAGCTCAAATTGTGGCCGTTTTGCACACACGTCTTTGCGGCCGTTTTAGAGGCTGCGCAAAACGGCCACAAAAACGTAGTGTGGCATCGCCCTAAGGGTTCATACACCCAACGTGTTTTAAATCCGTTTTGATGTTCAATTTTTGGAACAAAACACAGCTTAAAAACATTTGGTTTTATATTGTATTGTATTGTGTTTTATTATTGTATTGCCAAAAATCAAGCACATGTGAATGAATCCTAACTCACTGGATATTTGTGTCAGCTACCAGTTAGCAGACACAAATACACTACCTCAAATTCATGAGGTAAAATTTATTATGACAAAGGCCACATTCACTCATGCATTTTTGCAGAATTCTACATCCGTTTTTTAAAACAAAACCAGGACTTGATGCAGAAAATGGAAGAGGTGCAAATGTCTTCATTGTGCTCACCCTCTGTAGATTCCACTCCTGGTTTTGTTTTTAAAAACGGATGTAGAATTATGCAAAAATGCACAAAAATCAAGCGCGTGTGAATGTGGCCTAACTCACTGATTACAGAGAGGGTACCAGGTAGCTGAAAAAATAATAAAATGCCACATACTGTAATCTAAATAATGAGGTAAAATGTGTCACAACTAATATACAGATTATCATTTTTCTAACCTGTATAATATGCTGAATGAAAACACGCTGAAGAGTTCCCTCACACAGTGTGTGGTAAAGTATAAGTAGAAATCCCAGCAAAGTGGTCAGAGCTCTGTCTCTGGGCTTTGTGAGGAGATTTTCACCTGACAAAATGTCTGTACATCGGACTGGCCAATGAGAATGCACCAAGGTTGGCCAATGAGAATGCACCATGGTTGACCAATGGGAATGCACCAAGGTAGAAATACCCTACCACATAGTCCAACATTGCGTGGCCCCTACATGTTTGGGGGCCAGCATTGCGGGGCCCCTACATATTTGGGGGCCAATATTGCGGGGCCCCTACACAAATGGTGGCCAACATTGCGAGACCCATACATGTTTGGGGGGCCATTATTGCGGGGCCCCTACACATTGGGGGGCCAACATTGTGGCGCCCTGGAACTTTGGGGGCTAACATTGCGGGGCCCGTACACGTTTGGGGGCCAGCATTGTGGGGCCCCGTGACGTTTGGGGGCCAGCATTGTGGGGCCCCGTGACGTTTGGGGGCCAACATTGCGGGACCCCGTGACGTTTGGGGGCCAACATTGCGGGACCCCGTGACGTTTGGGGGCCAACATTGCGGGGCCCTGTGACGTTTGGGGGCCAACATTGCGGGCCCCGTGACGTTTGAGGGCCAACTTTGCTGAGCCCCTTGACGTTTGGGGGCCAACATTGCGGGGCCCCGTTATGTTTGGGGGCCGACATTGCGGGGCCCTGTGACGTTTGGGGGCCAACATTGCGGGGCCCCGTTATGTTTGGGGGCCAACATTGCGGGGCCCTGTGACGTTTGGGGGCCAACATTGCGGGGCCCTGTGACGTTTGGGGGCCAACATTGCGGGGCCCTGTGACGTTTGGGGGCCAACATTGCGGGGCCCTGTGACGTTTGGGGGCACATTGCGGGGCCCGTGACGTTTGGGGCCAACATTGCGGGGCCCCGTTATGTTTGGGGGCCAACATTGCGGGGCCCCGTTATGTTTGGGGGCCAACATTGCGGGGCCCCGTTATGTTTGGGGGCCAACATTGCGGGGCCCCGTTATGTTTGGGGGCCAACATTGCGGGGCCCCGTTATGTTTGGGGGCCAACATTGCGGGGCCCCGTTATGTTTGGGGGCCAACATTGCAGGGCCCTGGGACGTTCTGGAGAAGAAATATTTGACTGTCAGTTCAGTGAGGCAACAACATTAGAACCTGGGAGCTTCCATTGGCCAGTAGTTGTCATGTGACCTTGTGTATCCCAGTTAGGCCGTGAATGAAGTACCTACAAGATTCTATTGGCCAATAAGGTCATGTGATGATGCTAGATTTGCATACATGGCAGCCTCCGCAATAATCTATGGCTATTTAAATTCCTATGGGAGTTTGTGTTTCCAGTTCAGGTCATTAAAATTCATGGCTGTGCCACCTACTACCCGGGGTCACTATAGTTCATGGGTTGTCACCTAGCAACCGGGTTATTTATAGCTGGTGTGGTAGTTGGTCCTTACAAACGCCTCACAGCTATATTATTGATTTATATGGGAGCCCATTGATTACAATAGGGCCATTAATTCCTATGGCAATTTATTTTTACGCCATTTTTTTTAACGCACGTTTTGAGGTGGCAAAATTTTTTTTCTACAAAAATGTCCTCAGGGGGTTAACAGTCGGAGGAAAAATATCATTTTTCGATTTTAAAAAATTCCAAGCCCGAGACGTACATTTAAGTTCAAAATCAATGCATTCCAATGGGAAGATTTTTTTTTTCAAACGTAAAGGGTTAAAAAGCAAAAAATCCGATCGACTCCAAAAATACTTAGCACACCTGTCACGGCAGCTAGCTTCAAAACCTTGTTTGAACGGAGTCTGTACACCGAGCGGTTCGGGCTGTATTAATTGCGCAAATCTGGAGAAGAAGAAGAACACGGAAAAAGAATAATGTGAATAACAATATAGTGCTTTTTCCAAAGCACAATAATAATATACTAAACAAAGCGACAGACCGGAAGAAAGGATTCCCCAGTGTGTGTATCACCCTACAGGAATTCCTTTAGTGACAGAAGGTATTATGGAAGCAAATCCCCTAGGGAGCAGGGGAAATGGGGGGTGGGGAGGGGGAGAAAGAGGAAGCCAAAAAGTGGAGGATTCATGTTTGGGGCCTCATCTTCTGAGGCTAGAAATCCTTCCAAGTGACTGGCTTACCCAGGTAGCAAGAAGGTTGTCCCTTTGTCTGCCTGGGAGAAGATTTCATCCTGCGCCTGGATTCTTGGGATAGTAAGATCGGGGCTAAATCTGTTCTCCAGCACACCTTCAGAATATCATCTCCCAGGGAACATTAGCTCTGGACATGGAAGTGTTGAACCTGGTGCAGAAGAAGGTCGTGATGGGATTCTATTCCCCCCCCCCTCCCCGTTCCTAAAAAAAAAAAAATTAAAGTCAGCACTTTCAGGATCATAGTGAACCTGAAGGGTTGAACAAGTTACTACCCTACAGGCCTTTCAAGATGGAATCCATAAAGATGCTGTTGCATGAGTATGCTTAGTCCTGAAGGATGTCCCAATTCATGTGGAAGATCAAAAATTCTGGAGCTTGCAGATCTGTTTTCACGAAGGTCTCAAAGCTTCACTACCCTTTTACTAGCAATATTGGTAAGGATGGCTTCCGGACGATGCCCTTGATCTGTGGTGACTTGAAATGCAGTCCAAAGGGTAGCTTTTGAGTCCAACAGATTCTAGTCAATCCCTCACCTTTTGAATAGCATATTGAACTGGTCTGCATTTAACATCTATGTCCCTGTGGTCCTCTTGGTAGGGGGTGTAAACTGTGGTGCTAATCAGAATGCCAATTTAAGTCCAGTTGATCTTCCCAGTCTGGGATTATATGATGGACTGCTAAACATTTAAGCTGAAAAATATCTACAGCTCTGTTCACCCACCTAGTTGGAGGTACAAGCTGGACATGGCTGTGCTAAGCTGAATAAAACCACCGTAATTTAAGTTAAGGCTCCTAGCTGGAGTCTCCAGATGGCCTTCTGGATGCTAAGTGATTTCAACTCTCAATTCCCCAATCTCTTAATATATGGAGTAGTAAGATTATCTTGATTGTGCCAAATCGAGCAGCATTATACCGGTGTGCCCTCCTAACGGAGGTGTGAATTGAACTGGCCCGCAGGGGGGCTGATAAACCACCAGTTGTCCCAATCTACCCTCCTGGTATGGATTAGTTGGGTAAACTTAATTGTGCCAAGTCAGGCGTCACTATACCGGTCTGCCCTCCTAAGGGAGGGACACGCCGGTAAGGGACTGACTGACCAGCAATATCTTAGTCCATCCCCCTAATAAATGGAGCTGCAGGAGAGACATGGTTACACGGGATCTGGTAAAAATATTTCAAGACCAGTGTATCATCCTCCCGGTGGGAAAATTGACAAGAAATTAAGACGGTGGAGCCATTATACCCAATAAATATTTTGGGGATTGAAGTCATAAACTGGTAGATTCAACTAAGTGGTGAGCTGGTAAAATATCCAGTCTATGAGTTCTTGGAGTGATAAGATGGCAACTCTGTAATAAACCTATAAAGGGAGAAATCGATGGATGAGTTAATGTCCCCTTACTTGTGAGACTCCTGTGAAAAAGTGAAAGCATCTTTGGTTAAAACGAATCCCTTCACACTGAGGTAAGACCATTCTGATTATTACTCAAGCACAGGATGATACGTCCTTAAGATACGTGTTTAACAGGATGCTAATACCTGAGCTTAATACAATCTCATACCATATGAGATGTATATCTCGTTCTGACTGAGTCACTTCCTAAGGGATGAAAAAAAAAAAAAAAGTGGTTATCGTTTTGCTTTTGAACTAATTTCAAGTAACAATCTTCACTTTTGAATTGTATTTTTAGCATCCAGTTAAGACACAGAATTGATGTCGTTATAAAGAGGATGTATTCTGTCATCCCTGTATGAATAGTGGATCCTGGCTCTTTTATATGGAATAGCTCAGATCTGTGGTTTGTCCGTTGTGGTATCAGCTCTTAGTATATGGCTAGGATGCGGTATCCTGAATTTCCCGATGATGGAAATCGCAAACTAATAAGTGATCATTTAGCCTAAATACATTTCTTGGGGGGGACTTAACGTTACATCCTAAGGGATTTAACAAACTACTAAATATTTCAGCTGGCTTCTGGAACTCCTTTTGGGATTCTCAATCTACACTTGGTAGCATGGAGTTGGGTAGATTTTAAACAACTATTTGATCATTGACACTAGAATGGTTTCTTACAGGCCAGATCTTGGCCTTAAGGGGAGCCTTCAATGAAAATGTCAACAATGTTAGGGTAGAAACCCTAATCAAAGCCTTGTTAAACGATTCAAAGAACCTGGTAAGCTTAAAGGGTATGCCACACTAAACAACATCGCTAACGGGATCGCTAAAAAACGTCACTATTTAGCGATCCCGTTAGCGATGTTGTTGTGTGCGGCATCTACCTCGACGTGGCCCCTGCTGTGATCTCGTCCGTCGTCCTGATCGTTCCGGACCCTATTTTATTCGAAGCCATGACAGCACCCAACGAGAGAGGGGATCCGCCCTTCAGGAACAGGAAACCTACAGATACAAAAGGGCGGCACCTCTCCACATGCATCAGTTGGTTTCCTGTTCCTGGAGGACGGAAATCCTACAGATGAAGATTTTCCTCATCGTACCCAGGCCGGCCGGTCGACCCAGGTAGCGAGTAGTCTCCTACCTCGATCCGGTGCGGGGACCCCTGGAGCGCCACGGTGGGCCCGGGCAGGGCTCCACGTCAGTGTGCGAGGCAGCAGGAAGCGGTGTTCCGGAGGATCCCCGTCTTCTGGCCGGCGTGCAGGTAAGTATGAGCCGCCCCCTCTGGATACTCGTTCCCCTTCCTTAAAGCGGCGATAGTGCCATGTGTTCGGCGGTCGGTGCGGCGCTGACGCAGGGGTGAGCGTCGGTGGGGTCCCCGCCATGATTCGGCGCCTTTCCCGACGCATCCCTGCGTACTTCCTGGTGAGGACGGAGGTGACGCGCGGCGGGGGGGCGTGGCCTGAGGCGCCGGACCGGAAGTGGGATGCCGGCCGGCGTTTTCTCCTCCTGTGGCAGTAGAAAGCAGGGCCGACGCCGATACACGGAGCGGTCGGTTCGGTGAGCTCTGGGGCACGAGCGCTGTGATTGGGGGAAGGGGAGGTGAGTTAGACCATCAGGGGGAGGGGCGGATCGCTGGCACCTAGCGCTGCTGTACCAGGATATCCGGGGATAAAAGGGGGCCTGCCCAGCTGCACAGCGCTTCTGATCCAGCATGGAAGGATCAGAAGCTCCCTCAGAGCAGCAGAGCCTGCAGGTCGAGCAGGAAACCCGCTCCAGGACGCAGCCAGTAAAGGTGAAAGGACATGGGTCCGTCCGCAGAGGTTCCTCCAGGGCAGTGGAGGCATCATCATCATCCGGTCCTCCCCGTGATCCGGTACCTATTACTGCTGGCGGGTAAGAGGATCTTCGTGAAAGTATACCCGATGATGCAGTTATTCCTCCCTTGTGTTTTCTTTATTAGGGAAAAAAGTGTGCAGGAAAAACGAAACAGAGAATGTGCCCTTTGCAGTCAGCCCCTACCCGACGCATATCCCAAAAGGTTATGTCAACCTTGTGTTCAACAGACGATAGGGGAGAATAATATAGGGGTAGTCATTGGTCCTTATCAGAACAGGGCAATGCCTTATAAATTTCCCCGAACTCCCTACAGGTAGCTGAAGAAACTCCGGATTTTGCTTCAAACTTGAGGGATATGATTAGAACGGAGATGAGAGCCATTTCTAGAGGAGAATCATCTAAGTCTAAAAGAGGTTCGAGGATCTCGGACTCAGATTCCCCTGTCAGGCATAATAAAGGCGAAGAGTCGCTGAGGTCCACTCCTTCATCATCCCCTTCGCATTCATCTTCCTCGTCGGAAGAAGAGTCTACAAGATTTTGCTTTCCCTTAGATCAAATGGATAAGCTGGTCAAGGCAATAAAATCCACCATGGGGATTGAGGACACAAGGCCTGAGCGGTCCATACAGGACTTTATGTTCAAGGGATTAGACCCAAAGAAACGTAGGGCCTTTCCCTTGAATGATTCCGTAAAAAACCTGATTAATAAGGAATGGAGAAAGCCAGAGAAAAAAAGGTTCGGTGGCCCCAACTTTCAAGCGCAGATACCCCTTTGAAGATACAGCGGTAGATAAGTGGGACAAAGCCCCAAAATTAGATGCCGCGATAGCTAAGGCCTCCAAAAAATCCTCTATACCTTTTGACGATATGGGAAGCCTGAAAGATCCACTAGACAAAAAGGCTGACTCTTTTCTAAAGGGAACTTGGGAAATGTCAGCTGGATCTCCAAGACCAGCAGTGGCTGCCACTTATACTGCCAGATCCATAATGGTCTGGTTGGATCAACTAAAATCGCAGATGAAAGAAGGCGCCTCCAGAGAGTCCATGATTAAAACCATTCCGATCATTCAAAATGCAGCAGCATTTTTAGCAGATTCCTCGGCCGACTCTGTAAGGATGGCTGCCAGGGCTGCGGGTCTATCGAATGCAGCACGAAGGGCACTATGGCTCAAATGTTGGCCGGGTGACATTCAGGCCAGATCCCGTCTCTGCTCTATCCCTTGTGAGGGCGAATACTTATTTGGCCCTGTCCTAGATGAACTCTTGGAAAAGGCAGGGGATGATAAGAAAAAATTCCCTAGTATTCCAAACCCCTCATATAGACGCCCCTTCGGCAGAAAAAGATTCTATCGCAGAAGGTCGTCTAGAGAGCGAGGCACATGGGAAGATAGAAAGAAGAAAGGTACGGGATATATGTTCAGAGGCCCACCTCGAGATGCCAAGAAGACTTCTAAATGACTAGCGGCTCCGGTGGGAGGTAGACTGTCGGCCTTCTACCCAGCCTGGTCCAGAATCTCCAACAGCGGTTGGATTTTGAACCTGGTAGAGTCAGGACTTAAGTTGGAATTTTCTGAATTACCCCGAGATTCCTTTAAGGTTACCTCCATCCGGTCTTCCTCATCAGAACCGGCCATGCTGGAGGCAGAAATTTTTGATTTGCGCCGTAAAGAGGTTCTGGTACATGTACCTGAAATGGAAAAGGGCAGAGGCTTTTACTCCCCTTTATTTTTAGTCCAGAAGCCGGACGGCTCCTTCAGGACAATAATTAACTTGAAAGCCTTGAACAAGTTCCTGGTAATACGGCCATTTAAAATGGAAACAATAAATTCCACAATAAAATTATTGTTTAAAAACTGTTTTATGGTGGTATTGGACTTAAAAGATGCCTATTACCATGTCCCCATCAATGATAATCATCAGCGTTTTCTTAGAGTGGCAGTATGGTTGGAAGGCTCACTGCAACATTTCCAATATAAGGCTCTACCATTCGGTCTTGCAGTCGCCCCTCGGGTGTTTACAAAAATTGTAACAGAAATGATGGCCCACCTTCGGGAATTTAACATCTTGATAGTTCCCTACCTCGATGACTTCCTAATCATAGGCAAAACAGCGGTCCACTGTCAGGAACAGTTAGACAAAACAATATCTGTTCTAGAACAGTTGGGGTGGCTACTAAATACCGCAAAATCTCGGTTACAGCCGATCCAGGTACAGCAGTTTTTTGGGCCTAACTTTAGATTCCCAGAAACAAGAATGCCGTCTTCCAACCGACAAACTAATACGCCTGCGCTATCAAATTCTTAATGCCTCCAATAACCCCACCATGACCCTTAGGAAAGCCATGTCCTTGTTGGGCTCTCTTTCCTCTTGCATCCCTGCGGTACAATGGGCACGGTTTCATACCAGGACTTTACAAACTGAGGTTCTGCAGTACGACAAGAGCCTAGGAAACCGCCTGGAGAGCCAACTAACCTTATCCCGGGCCACAATTAAGTCTTTAGATTGGTGGCTGGATAATCGTAACTTATCCAAAAGGGTGCCATGGGAGTATGATGTATCCAGAGTAGTCACCACGGATGCTAGTCCTACCGGTTGGGGGGCCCATATGTCTGATTATGTAGTGCAGGGCTTGTGGCAGCATCATCAAATAGACATGTCCTCTAACATGAAAGCGCTTACGGCAGTAGAATTGGCAGTTAAAGAACTCCTTATTTATCTACAGGGTCATCACGTACGAGTTTTGTCCGACAATCAGGTCGCGGTAGCCTATATCAATCACCAGGGAGGCACTCGATCTGGTCCTCTCATGCAAGTGTCAGAACGTCTGTTCCATCTGGCAGAAAGACATTTTCTATCACTAACAGCATTGCACATAAGAGGAGAGGAAAACACCACCGCAGACTTTCTAAGTCGCCACCTTCTAAGACAAGGGGAATGGTCACTGAAAAGTGTCGTCTTCGACAGGATCATGCGCAGATGGGGGCAACCAGATATAGACCTTTTTGCCACCAGAAGGAATCGGAAAATAGAACAGTTCTGCTCCCTAAACCCCAGAGAAAATCCACTGGCAGTGGATGCCTTTTTGATACAGTGGGATTTCTCTCTGGCCTATGCCTTTCCCCCCTTGTCTCTGATTCCTCTGGTAGTCAGAAAGATCAGGAAGGACAAAGCGAGTGTAATCTTAGTAGCACCATTTTGGCCCAATAGAACGTGGTTCTCGAGCCTCAGGACCATGTCAATAACCGACCCATGGATTTTGCCGGACATACCAGATCTCCTGTCCCAGGGTCCAGTATACCATCCTCAAGTTGCTGGCCTGCATCTGACGGCGTGGAATTTGAGCGGTCGTTATTGTTAAATAGGGTTTTTTCTCATGATTTAATAAATACCCTTCTTAAAAGTAGGAAGGAAATAACAACTAAGATTTATGCCAGGACCTGGAGAAAATTTTTACAAGTCTCCGGAGTCACGGCTAGAGATTCAGTTCCGATACCTCAAATCCTGGAGTTTCTGCAAAAGGGGTTGGAGATGGGTCTTTCCACTAGTACCCGTAAAGTGCAGGTTTCTGCCCTGGGAGCCCTTTTTCACTGTAATATAGCTAGGAACTATTGGATCAGTAGATTCATCAAGGCGGCCGCAAGATCGAGACCCATAGTCAGAAATAGATTTATGCCTTGGGATTTAAATTTAGTACTTACAGCTATGACAGAGTCTCCATTTGAACCCATCTCAGTCGCCTCGATTAAAACCTTCTATCAAGGTTGCCTTTTTAGTAGCTTTAACATCAGCCCGAAGGGTGAGTGACATCCAAGCACTCTCTAGGCTTCCTCCATATACACAGATCCAAGACGATAGAGTGATACTTAGGGCTGATCCGGCATATCTACCTAAGGTGGCATCCACCTTTCATAGATCTCAGGAGATAGTCTTACCATCTTTCTTACCTAATCCTAGTAACCAAAAAGAAGAGAAACTCCATACCCTAGACGTGAGGAGATGTCTCTTAGGCCTCTTTCACACTTCAGTCGTGCGACGTCAGTCAAAATCCGTCAAAATGTTAAAAATACGGATCCGCCACTTTTTTTTGGCGGATCCGTTTTTTTACCATAGACTTGCATTAGTGACGGATTTTCTCTCTCTCTCTCTCTCTCTCTCTCTCTCTCTCTCTCTCTCTCTCTCTCTCCATCCGTTTTTTTACTTTTCTGACGGATCCGCCATTTTCACGGATGGGCGGACGTCACACAACGGAAGTGTGAAAGAGGCCTTAGAGTATCTTGCTGTTACTAATCCTGGAAAAAAGATAATGCCTTATTTGTTTCTTTCCAAGGTCCCAGAAAGGGCCTTAGAGTATCAAAATCCACATTAGCTAGATGGATCAGGGAAGCTATTACATTAGCATACACCTCGAAAGGCAGGTCGGCTCCAGAAAAGCTGAGGGCACATTCCACTCGAGCCATGGCAACCTCGTGGGCGGAAAGGTCGGAAGTCTCCATCGACCAGATATGTAAGGCCGCCACTTGGTCCTCTCCAAGCACTTTCTACAATCATTATAGATTAGACTTGGGTGCTTCCTCTGATCTCTCTTTTGGGGTAAGGATGCTGCAGGCTGTAGTCCCTCCCTGAGTAGTTATTACTCTCTGTAATTCTCTCGTTGGGTGCTGTCATGGCTTCGAATAAAGTCTAAGTTACTTACCGTTAACGGTATTTTTCGAAGTCCATGACAGCACCCTTGTATACCCTCCCTTTATCTTATCGGCGCGCACTTCTTCCTCTTATAAGTTTCACATAAAATGAAATTTTCATTACGCAATAAAGTTATATAGAGCTTGTGATTGTCATTAACCTGGCTAGTCCTCTTGTGCTCTGTAAACCAACTGATGCGTGTGGAGAGGTGCCGCCCTTTTGTATCTGTAGGTTTCCTGTTCCTGAAGGGCGGATCCCCTCTCTCGTTGGGTGCTGTCATGGACTTCGAAAAATACAGTTAACGGTAAGTAACTTAGACTTTCATCGCTGGCGCCCCGCTGGTAAGTATCTAATCGCTGAGTGTGGCACCTTTTTTAGCGATTTAGCGGTACTTTTGTACCGCTAAAGTCGTTAAGGAGATCGCTAACCGCGATAGCGTCCTTAACGATATTGCTAAATTAGGTAGCTACTAGCGATATAGAAACAATCCCGCTAGCGATCTCATTAGTATGCGACGCTAACGAGATCGCTAGCGGGATTGTGTAGTGTGGCAGTACCTTAACTTCTGCTTTTATTAACATGCTCAGTCTTAGTACCAGTTTCTATATACTTAAGATGTTGGTTAGGTGATTTAATAAGTACAGTATATCTAATGAAATCTGAGGAAGATAACCAACCATACATAGTGAAGTTTCTAAATGTAGACCCTCTCTGGAGGAAAAAAAAAAAAGAGGAAAAAGTTGTAAACTGTAAAAAGAATTTTTTACTCTTATTGGAGCGCTATTGATTTGTAGCTCATTTAATCAAGATAATGTCTCTAAAACTTTTACAATCTTCCTTCCTGAAGCACTATTAGTTGAACTAGGATATTCTGGGGATCTTTCTTCAGGTAGAATATCCTATACGGGTACTTCCTCCTTATCAGAGGATTACTTGGTTATCATATCTCGTGTGCTGTCGTGGATGAGGGGTAAAACCGATAATTACTTACTGGTAACTTGATTTTCCTGAAACCCACGACCGCTCCTTAATTTTCCCTCTCTCTGGCTTACGGTTGATGGTGGTTCTCAATCTGCTCTTCTCACAATGAAGAATGGGCTTGAGTGATTGTATAATTAAGAATAATGATGATAAATTGGGGGTACTCTTGCTTGACTCCTTGGGGAACACATTCAAGGAGGAAGTGGGAGTTGCCGCCTTTCATTTTTTTGCTTGGAGCTTCCTGTCCAGTAATGGGGGCGAATCCTACACTCGTGTGCTGTTATGGTTTCAGGAAAATAAAATTACCGATAAGTAATTATCAGTTTTACCAAGCTCTTTTGGATGTGGAATGAGCATAAAAAAAATAAAAAAAACTCTGGATTTAGGTTTCTAATCACTATTCAGCAATATTAACATACAGTAAAAACAATTTTTCTACAAGTTGATACAATAATGGCAATGCCAAATTTCTTTAGCCTTTTGTGTTTTAAAACTTTTCTTAAGGACTTATTTTTTATAGGATAAGCTGTAGTCTTGACTGACTTTATAGTTCATTACCTTATTTCGCCTCCGCTGTTCAGGATAAATATATAGTTTTAAAGTAAGGGCCAATACCGTTTCAATTCATAGCTTTTCATGTAATCTCAGACAGATCCACTGATGCTGAGATTGAGGCATTGTGGAGGCCATATCATCACTTCCAGTACTCTTTGTTCATTTTTTTTACTCTGGCGATCGTTCCTAATGACATTGGCTGCATGTTTAGGGCTGTTGACTTGTGGCAGAGTACATTTGGAGGCATCAGATGCCTCCCCTTATTGAAGACTTAAGACACCATTAATCCTTACCAAATTAAATGTAGCCCCAAACTTGGAAGGAACCTCCAGCATGCTTTAGTATTGTCTGCAGACACTCGTACTGCTCACCAGCTCCTTGATGACAATCTGCCTTCTGTTCCAACCAAATATTTCACATTTTGACTCATTAGTCCAGAAGCTGCTGCCATTTTTTTTGCACCCCAGTTCCTATAGAATTCATATATAGTGGAGTCCCTTGGCCTTGTTACTATGTTGAATTTGGTGTATGGCCTTGATTCTTCCATGAAAATTACTTCTGGCCAGACTTCTGTGAACAGTAGATGGGTTTAGTTGGGTCTCGCTTCTTGCTGGACATCTTCCAATTTTGAAGAGAAGTAAGCATGATATATCTTTCATCTACTGCACTAAATTTCCTTGGCTGACCACCGCATTTATGGTCTTCAACATTGCACATTTCTTGGTGTTCTCAATTCTAAGAAATGCATGTTTTACATGTTGTCCTGAATGAGTCCGATGGACTCTGAAACATGTTGACAAACCACTTTATTGCTATCCAAGAATCAGGATAAAAACCAGCAGTGCAGAGAAAAAATCCATATTCCCTTGTATACTCTTTCAAGAGGTACAAGCAGATACTTGCCCATGGTTCACCATAATCAGGAAGGTGTTTAACTCCAAAATGTTTTATGTAGCAGGACAACGATCTCAAAACATACAGCTAATATCTCCTAAAGAGTTCCCATGAACAAACTACATTTTAATCAATAGATCTTGAAATAATTTCTAGTTTGTGTTAAAAAAAAAAAAGTTCCTACACTAAGAATCTAATAAGTGTCCCTACTTTGTACTGTGTAATGTAATGGCAGTCTGTCTGACCATGCAGGAACATGGTCTGATCATACCACATCTCCTGGGCAGCGTGGGATCCTTGCTGATTCTTTCTGTATAGTAAAATATTTCCCTGCCTTTTTTTTTTTTTTTTTTTTTTTTTTTTTTTATAAACCTTGTAGAGCTTAGAATAAAATTTAAGATCTATTTACTAAAATGTACTTGGTTCTTAAAGGGATCTTTTCATGAACAATTTTCAGAGTAAAGAAGAAAAGGAGTCCTGAAAATGATGATATGGCCTGATCTCAACACTGAGCATTTCTGGAATAGCATGAAGTGACAGGTTTTGGACAATCCACTGATATCTGTGGTTAGTTCTGCAAGATGTTTGGAACAACCTCTGTGCTTAGTTACTTCAAAAACTTTGCAAGAGTACCTAGAATAATTAATGCTATTTTGAAGGCAAATGGTGATCATATCAAATATTGTTTTGACATAATTTCTCTATTAGCACTTTTATATTTTTTAGCATTACTTTGCAGCATCTATCCCACTCCTGCTTAAAACTTTGCACAGTATTGAATGTATATTAAGCTTCCGTCATACACCCTTGTTGTTTTTACGTCCATTTTAGACTAATATTTGCAGTGAGTCATATGTATGTATTCTGTCATAAGTCTGTTGGGAGTGAAAGTACTGTCTTGTGTGCCAAGGCTGATATGACAAGAATTCTGATTGTGACTTTGCTCTTTCTCTAGGGGATCTTGAGGTTGCTAAAATGCTGTTAACCAAGATGAAGTACTATTCAAACCTACTAGATCAAGTGAAGAAGAAAATGGTTCCATGACTTTTGCACTCCTGCTGCTTTTAGACAGTGCCTTTGTGTAGTAAGATGTCATGCTATGAGCAATCTCTGGTACGATCACCAAAGTTCACCATGAACACTGCACCTTACACTTGCACTCCTCCTCGATAATGGAAGGTTTGGTATGGAAGGACTATTGCTCACGTATTTAATACAACTTTCCTGAACCAAGTTTTCGCGTTTGCGCTCGAGGCTGGATGACTTTATCTGATTGATTGAAATGTTATCGCCTTGCTCTAGTTTATTTTTAATATTTTGATGTAGTTTTTTCTGCTATATAACTGCTTCTATTAATGTTTGGTTTTGACAACTTGTCTAGTGCATTATAATAAAACTGGATAATGTCAGTTTACTAGTAATATCCATTTCATTTCTATACAGTGCCTTGTGATGGTATTCAGCCCCTTGGTGGACTACCTTTTTTTTGCTGTTTTACAGCATAGATTTTTTTTAACTTTTTTTGGGGGGGGTTACAATAATTTTATTTACGGTATATAGCGCCATCATATTCCACAGCACTTTACAATTAAGCAGGGGCATATACAGACAATAAATTCAATACAAGGTAGGGCAGTTGAACAGTTACATTAGGAGTGAGGGTCCTGCTCACAAGCTTACAATCTACAAGGAAATAGGGGGGACACAATAGGTGAAAAGTGCATTTCAGATCCAGCAATTGTAATAAATAGGGATTTCCATATAAAGCTCCATGATCCGTTCATCAGAGAGGGTGTTAAAGTGCAATTGTCAGGTACAGTTCTGTGCATGGAGGGTGCGGAGACAGATGAATAGGAGGGAGCAGATTCTGAATAGAATGTAGAAGATGAGGACAGGGGAGAGTTAGGTTAGTGAGCTGAGGTGATAGGCTTGTTTTTAAAGCACACTTAAAAACTTGGGGGCTAGGTATCAGTCAGATTGTCTTGGGTAGTGCACTCCAGAGAACTGGCGCAGCACTGGAGAAGTCTTGGATACGGAGGTGCAAGGTTCGAATTGTGGAGGATGTTAGTCTTAGGTCAGTTTCATAACAGAGGGAACGTGTAGCGCGATACACAGAGATTGATTTACTGTGGCACAAATAATATTTTATGCAAACATGCCTTTTAATGACTAGTTTTTCATTTTTGATTGTTAACTCTGTTTCTTCTAAGAGCCATAACTTTATTTTTTTCTGTCAGCATAGACATACAAGGATTTGTTTTGTGGGACAAGCTGTGAAGTTTTGCATAACACCATTCATTTTGCCAAGCAATGTATTGAAAGATGGGGGAAAAAATTCCAAGTTGCATGAAATGATGAGGAATATGTAATACTGCCAATGGTTTTTGAGTTTTTTTAGGTTTACATTATATAATATAGGTTTAGTTTTTCACAGCATTTGTGTGGTAAGAATTTCCTGAAAACATGATTGTCTAGGTCAGTGTGATTACAGCAATACCAAACTTAAATCTTTTTTTTTACACTTTTTTTTTTTTTTTTCATTTAAAAAAAAAAGAAAAAAAAAAAAAAAAGTCCGAACTTCTAACAAAAAAAAAAAATGTTGCCTTGCCACCATTTTTGGAGAGTTTTTTTTCCAATGATAGAGCTGAGTGATGGCTTGTTTTTTTTAACTTAATGAGCTGACATTTCTATTCATACCAATTTGGGATATATGCGATCGCTTTTTGTTGCATTTGTTTTAGGGAGGTGACCAAAAGTACAATTCTGCACCCCCCCCTTTACTATTTACCATACAAATTAAATTTGATATTTTGATTGTACTTTTGCAGATGCAGTGATATCAAATATGTATTTTTCTGCATTATTTTTTAGTCCCATGGAGATCTTGAAACTGCAATAGTTTGATTGCTTGTTCTATAGACTGCAGTACCCCAGTATAGCAATGTATTGGGAAAATCTGCTATGGAGCTTAACATGTGGCTGAACCACAAGGGTAATGATGCATGGAGAAGAACAGTCCAGGAAATTTAGTCTTTGCAGAGTGTTCCCTAACCCCAAATGGGAAGAGAACTGGCCACCTGCCTTGTAAACCTTGTTAATGGCTGATCTGATTCATATAGCAATGGTCACCCTAGAGGCAGTCGAATCTCCACCAGAGCAGACCGAAATGACCACAAGACACCAGAACAGAGTTCTGAGAGACAGATAGGGAAGCACAATTCTGACTAAGGCCGGGATAACACTTTCGAGAAACACAGCCGAGTCTTGCATGTGAATGCCCAGCTCTGGCGCCAGCACTCGGGAGTGGAAAGGGGAAAAAAAATCACTAGAAAGCCGAAATAGAGGGTTCTCTCTGATTGTTGAAAGGGGTTAGGGTAACAGGCCCCACTACCAATCTCCCGGATCCTGAGGAATAACACGGTGGCCATGACATCACCCTGCCTGGACAGACAACCCTGATTCATGACCTACAAGTTAAATTCTGCTGGACCAGGAAAGCGAAGGTAGAAACCTGGCTCTTGGGAGTCTGTCCTAGCTCAATATATACATGCAAAAATTTAAAAAGGATGGTATTGCCATACAAATGCTGCCCATAGGTTTTCACCTATAAAGCAGTTGCTAAATTAAACAGCAGAAAGGTGGCCCTTGTTCCCTAACCTTAGACAAACTAAATTCAAATGGCCCAGAGCCTTCCCAACTGCGGAACCAACAATCCTGCTGGTAAACTAAATGACAAAAAAAATTGGACAGAAGAGGATAGCTGGTGCCTGAGGGCATTGCCACGATGAAAAGGGGCTCTGAACTCAAACTGCAGAATCCTAAGAAGAACCAGTCTTCAAAATATTCAGACCTAGTTGGGAAAAGAGAGAATCCTGGCTTAATAAGAAAAGAACCAAGTTTCCTTTGTAATGTGGAAGAGCCCAGACATCTACCCTGACCCATCACCTACCAGGGGAAGCTCTAGTGTAGACGGTAGGCTATGTGGGAGACCCTCAGTATTATAAAATCTCCACATGCACTGGGGCTCCAGGCAATGTATCAGAAGTGGATACACTGAACATTTTGCAATAACACCAAAATTAGATAAATTTGGCAGGGCTCCCAAAAGAGGTAAAATGATGGAAGCACTGCCAGTACTCTCCAAGCCAGGCTTTGACTGTAGGTGAACAGGACTAGGATAAGGTGGAAACAGACAGCATAAAGGATAAAATAAATTACTGAACAAGCAACCTGAAAAGGGGAGTCCTCACTAGTCACCAAATGCAGCTAACCAAGTACTGCCCTTCTCAGGAAGCATCAATCCTGGTGCATCTAATCAACGGTCTATTTGCTGAAGACTCCTAAATGAATGTAAGCTGAGTTAAAAAGATCTGCTGAGTAAGTCTGTAAGGCCGGGGTCACACTTGAGAGTGTGATGCGAGAAACTCGCGCATCAATACCCAGCACTCGGACAGGAGTGTGCGGCTGCATAGAAATACATGCAGCTGCACACTCCAGTCTCAAGTGCCGGCGGCAGTGCCGGGTATTAATGTGAGAAAGCGAGTTTCTTGCATCATACTCGCAAGTGTGACCCCCGGCCTAACAGCTGTCTCTAGAATTAGAGGAAATGTTCCTACTAAAGGCTGGAATTTGGAAGTGTTCAGTGTACCAGAGACCGAGAGTAGACTGTTAATTGCCTCACGAGTGCATACCAGGAATCTGTTGCCCTGTGACAAGGCTACAGGCAATCTAGGCATGGAGTGTGCAAGCGACCACAAACGTGCAGACTGTGCCTGAAGTTTAAGTTGCCACAGACTGACTGAGAACCTGCATCTAGCTTGGGCTAACTACTGCAGTCTGCTGAAGACAATCTCTCCCAGGTTCGGCCCTGATAGGCGCGACTCAACTGCCACAGCAACTTTCTTGGTCATGAAGAAAGACTGTGCAGCAGATTGAGATGAAGTGAACAGAGACTGCACAGTGGCCATAGTACGAAGGGTGGTAAACACCCTGAATACTAGACCCAAGGTCTAGGTTACCGAAAAGCAAGGGGCCCATACTCAAAGCCAGGTCAAGACATCTCCTAGGCAGCAATCCGCAAAGAGGACAAGGGACATACCACCAGTGCAATACGCTACGGACTAGCCCAAGGAAAATTCAGCCTTGCAACACATGCAAGCATACTAGGTAACTAGATGGTGATAGAAGAGGGGCAGACACTGGGACGCTGCAGGATCCCCCAACAACAAACAGCCTACCTGTCCGAGGGTCGCTAAGGGCAGAGAATTGTGGTGATGCCTAACAGGACTGTGACTGAGGGCAACTAGGACTGCCGATGTGTTGAGTCGTGCTGGAGCAAGCCTAGGAGCGATTGTAGAAGATGCTGGTTGAACACCCAGGGAACATCGAGCCAAAACCACAAGAAGAAGAAGAAGGGCTGTGACCCTGCAACAGGAAAGGGTGTGGACCACTCTAATTGGTCAGAGGGTGGGCATATCCTGGCCCACTGATCGGCCAGAGGGTGGGGCTCATCAGCCACGCTGATTGGGGCTGTGTGCATATTAAACCTGCTGATTGGCTGACAGCCAGACTACGACCGGACCCGCTGATTGACTAGCAAATGAGGCCCGCAGTTGACCCTGACTGGCTTGGGGAGTGAGTGCAGTGAACAAGCTCAACAAAAAAGTGATCTAATGTGTGAATAGTGGAAGTTACAACCAAGTTTGATATACAGGGTGTATACATGCATATTGATCTTAACTTGAGCATACTCAGGCCATGAGATTAAACACCTGATATGACAAACACACACCACCACCATACAGGACTTCTCCCAAAAAAAATGCATACAGTAAAGATGTATATCTTTGTACCGTGTTAGCCAGTAGATAGAAAAATATTTAGACTTGAGAGTCCTCAGTGGTTGATACCTTTTAATGGGTAACTGAAAAGATGGTAACAAATTGCAAGCTTTCGAGACTACTCAGGTCTCTTCATCAGGCTAAACTAATACAAAATCTGAAGAATCACATATTTATGCACAACACAGCACAGAAAAAATGCAATAGGTAAGACAAGTGACGTAAAGCAGAACTGTCATTATGGGAGATAGAGATGAACATAAATATTGGAACAGTTCATAGATAAGGAGTGTGAAAGTTTTATTGCCCTCTGATTGGGGTCTGGTAATGTTTTGTGATGTTCTCACAGGGTCTTTGGAGTAAATTCCTTAATTGATGTAAAACGTCATAGATCCATGTGACAGGTTCATTCCAGCATTAAGAGTGTCCTTTCCTTACAACCAGAAGAAATGCAAAACCTGTCCATTTATAATGACCACAGACAAGATAAAGATCCCCAACTCCCATCAGGACTACAAGATACCAGGTACTTTCAGCTGCATCACATCTAATGTGGTGTACCTAATTATATGTACTAAATGTCCAACTGGGGGTCTGTATGTGGGAGAGACCGGGCAAAAACTGAGAACAAGGATGAATTCTCATCGCCACACAATAAGAGAAAAAAGAATGGATCTACCTGTGGCAAAACATTTTTGCTCCCCTGGTCATAGCATGATGGATATGAAATTACTTGTACTGAAAGGTAGTTTCACATCTCAGAGACACAGAAGAGTTTGCGAATACAAATTGATGGTGACCTTTGACACTCTTAATGCTGGAATGAACCTGTCACACGGATTTGACGTTTTACATCAATTAAGGAATTTACTCCAAAGACCCTATGAGAACATCACAAAACATTACCAGACCCCAATCAGAGGGCAATAAAACTTTCACACTCCTTATCTATGAACTGTTCCAATATTTATGTTCATCTCTATCTCCCATAATGACAGTTCTGCTTTACGTCACTTGTCTTACCTATTGCATTTTTTCTGTGCTGTGCATAAATGTGATTCTTCAGATTTTGTATTTAGCCTGATGAAGAGACCCGAGTAGTCTCGAAAGCTTGCAATTTGTTACCATCTTTTCAGTTAGCCATTAAAAGGAATCAACCACTGAGGACTCGCAAGTCTAAATATTTTTCTAAAAAAAATGCATGCACCCTGCAAGGCAGGAAAATGTGCATGCCCTATAACTGCCTTTTTTCTTTGGAGCCATGCCTGTCATGGGTGCATCGCCACGAAGATTGTCGCGATTGCACATTCTGACTTCTCGCAGCTGAGTTGCTGTTTCTTTGTGTTTGGTAATGAGGGAGTTAATTTTACCTAGCTCTTTGCTAAGACTAGGTCCAGCCTCGCCCGGCTGCTTTTGATTATGTTCTAATTAGCTTCCTTTATATAGCTGCCAGTCTGCTGGTTAGATGCCGGTGAAAGCATTCATACAGACTGCAGATAGGATCGGTTCTGAGAAGACTTAAGCTAAGAGCTCTTTTGTTGTTTCTCCTCACCTTGCTTATAGTTTATCTCCTAGACCTTTGGTGTTCCCTCTGTGTTTTAATGTTGTATGCAAGACAGTATTTACTTTATCCCCTGTCTGTCTCGTTTGTCTATACTGTTTGTTAACCTTTACCTGTCCATTCCCTATGGTGGTAATCTGGGTCCTTCTAAGGACTAGATTACAGTGGTCAGGGATTTATAGGAGACAGGGTTTACGCTGGTGGCCTGGACCTCTGTACCATTAACAGTACCTCCAGGTTGAGGGACTAGTCAGGACCCAGTTTAGGGTCAGCATAGACCCCGGTCCACCTCTAGCCAGAGACAGCGTGAAAAGGATTCAGTATTGACCCACAGGATATTATGTCAGGTAATACTATGCTATATATACATGTTAATGTTACCTATTTATATGTTATATAGAATGTTGTCCCACTTGATAGATTACTGACATTATATATTTATACATCTGCTAGACAGCGTGACATTTTCACCGGCCCAAACTATAGATTCTCCCCAGCTACCATGGATCCAGTAGCCCAGCTTGCCCTGCAGTTGCAGAAATTGTCCATGGAGTTTACGGACATTAAGTCCAAGGTTTTGTAACCCCGGAGCAAACCAGATCTGAACCTAAGGTTGCTCTCCCGGACAGGTTCACTGTGGGCGAGACAAATTTTTTACCTTCCGGGAGGCATGTAAATTGTACTTTCGGCTACGGCCTCGGTCATCGGGGAGTGAGGAGCAGAGGGTGGGAATTGTCATCTCGCTCTTACAAGGGGACCCTCAATCCTGGGCGTTCTCTCTTCCTCCGGGCTCCCCGGCCCTCCAGTCAGTAGATCGATTTTTTTGCTGCCCTGGGGCTGGTGTATGATGACCCGGATCGGGTCTCCCTTGCTGAAACGAAGTTACGTAGGATACAGCAGGGAGATCGTCCGGCGGAGGAATTTTCTTCTGAGTTCCGTAGATGGGCCACAGATACTCAGTGGAATGACCCAGCTCTTAGGAGCCAGTTTTGTCAAGGGTTATCTGACAAATTAAAAGATGTTTTGGCTCAGTATGATTCTCCTCCGTCACTGGAGGCTGCTATGGCCCTTGCTATTCGTATTGATAGACGGCTTCGGGGGAGGGGCGAGGTAACTCCGCCCCCTGTTATTACTCCACCCACTACTAAAGTCCCTTATATGGAGGTTCCCCTGGTCTGTTCTGAGGAACCTATGCAGTTGGGTGGGACATCATTTTGTAGGAGGGAATCGGCGGTGCGCCGCAAGACAAGAAGGTGTTTCTTCTGCGGGAGAGAGGGACATTTTGTTGGGGGGTGTCCCTCCCGTGCCTCATTGAGCAAAAAAGTCACCGAAAAACTGTTAATCCCAGGTTGTGTGGTGGACGACAACCTGGGAGTAGGTATTTCGTCCCCAGGTCCGTCTCAATTTCTCGTGCCTGCGGAGGTGGTGGTTGGTGCGAGAGTTGAGAGGATTTCTGTTCTTCTTGATAGTGGGTCTGGGGCTAATATGGTGGACGCTCGGTTTGCCCAGGTGCAAGGTATGCAACTGAGTGTATTGGCCAAACCGATCCCTATACTTTCTATTGACGCCAGACCTCTCGGTCAAGGTAGCTTTGTACAAGCTGTTCATAACATAGACCTTCGAGTAGGGGCAATACATAAAGAACAGTTGTTTGTTATGTGTTGGAGGGTCTTCCTACTCCTATTGTGTTGGGACTTCCCTGGTTGGCTAAACATAACCCAGTGATTGATTGGCAATCCAGAAAGATAAGCCAGTGGGGTGAATTTTGCAAGAATAACTGCATGAACACGGTCATCTGTGCGGTCGTGTCTAGGACTTTGCCTCCTTTTCTGGAGGACTTTGGGGAGATGTTCTCAGAGGAGGGGTGTCAAAAGTTACCTCCTCATCGCACGTATGACTGCTCAATAAAATTGCTTCCTGATGCCTTATCTCGTAGTTTCCCAGGGGCCGGAAAGACGGATGACCCGGTTCCTATCCTTCAGGAAGGAGTGGTGGTGTCGGCTGTGTGCTCTGAGCTTGAGGAGGAGGTGTTGGAGGCTCAGGGGGACGCCCCTGTAGGACCTCCAGGGAAACTGTTTGTTCCTAATCAGTTAAGACAAAAAGTTATCGAGGCACATCATAGTTCTGCTTTAGCAGGACATCCAGGGAGTAAAGCAACTGTGGATCTCCTTTCTCGCCGGTTTTGGTGGCCTAACTTAAATAAAGAGGTAATAACTTTTGTCGCATCCTGTGGAGTTTGTGCTCGCTCTAAGACCCCACATACCCGTCCATCTGGGGTTCCTGAGGAGGAACGATTCTCGTCGTCACTTGCTTCAGTTTGGAGAGGAGTGCTGAATGGTCTGAGTGCTATGGGGAACTGTTTCAAGCGGAGGTCTGATAGGAGGAGAGTGTCTGGTCCGGACCTAGGTGTGAACGATCTGGTGTGGTTGTCTACCAAGAATATAAAACGCAAAGTTCCCTCCTGGAAACTGGGTCCCAGGTTCATCGGTCCATACAGGATCAGTTCTATAATTAATCCTGTGGCATTTCGTCTGGACCTCCCTCCTACGTTTAAAATCCATAATGTATTCCACAAATCGTTGCTTAAGAGGTACGTGGCGCCAGTTATACCGTCACTTCTACCTCCTCCTCCAGTGGTGGTCAATGGTAACTTAGAATTTCAAGTGTTGAAGATCATTGACTCACGTCTGAATGGCCGGTCCCTTCAGTATTTGGTTCATTGGAAGGGATATGGTCCTGAGGAGAGGACGTGGGTCTCTGCGTCTGAGATTAACGCAGATCGATTGGTTCGGACCTTCCACACGACTTACCCGGACAGACCTGCCCTGAGGGTCCGGAGGCCTCTCGTAGAAGGGGGGGTACTGTCATGGGTGCATCGCCACGAAGATTGTCGCGATTGCACATTCTGACTTCTCGCAGCTGAGTTGCTGTTTCTTTGTGTTTGGTAATGAGGGAGTTAATTTTACCTAGCTCTTTGCTAAGACTAGGTCCAGCCTCGCCCGGCTGCTTTTGATTATGTTCTAATTAGCTTCCTTTATATAGCTGCCAGTCTGCTGGTTAGATGCCGGTGAAAGCATTCATACAGACTGCAGATAGGATTGGTTCTGAGAAGACTTAAGCTAAGAGCTCTTTTGTTGTTTCTCCTCACCTTGCTTATAGTTTATCTCCTAGACCTTTGGTGTTCCCTCTGTGTTTTAATGTTGTATGCAAGACAGTATTTACTTTATCCCCTGTCTGTCTCGTTTGTCTATACTGTTTGTTAACCTTTACCTGTCCATTCCCTATGGTGGTAATCAGGGTCCTTCTAAGGACTAGATTACAGTGGTCAGGGATTTATAGGAGACAGGGTTTACGCTGGTGGCCTGGATCTCTGTACCATTAACAGTACCTCCAGGTAGAGGGACTAGTCAGGACCCCAGTTTAGGGTCAGCATAGACCCCGGTCCACCTCTAGCCAGAGACAGCGTGAAAAGGATTCAGTATTGACCCACAGGATATTATGTCAGGTAATACTATGCTATATATGCATGTTAATGTTACCTATTTATATGTTATATAGAATGTTGTCCCACTTGATAGATTACTGACATTATATATTTATACATCTGCTAGACAGCGTGACATTGTCCTCTCCAGAAGCTAACACCCCAAGAAAAAGAATAGTAGGGGGAAAAGGGCTTACAGCAGGGTTATGCTTGCCTGTCCTGAAAATTCAGATCCCTTATCTTCTGCTTCATGTCCATGCATGATATGTGGGGTGGCGGACAAGAGGTAGGTGGCTTATGGACCTCTGCCCGAGTACGTGACTACCAACTGTGTTAAGGTACATTGATCTGACCACACTGATGCGAGAGGATACAAACTGAGAAATTACAGCCTGTACTCGCCGTCGCTACGTGGGTGGAACAGAGTACACAATTACACTCAACCTAGGAAATTTTTCTGAAAAAAAGAAAAAAAAAGCAAAATGGTTAATGCCTAACAAAAGACAGGTCTGAGACAGACCTTGCCTCCACCTGAGACTATAATAAACTGAAGAGCCTGATTCTAGCAGGAGAGGTATAGTCTGCTAAGGAGGAGCCAATTTTCTATTTGATGTATTAATAGTGTCAGCCTCCGGGTGGGAGCAGACTATCCCATGGTTTCTGTGTGCCCCAATGAGATGAATGAGAGAACACAATTGGCGTATGCACATTTTTTGTAGCTAATCAGTATTTTGCCTTAAAAAAAAATGAAGACAAAAAGTATAAATGTTTCCATTGTAGTGTTTAGGATCCACTTCTGCTTTAGACTGGTTAAATACTAAAGTGTTAATTAGGCCTTAGGTTATCTGACATGGAGATAGCCATGGCCATAAGGGCCCCGTCTCAGCGACACACCAGTGATCCCGACAACGATCAGGATCGCTGGTGTGTCTCTACAGGATCGCTGCTGAGCTGCCAAACAGGCAGCGATCAGGGCAGCGACACTGCGGGTAACGTCGCCTAGTTACCCGCAGTGTACAGTACATTGGATACTGGTGCGCTGATGCAGGGAGCTGGTAACCAAGGTACACGTCGGGTTTCCAGGCGCTGTGCGGTGCCTGGAAACCCAACGTGTACCTTGGTTACCAGCTCCCCTGCAGCAGCGCGCTGGTATCCAACGTACACGTCGGGTTTCCAGGCACAGCCCCGCGCCTGGAAACCCGAAGTCTACCTTGGTTACCAGTAGATCGCTGGTCTCCTGCCTGTCACAGTGATCAAAAAAAAGTCCTGGCATTTCTGACACGACCAGCGATTCACAGCAGGGGCCTGATCGCTGGTACGTGTCAGCCATAGCGAGATCGTTGCTGAGATCGCTGTTTAGCAGCGATCTCGCTATGTGAGACGGGGCCCTAAATCTACCAGCTGTAATATAATGAGTGCAGGGATTGCAATCACACCTGAACCCTGGATTTTAGGGGACCCAAAAGGTCCCTTTGACCCACATGAGAAGACTGATATTTAAGACTCGTGATGGTTTGAGGCACACAAATGTCCGGTCATGACAGTGGATAGTAGTATATTTAATAGTTTTTAAGGTTGAATGTAGACATAAGTCCATCAATTACAACCTATAACCTAACATGTTAAACAGAGGAAGGCAAAAACCCCATGAGGCAGATGCTAATTGCCCCATATTAGTGGAAAATTCCTTCCCAACACAAAATATTGCAATCAGTTCTGATCCAGTTATTGTGTGTGCAGCCCAAAAGTATCTATTGATGTAAAAAAGTGGATTTCACCACTTCTAATAGAGCAAGTGAAATCATTTTCAAAATAGATTATTAGATTTAAAGTATTTGTACTGTGATCGATCTTCAGGAGCACTCGGCTTCCTGCTTGCCAGCACATGGTGGTCTCCTGATGATTAACAGTTTGGACTAGTGGCATCATCGTGCTTCTGGCTTGAATTGTGTTATTCGATGCTGTAAGCTGCAGCATCAGAGGCAGGCATTAAAGGTAGCCAGATCAGTGTTCTGGCCAGCTTCAGAACGATGATTACAAGCTCTATAGCAAAGTGTTTTCAAGAGCAAGCTCCTTGCCCAGAGACTGACTACTGCTGATAGATTTGCAGAGGTGGCTGGTTATCTGGGCAATGAATAGTAAACTATGAAATTAAATAATTCCTCCGTTCTTGAGAACAGAAAGGATTTTTGTTATGGCAAATATTTATAATTTGCTTTGATTATCATGCAGACAATTTATATATCTTTGATAATTTAATATTTTTAAATTAGTTTTATAAGTGTTATTCATAAAAGCAGTAACACAGGGCTTTGTATAAAGAGGTGTCTTTGTGTTAAGTTTTGTTTGTTAGAGAAGGCATAGGAAACAGGACAGAAGTTTCAAAGAGAGCAGAATCCATAATTTAAGTTTTTTATTCCAAATTACAATACTTTGTTTCCCCAAGTAAAATATTGTCTTCCTTAGGTAACGTAAAGCTGTAACCCTTTTCATATCTTTGCAATTGTAATAAAAATTTGTGACTGGGAATCTGAGACCAAACAAGCCTGTGCACCAAAAGACACTTGTTGTGTGCCCTCGATAGACTCTGATTTGATCAAAACTGGCAAACGTGTGAAACTATTTGATTTTTCCCTAAAACTTTCCATATAGATTTCTACAGCAATTTTTTTATGAAAAGTAAATCAGCTTGTTTTTATAATCCAAAACAATATCACCAGAGCAGAAAACATATTCAAAATATGTCAAGGTCCCTTGTGCCTCGATGAAGGGACAAAAAAAGTAAGAAGAATTTACACTCCAAAAATGGAATAAACTAATAAAAACATGGAATCAATAGTCCACCAATAAAATTTCATACAGTTTTACTAACGCGTGACAAAAATTAGGCATACACACATATTTACATAGGTAAGGACAAAATAAATACCAAATAGACCCAGGTATTAGTGGCATGCAGTCCACATAGCAGTGTAGCTACTTAGGGGGAGATGGGACGGTCGCCCCCTGGCCCTGCACTCTGAGGGGCTCACCGGGAGCTACGCCACTGTTAACTGTATTGGCGTGCACAGCGAGGAGGAGAGATGAGTATTGTATTTTTTTTATGGGGAGTGCATTATACTGTATGGAGGCCAAAGGGAAATGCATTATACTATATAAAGGCCTATGGGGAGTGTGTTATACACACGTGGTCAAAATTGTTGGTACCCCTTGTTTAATTACAGAAAAAAACACAATGGTCACAGAAATAACTTGATTCTGACAAAAGTAATAATCAAAAATCTATGAAAATGAACAAATGAAAGTCAGACATTGCTTTTCAACCACGCTTCCACAGAATTTTTATAAAAATTAAACGAGGGGTAGCAACAATTATGACCACGTGTGCATATAGGTATATGGGGAGTGAATTATATTATATAGAGACCTATGGGGAGTGCATTACACTATATATAGGCATACGGTGGAGTGCAATATGTTAGGCGCGCAGGAGGCGCACATGGTTCGTGGACCCACTATACTATACCGTGGACCAAGGAGAGCCTGGAGGGGCGTGGCTAAGCGAACACCTGACTTCACTAGAGCCCCTGATGGTGGGGTCGGACTTGGCTCTGGATGGACACCAAATGGTACCTCAGGATAGACCTCAGATGTACAGCAGCTGACCCTCAAAGGGACAGCACACTGTAACGACAGGCGCAGGCAGGTACTGTAGGTATACTGTCTGGCACAGCTGATTCACAGACAGGTGCTGGCAGCCACGTCTGATATACAGACAAGTCAGTACGACTGATCTACCGGCAGGTGCTTGCGGGCACAGCTGATAAACAGGCACAGGTAGGACCCAGTAAGGACTGGACGGACAGCAACAGCTTCAGGAAAAACTGGGTCACAGACAGGAAAGGTTCCAGTCCGCAAATGCAGACAGACGGAACCACAGATGCGGACAGACAGGGAACTACAGATTCCCACAGGACAAAGAAGAGCAGGGTCACATAGAACAGATAGGGTCAGGTACACACAGAACAAAACACAAGGAAAGGTACAGATAGAACCAGGTTCATGGTACTTACAAATAAGTAGCAAATGTACACACAGATCACTAATGTTGCACAGTGACAACAGAATAGAGATAGATACTAATTCAGACACAGCAAGTTTGGAGATGGGTTTTTTTTTTCAGACACTGCAAGTTTTAGAGATAGGTATTGGTTCAGACACTGCAGGTATTAGAGATAGGTATTTGTTCAGACACTTTTGATTTTAGAGATAGTTATTGCTTCAGACACTGCAGGTTTTAAAGATGAGTATTGGTTCAGACTTTGCAGATTTTAGAGATGGGTACTGGTTCAGACACTGCAGGTTTAGAGATAGGTACTGGTACAGACAGCATGTTTAAGGAAAGATCCAGATTTAGATACAAACAGATTCAGGGATAAGTTAATCTAGTTAAGACTAGATCAGGCATAGCTACAGGTCTGGGCATACAGACCCAGGGAAACAGGATCAGGCCTGGGCATACAGCCCAGGGAAAATAGGTTCAGTGACAGAGAAGTTCCCGCGCATGCGCCCAAAGCATGTTGCCAGGAACAAGTGTAAGAGGATTAATAAACGCGGGGTGCCTTTCCTGCTTCGGCTCTGGAACCATCAGGACGGCTCGGGAAGGAATTTTTTTCCACAATGTGAAGCTTACTGTTTGCCACTTGGGGTTTTTTTGCCTTCCTCTGGATCAACATGTTAGGGCAGGTTAGGATAGGATATGGGTTGAACTAGATGGACTTAAAGTCTTCCTTCAACCTTAATAACTATGTTACCTATGTTGCAGCGGGGAAGCTCTTTAGAAAAGGGAGAGATGTGCGGGTCTGACGGGCGAGACAAAGTACCCAGGGAGATCAGGCCCATCAGACATTCCCCTGAGTGAGACACCTGTTGGAGCTAGACTACGTTGTGCTCCTGCTTTGTTATCCGTCCCAGCTATTAGTTTCGCTGACCAGCAAGCTGTGACGGTGACACGTGCACCGCATGCAGTTAGACGGCTAGGCTTGAACCTTGTGAGCAGACTCCCAGACATACCGCGGGGCGAGGATTCGTCCCATCAGTTCCTTCCTCTGGACTAAGTGCGACGTGACGACACTTGTCCCTTCTGCCGGTGCCATCGTTGGATACCCGCATGTAGGAGACTTCATCGAGACGCTCAGCGCTGCTGTTGCCAGTGCCACCGTTGGAACCCTGCGACGCCGCGTGCCGGAGGATCATCGTCTGTTAAGTCATATTACTTTTATTCTTTATTACCGTCGCCCCTTTATCCTGTCACGCACCCAGTTCTGCCCCATTCCCTGCCACTTCCCTGCATCCCTTTGCTCCCTGCGTGGAGGCCGTTGTTTTTGTTTTAATAAATCTGTTAACTCTTTATCTGCCTCCTGTCCGCAGCGACATCCCGCGTTCCTGCGATTTCTACACAAGGACGAGGAGCTTACTGCACAGCCAGGAGTGGTGAATAAGTCGGTGTCCCTGCATGGTGGGGGATGGGAAGTCATGCAGGGACGCAGGCAGTGGTGTTACACATTATACTATGTAGAGGCCTATGTGGAGTGCATTTTACTGTATAGAGGCCTATGGGAAGTGCATTATACTATATGGAGGCCTATGGGGAGTGCATTATACTCTATTTAGGGGCCATCATACAAAGTGGGAGCTAATGGGTCTTTGTACAGTGTTGCGGCCATCAAACAGTTTGGGGGCTATTAAGGGGTCAGTATACTGTGTGGAGGGGTACTATACAGTAAGGGGGCATTATACTGTGTATAGGAGAGCTTCATACTCTAGAGGTGAGCTGTAAAGGGAGTAGACTCGGGACATTATTAAATGTAACTGTGCACTTAGGCTAAGTGCACACGTTCAGGAATATTTGCGTTTTTTTCGCGGGAAAAAAACGCGTCAAAAACGCATGTATTAAGCATCCTATCATTTAGAATGAATTCCGCAATTTTTGTGCACAGGGTGCGTTTTTTTCCGCAAAAAAAAACGCATCGCGGAAAATCTAGCAGCATGTCCATTAATTTTGCGGAATTCTAGCGTTTTTCCCGCTTTATTATTGACCTAGAAAGTTCAGGAAAAAACGCGTCAAATCCGCGCAAAAAAACGCACCAAAAATGAGCAAAATCCGCGCAAAAACGCGCGTTTTTGCCGCGAAAAAAAGTCCGGTTTTGCTCAGGAATATTCTGCAAACATTCTGCAAACGTGTGCACTTAGCCTTATTGTTATAGGGGCACACAGTGGGCATTATTACTTTCTAGGGGGCAAAATCTAGAGGTTTTGTTTACCATCTAGATGGCTCACAAAACCATGCAGAAGGTGCAGTAATAGCGACACATACCAAGTCCTGAGCCACAGCTGCCATATCAGTAGGAGGAGGAGTTTGTGCAGATTGGGAATAGGTGGAGCTGTTCTAGAAATGTGAGAAATCAAACGTGACTTTGTTGTAATCTCTACAGCCAAGTACTGGCTGGAAGAAGTTGTGATGTTGGTTGGGGCCAGATGGAATAGATGGGAAAAATGTACAATTCCCTCAGAAAGAACATCATCTGTAAATCACTATATATAACTGTACTGTAACCTCTTATATGTTCTGCAAGACTGGTATCTTCCACTATATGGTCATCATATGGTAGTAATATCAGTGTTGGTCTTTGCTTAGAGATTATTTTCAGTAACTGCACGGTCATCTGCGGAGGGTCTCCTACATCCAATATTAGGATAAAATTATATTAATGATAATATTAATGATAGAATAGACACGTCTATATTTTATAAATGAATGTGAATTTATTTGATGTCTTTGTAATTAGTGTAATTGCACATTGGAGGAGAGGTGTGCCCACTACATAAGGGGTGGTCCTCTCATGTTAAACCGTACCTGGACCCGTTGAAGCGTCAGTAGGACATGAAGCTGCTATATGGTACGCAAGACAGAATGATGCCGGCTGTTTTCTCTTAAACCTGGATTATTGTTTGTATAATCACTTTGCAATTTTACTGATTTTAACCCCTTTACCCCCGAGGGTGGTTTGCATGTAAATGACCAGGCCAATTTTTACAATTCTGACCACAGTCCCTTTATGAGGTTATAACTCTGCAACGCTTCAACGGATCTTTGCAATTCTGAGATTGTTTTTTCGTGACATATTGTACTTCACGTTAGTGGTAACATTTCTTCAATATAACTTACGTTTATTTGTGAAAAAAAAGGGAAATTTGGCGAAAATTTTTCAATTTTTAATTTTTATGCCTTTAAATCAGAGAGATATTGCGCACAAAATAGTTAATAAATTCCATTTTCCACATGTCTACTTTACATCAGCACAATTTTGGAACCAACATTTTTTTTTTGTTAGGAAGTTATAAGGGTTAAAAGTTGACCAGCGATTTCTCATTTTTACAACACCATTTTTTTTAGGTACCACATCACATTTGAAGTCACTTTGAGGGGTCTATATGATAGAAAATACCCAAAAGTGACACTATTCTTAAAACTGCACCTCTGAAGGTGCTCAAAACCGCATTCAAGAAGTTTATTAACCCTTCAGGTACTTCACATGAATTTTTGGAATGTTTAAAAAAAAAATGAACATTTAACTTTTTTTCACAAAAAATTTACTTCAGATCCAATTTTTTTTTACTTTACCAAATGTAACAGGAGAAATTGGACTTCAAAAGTTGTTGTGCAATTTGTCCTGAGTACGCTGATACCTCATATGTGGGGGGGAACCACTGTTTGGGCACACATGGCAGAGCTTGGAAGGAGCGCCGTTTGACTTTTCAATGCAAAATTGGCTGGAATTGAGATAGGACGCCATGTTGTGTTTGGAGAGTTCCTGATGTGCCTAAACAGTGGAAACCCCGCACAAGTAACACCATTTGTGAAAGTAGACCCCCTAAGGAACTTATCTACAGTAAATGTGTGGTTAGCATTTTGAATCCCCAAGTGCTTCACAGAAGTTTATAACGTGGAGCCGTAAAAATAAAAAATCATTTTTTTCCACAAAAATGATCTTTTCGCCCCAATTTTTTACTTTCCCAAGGGTAACAGGAGAAATTGGACCCCAAAAGTAGTTGTGCAATTTGTCCTGAGTATGCGGATACCCCATATGTGGGGGTAATCCACTGTTTGGGCGCATGTCAGCGCTCGGAAGTGAAGGAGCCACGTTTGACTTTTTCCACGCAGAATTGGCTGAAATTGAGATCAGACGCCATGTCGTGTTTGGAGAGCCCCTGATGTGCCTAAACAGTGGAAACCCCCCAATTCTAACTCCAACCTTAACCCCAACACACCCCTAGCCATAACCCTAAGCTCAAACCTAACCCTAACACACCCCTATCCCTAATCCCAACCCTAACCCTAATCCCAACCGTAACCGTAATCAAAACCCTAACCCCCAATTCTAGCCCTAACCCTAACTTTAGCCCTAACCCTAACTTTAGCCCCAACTCTAACCCCAACTTTAGTCCCAACCCTAATCCCAACTTTAGCCCCAACCCTAATGGGAAAATTGGAATAAAAAAAGTATTTATTTTATTATTTTTCCCTAACTAAGGGGTGATAAAGGGGGGTTTGATTTACTATTTATAACAGGTTTTTCTGTTTAGCAGTTGTCACACTAAAAGACGCTTTTTATTGCAAAAAATAGTTTTTGCATCACCACATTTAGAGCTATAATTTTTCCATATTTTGGCCCACAGAGTCATGTGAGGTCTTCTTTTTTGCGGGACGAGTTGACGTTTTTATTGGTACCATTTTCGGGCACATGACATTTTTTGATCGCTTTCTACTCCGATTTTTGGGAGACAGAAGGAGCAAAAACCAGCAGTTCATGAATTTCTTTTGGAGGGGAGCGTTTACACCGCTCCACGCGTGGTAAAATTGATAAGGCAGTTTTATTTTTCGGGTCAGTACGATTACAGCGATATTTATTTTTTTTAATGTTTTGGCGCTTTTATATAATAAAAACTATTTTATAGAAAAAAATAATTATTTTTGCATCGCTTTATTCTGAGAGCTATAACTTTTTTATTTTTTCCCTGATGACGCTGTATGATGGCCTGTTTTTTTGCGTGACAAGATGACGTTTTCAGCGGAACCATGTTTATTTATATCCGTTTTTTTATCGCGTGTTATTCCACTTTTTGTTCAGCGGTATGATGATAAAGCATTGGGTTTTTTTGTTGGGTTTTTTTATGGTGTTCACCAAAGGGGTTATCTAGTGGGACAGTTTTATAGGTCAGGTCGTTACGGATGCGGAAATACCAAATATGTGTACTTTTGTTGTTTAGATTTTTTTTTTTTATTCAAATATTTATTTAGTGATAGAATAAATAATTGATGTTTTTATTACTTTTTAAATATTTTTACAATTATTTAAAAACATTTTTTTATTTAATTCTTACTTTTACACTTTGTCCCACTGTGGGACAATGATTTTGTGCAGGCTGATCGCTTCTATAGCATGCAGGAGAAGCAGCATTTGTATGCTACAGGAGCTGTCAGCGCTGCAGCTTCTGTGCACTAACATGTGAGACTTCATGACATGCACTGCGCATGATAGGAAGTTTCACTGCTCTGGAGACCCGATGTCGATCCAAAGGCAGAGAGGCTGTCAGCCCCTGTGGCGGGTCCAGAACACTGTGATCATGTTTGATCGCAGTGTTCCAGGGGTTAAAGTGCCGGGTGTCAGCTGTGAGAATCGGCGATCGGCCGCACTCCCCCCGTGAGCGCGGCAGATCGCACATGACATACTATTCCGTCCATGGGCAGATAGGCCCAGGGCACATGGACGGGATAGTACGTCAGAGGTCAGAAAGGGGTTAAAACCTTCACCTCCACAGTGATAGCTGTTTTCTATATTACATTCTCTGCATAAGATGAGGATTTTGAAGCAGATTTTCAGTGTGGATAAATCTACTCAAACAATCTGCAAATACGCCACATATGAACATGACTTATAGTTATGTATATTTTCTGTATATTGCATTGTCGAGGATGAAGACAGCAGAGAGAAGCTGTTCAGTGTGAGAAGCTGTGGATCAAGCACTGCTCAGCAATCACCATCGCTATGGTAACAGTACAACAAACCCAGAGTCCTAGCACTCCTGCCTGTAACCTTTGATTGGCTGAGTCCTCTGTTCTCCAGCACTAATTGGTCATTGGGATTGTCAGCCTGAAAAAAAAGTAGCCTAGCAAGTTTATGTATAGTGACAGTCAACAGAAATCTGAGCAGACTCTGCCTGCCGGTCGCTTTATTCAGCATTTAACCGCGTGTTCTTATTTTTGGGGAAATATGTTTTTACAAGGAGTCAAGATTTAATCCCTTTTGGACAAAGCTTTAGCAGTACAATAATAATTATACTAATATTGAGATTGATAAACCAGTGCTTACTGTAATATGGTGCTAGGCAAGAGGTTTTCTAAGGACATGAGTCCAATGCTTCCTTCAGTGGAAGAAGCAAAGGATGCGGAAGAGGAAGAAGTCAACCATTCCTTGGGAGGAATTCCTAGCAGACCACCCAGCAGACCACTGTCACAACTGAGCCGAGGAAGTGTCAGTAGTAAAGTAAGTTATTTATATAATGTGTGTAAGGCCGGGATCACACTTGCGAGAAACTCGCACAATTCTCGTGCGAGTCTCTCGCATCAACACCCGGCACTCGGACCAGAGCGTGCGGCTGCATAGAAATACATGCGCCAGGTGTTGATGCGAGAGACTCACACGAAATTGTGTGAGTTTCTTGCAAGTGTGATCCCGGCCTATAGAAGATGGTATGTAGAACAGAAGATCTGTCATAATATAAGGCGAAATCTCGCCAAGACGTAGCTGTGTATACGTGTGTATGTATATGTATTTATACGATACAAAAAAAGGGGAATTTGAGGGCACCACAATAAATCAGAACGGGGATCTGTGACTACACACTGTAATAAATATATTGAACAAGAAGAAGAAGCGGTGTGTATAGAAGTCACGATCACACCGCTTCTTCTTCTTGTTCAATATATGTATATATACAGTACAGACCAAAAGTTTGGACACACCTTCTCATTCAAAGATTCTTCTGTATTTTCATGACTATGAAAATTGTAGAATCACACTGAAGGCATCAAAACTATGAATTAACACATGTGGAATTATACATTACACTTTACAAAAAAGTGTGAAACAACTGAAAATATGTCTTATATTCTAGGTTCTTCAAAGTAGCCACCTTTTGCTTTGATTACTGCTTTGCACGCAGAAAATGTGGACGGATGGACTCTACATGCCTAGTTCCCACCGTGAAGCATGGAGGAGGTGGTGTGATGGTGTGGGGGTGCTTTGCTGGTGACACTGTTGGGGATTATTCAAAATTGAAGCGGTGAGCGGTGCAGCTCACCCCAAACCATGCGATTGGGTTCAGGTCTGGTGACTGTGGAGGCCAGGTCATCTGGCATAGCGCCCCAACACTCTCCTTCTTGGTCAAATAGCCCTTACACAGCCTGGAGGTGTGTTTGGGGTCATTGCCCTGTTGAAAAATAAATGATGGTCCAACTAAACGCAAACTGGATGGAATAGCATGCTGCTGCAAGATGCTGTGGTAGCCATGCTGGTTCAGTATGCCTTCAATTTTGAATAAATCCCCAACAGTGTCTCCAGCAAAGCACCCCCACATCATCACCCCACCTCCTCCATGCTTCACGGTGGGAACCAGGCATGTAGAGTCCATCCGTTCACCTTTTCTGCATGCAAAGCAGTAATCAAAGCAAAAGGTGGCTACTTTGAAGAACCTAGAATATAAGACATTTTCAGTTGTTTCACACTTTTTTGTAAAGTGTAATGTATAATTCCACATGTGTTGATTCATAGTTTTGATGCCTTCAGTGTGATTCTACAATTTTCACAGTCATGAAAATACAGAAAAATCGTAGAATGAGAAGGTGTGTCCAAACTTTTGGTCTGTACTGTATGTATATATATATATATATATATATATATATATATATATATATATATATATATATATATATATATATATATACAGCTCTGGCAAAAATTAAGAGACCACTTTCAAATCTTCAGTTTGTCTGATTTTTCTCTTTATAGGTATATTTTTGAGTAAAATGCAAATTGTTCTTTTAGTCTATAAACTTCAGACAACATGTCTCCGAATTTCCAAGCAATAAATTTTGTACTTTTTTTCTGACAAAGAAAAATGTTCAACATTAAAAAAAACAAACAGTGCTTTCAGACCTCAAATAATTCAAAGAAAACAAGTTCATAATCATTTAGAAACAATACTAATGTTTTAACTCAGGAAGAGTTCTGAAATCAATATTTTGTGGAATAACCATGATTTTTAAAAACAGCTTTCATGCGTCTTTGCATGCTTTCCACCAGTCTTTCACACTGCTTCTGGCGCAAAATTTTAAGCAGTTCTTCTTTGTTTGATGGCTTGTGACTATCCATCTTCCTCTTGATTACATTCCAGAAGTTTTCAATGGGGTTCAAGTCTGGAGAATGGGCTGCCCATGACAGGGTTTTGATGTGATGGTCTCTTATTTTTGCCAGAGCTGTGTGTATATATAAGCTTAAAATTGTTCCACAAAATTACATATTTCCCCAGAAAATTATTGTAAGTACACATTTTTTTATTATACTCGCAAATTGGACATAATTTCACCCAAAACCCTCAAAATGGTCCTGACAAAATTGTTAGCGCCTTTCCAAAATTGAGGATAAACAACTTTGTTTCAAGCATGTGATGCTTGTTCCAGCTCACCTGTGGCGGGTTACAGGTGTGTGCAATATGAAAATCTCACCTGAAACCAGATGAAAAGGGGAGAAGTTGACTAAATCTTTGCATTGTGTGTTTTTTGTGTGCCACACTAAGCATGGAGATCAGAAAAAGGAGAAGAGAACCAAAATTGTTGAAAAATATCAATCTCAAGGTTACATGCATATCTTCAGAGATCTTGATGTTCTTTTGTCCACAGTGCACAACATAATCAAGAAGTTTACAACCCATGGCACTAGTGGTAGCTACTCTCCCTGATCGTGGACGGCAGACAAAAATTGATGAAAGGTTGCAGCACAGTACAGTCATGGCCAAAAGTTTTGAGAATGACACAAATGTTATATTTTCACATGATCTGCTGCCCTCTGGTTTTTATGTGTGTTTGACAGATGTTTTAATCACAGACAGAAATATAATAATTGCAAACATATGAGTAACAAAAGCTTATATTGACAGAATGAGTTAATGCAGCAAGTCAATATTTGCAGTGTTGACCCTTCTTCTTCAGGACCTCTGCAATTCTCCCTGGCATGCTCTCAATCAACTTCTGGACCAAATCCTGACTGATAGCAGTCCATTCTTGCACAATCAATGCTTTAATTTTGTCAGAATTTTTAGGTTTTTGTTTGTCCACCCGTCTCTTGATGATTGACCACAAGTTCTCAATGGGATTAAGATCTGGGAAGTTTCCAGGCCATGGACCCAAAATCTCTATGTTTTGTTCCCTGAGCCATTTAGTTATCACCTTTGCTTTATGGCAAGGTGCTCCATCATGCTGGAAAAGGCATTGTTGATCGCCAAACTGCTCTTGGAGGGTTGGGAGAAGTTGCTCTTGGAGGACATTCTGGTACCATTCTTTATTCATGGCTGTGTTTTTAGGCAAGACTGTGAGAGAGCCGATTCCCTTGGCTGAGAAGCAACCCCACACATGAATGGTTTCAGGATGCTTAACAGTTGGCATGAGACAAGGCTGGTGGTAGCGCTCACCTTGTCTTTTCCGAATGAGGCGTTTTCCTGATGTCCCAAACAATCGAAAAGGGGATTCATCAGAGAAAATAACTTTACCCCAGTCCTCAGCAGTCCACTGCCTGTACCTTTTGCAGAATATCAGTCTGTCCATGATGTTTTTTCTGGAGAGAAGTGGTTTCTTTGCTGCCCTCCTTGAGACCAGGCCTTGCTCCAAGAGTCTCCGCCTCACAATGCGTGCAGATGCACTCACACCTGCCTGCTGCCATTCCTGAGCAAGCTCTGCACTGCTGGTAGCCCGATCCCGCAGCTGAAACACTTTTAAGAGACGGTCCTGGCGCTTGCTGGTCTTTCTTGGGTGCCCTGAAGCCTTTTTGGCAACAATGGAACCTCTCTCCTTGAAGTTCTTGATGATGCGATAGATTGTTGACTGAGGTGCAATCTTTCTAGCTGCGATACTCTTCCCTGTTAGACCATTTTTGTGCATTGCAATGATGACTGCACTGTTTCTTTAGAGATAACCATGGTTAACAGAAGAGAAACAATGATGCCAAGCACCAGCCTCCTTTTAAAGTGTCCAATGGTGTCATTCTTACTTAATCATGACAGATTGATCTCCAGCCATGTCCTCATCAACACCCACACCTGTGTTAATGGAGAAATCACTGAAAAGAGGTTAGCTGGTCCTTTTAAGGCAGGGCTGCAATGATGTTGAAACGTGTTTTGGGGGATAAAGTTCATTTTCTAGCCAAATATTGACTTTGCAAGTAATTGCTGTTAAGCTGATCACTCTTTATAACATTCTGGAGTATATGCAAATTGCCATTAGAAAAAGTGAAGCAGTAGACTTTGTAAAAATTAATACTTGTGTCATTCTCAAAACTTTTGGCCATGACTGTATAGTCCCTTTGGTGGATAAGCGACCCCAGTCAAGTTCCAAACAAATGCAAGCTGTCCTGCAGGCTCAGGGAGCATCAGTGTCAGCGTGAACTATCCGTTGCCATTTGAATGAAATTAAACACTATGGCAGGAGACCCAGGAGAACCCACTGCTGACACAGAGACATGAAAAAGCGACACTGCAGTTTGCCAAAATGTACATGAGTATGCCAAAATGGTTTTGCGTAAGCGTCAAGTGGACAGGCGAGACCAAAATAGAGCTTTTTGCAAAGCACATCATTCTACTATTTACTGAAAACGGAATAAGGCCTATAAAGAAAAGAACACAGTACCTACAGTCAAATGTGGGGGTTCAAAGATGTTTTTGTTTTTTTTTCTGCCTCTGACACTGGGTAACTTGACTGTGACCAAGGCATCCATGAAATCTGAAGATTAGCAAAGGATTTTGGGTCACAATTTATTGCCCAGTGTCAGTTAGCTGGGTTGGCGTGCTAGGCCATGGGTCTTCCAGCAGGACAATGACCACAAACATATTTCAAGAAGCACCCAGAAATGGATGTAAACAAATCACTGGAGAGTTCTGAAGTGGCCAGCAATGATCAGAATCTAAATCCCATTGAACACCTGGGGAGAGATATTAAAATTGCCGCTGGGAGAATAAATCCTTCAAATATTAGAGACCTAGAGCAGCTTACAAAAGAAGAGTGGTCCAAAATTCCAGTTAAGTGGTGTAAAACGCTTGTTGATGGTTATAGGAAGCGATTTATTGCAGTTATTTAATCTAAAGGATGTGCAACCAAATATTAAATTGGGGCTGCCAATAATTTTGTCTGGCCATTTTGGGGGTTTTGTGTGAAATTATGTCCAATTTGCCTTTTGTTCTCTGTTTTTGGTGTTACTTAAATAAACAAGTATGTAACAAAACGTGTAATTGCACAAGTTTTCTGGGAGAAATACTTTATTTTCTGGAACATTTTCAAGGGTGTCAACACTTTCGGCCATGACTGTGTGCGTGTTTGTGTGTGTGTGTGTGTGTGTGTGTGTGTGTAGTATATATATATATATATATATATATATATATATTATATATATATATATATATATATATTGGTATGGCAACTGGCCATGTGGTTAATGGGAGGTATGTATCACAGAGGTGGGTAGCCCTGTGATGGAAACCTGGGCTTGTTTTGCTATTTTGCTATTACTATGCATTGGGAAGGTTTCCAGGTGACTTGAAGAGGTAGGTGGGTCCTGTCACCTACATACCCACCCCACAGGGGGTGTGTCTGAACATCCAAGATGGAGTCTGTATGTTTGTGCATGCGCGGCAGTGCTGGCTAGAGTGAGCCAGGGTGAGAAAGCCTGTGAACTACCTCCGAATGGTTGCCAGTCAGTGCACGGGCTGCTGCATATCACCAAGTACCTAAGCTTCGATTTATGCTGTGCCTTAATAAAGGGAATGGACTTTTTAACCCTGAGTGTCTCAGCGTATTCCTCAACGACCAGCCAAGTGAGTACTCCCCATCCACAGATAGTGGAGATACGTTACAATATATATATACTAGCTATGAACCCGTTCTACCCCCAGGTGGCGAGCATTTTTATTGGTATATGGTCTCCCATCCTGGTATGTGCTGTCCCCTCACCCCCACAGTCCTGGTATGAATAGCACCCCATTCCTCATCCTGGTATGTATGGTCCCCTCACCCCCCAATCCTGGTATGCATGGTACCCACTCATCCGTATCCTGGTATGCATGGTACCCCCTCATCCCTATCCTGGTATGCATGGTACCCCCTCATCCTTATCCTGGTATTCATGGTTCCCTCACACCCCAATCCTGATATGCATGGACCCCTCACCCCCCCAATCCTGGAATACATGGTCCCCTCAGCCCCCAATCCTGGTATGCATGGTCCCCTCACCCCCCAATCTTGGAATGCATGGTCACCTCACCCCCAATCCTGGCATTCATAGTCCCCTCACCCATCTATCCTGGTATGCATGGTCCCTCTCACCCCCCCAATCCTGGTATGCATGGTCCGCTCATCCCCCTATCCTGGTATGCATGATCCCCTCACCCCAATCCTGTTATGCATTGTTCCCTCACCCCCCTATCCTGGTATGCATGGTCCCCCCTTCATCCCTATCCTAGGATGTATGGTACCCCCTCACCTCCCAATCCTGGTATGCATGGTCCCCTCATCCCCAAACCTGGTATGCATGGTACCCCTCATGCCCAATCCTGGTATGCATGGTACCCCTCATCCCCCAATCCTGGTATGCATGGTACCCCTAACTCCCCAATCCTGATATGCATGGTCCCCTCACCCCCCAATCCTGGTATGCATGGTCCTCTCACCCCCCATCCTGGTATGCATGGTCATCTCACCCCCCTATCCTGGTATGCATGGTCCCCTCACCCCGATCCTAGTATGCATGCTACCTCTCCACCCCCTATCCTGGTATACAGTGTCTTCAATAAAATGGTGCCTGAGATTGCAGTATGCGCTTGCGCTGATTCCATCACCAATTTATTGAAGAAATGTACTACAATGTCAACATAGCAGTGTGCATGAGCTGGCCATAGGGATAATGAAGGTGGTATGCGCACACACTGACTCCGGCGTCACACTGTGCAGGCGCCACACATTACGGCTTCGGACAGAAGGACGCATCCACTGTTATATATAAGATTTCATGTTATAAATGAGAACTACTGGGTCTTTTCTAGATTGTACCAAGATCAGAGAGAGCAAGGTTCATGACTGAAGAAGATGTGAAGCAGGAAACTAAGGAGGATATACCCACAGAAAAAGGCCAAGAACAGACAGTACCAGATAAACTCCAAGAAGTTACTAGCAAAGCTGAAGACACTAAACCTGAAGACTGGGACACAGATTTAGAAATTAAAGGTTTGTTCATAGACCCGGATATCTGAATTAAAATATCAATCACATTCCAGCACGCGTTATCTGTAAGAGCTGGATGGCACATGAAACGTGACCTTTAGATCTGATCAAAGCTTCAAAAGAGATGGGAGATGCCAAAGAATTCTGGCTCAGTTTGGGTCATAAGCTGACATACCTTGCATCAGAGATTTTCAGTTTTTTCAGACACCTTTTGCACCTACACTAGGCAGTCTTAAAAAATGTCTAGAAAAGGAACATAACTAAAACCACCCCAATCAGAAGGTTTGAGTCAAACTGGTTGCTAGGGATACTTTGACTTATAATTTCTTTCAATAGCCTGTGGTTGTTAGTTAGGCAGTATACAGTGGATAAAAAGTATACACACCCTGTTAAATTGCCAGGTTTTTGACTTTTTCCACCTTTAATGTCAACCATAATCTGTACAAATCCATTGAGAAACAAACTGAAATTATTTTAACCCCTTCAATGTTTGCACGTTAATGACCGGGCCAATTTTTACAATTCTGACCACTGTCTCTTTATGAGGTTATAACTCTGGAACGCTTCAACGGATCTTCGCGATTCTGAGATTGTTTTCTCGTGACATATTGTACTTCACGTTATTGGTAAAATTTCTTCGATATACCTTGCGTTTATTTTTGAAAAAAAACGCAAATATGGCGAAAATTTTGAAAATTTTGTCATTTTCAAACTTTGAATTTTTTTCCCTTAAAACAGAGAAATATGTCACACAAAATAGTTAAGAAATAACATTTCCCACATGTCTACTTTACATCAGCACAATTTTGGAACCAAAATTTTTTTTGTTAGGAAATTATAAGGGTTAAAAGTTGACCAGTGATTTCTCATTTTTACAACAAAATTTACAAAGCCATTTTTTAGGGACCACCTCACATTTGAAGTCACTTTGACGGGTCTATATAGCAGAAAATGCCCAAAAGTGACAACATTCTAAAAACTGTACCCTCAAGGTACTCAAAACCACATTCAAGAAGTTTATTAACCCTTCAGGTGATTCACAGGAGCTGAAGCAACGTGGAAGGAAAAAATTAATATTTAACTTTTTAGCCACAAAAATGATCTTTTACAAACTTTTTTTATTTTCACAAGGGTAAAAGGAGAAAATGGGCAGATAAAGTTGTTGTGCAATTTCTCCTGAGAACGCCAATACCCCATATGTGGGGAAAACCACTGCTTGGGCACACGGCAGAGCTCGTAAGGGAAGGAGCACCGTTTTACTTTTTCAAACTAAAATTGGCTGGAGTTGAGATTGGACGCCATGTCGTGTTTCGAGAGCCCCTGATACGCCTAAACAGTGGAAACCCCCACAAGTGACACCATTTTGGAAACTAGACCCCCTAAGGAACTTATCTAGATCTGTTGTGAGCACTTTGAACCCCAAAGTGTTTCACAAAAGTTTATAATGCCTGGGTGTGAAAAAAAAAAAAAAAAACAATTTTCCACAAAAAGATTTTTTAGTCCCAAATTTTTGATTTTTCCCAAGGAAATTGGACCCCAAAAGTTGTTGTCCAATTTGTCCTGAGTACGCTGATACCCCATATGTGGGGGGGGGGGAAACTGTTTGGGCGCACGGCAGGGCTTGGAAAGGAAGCAGTAACGTTTTGGAATGCAAACATTGATAGGGGTCATGTTCCGTTTGTAGTGCCCCAGATGAGCCTAAACAGTGGAAACCCCCCACAAGTGACCCCATTTTGGAAGATAGACCCCCTAAGGAACTTATCTAGATATTTGGTGAGCACTTTGAACCCCCAAGTGCTTCACACAAGTTTATAATGCCCGGGCATGAAAATAAAAAATCCTATTTTTTTCCCACAAAAATTATCTCTTAGTCACTAATTTGTTATTTTCCCATAGGTAACAGGAGAAATTGGACCACAAAATTTGTTGTCCATTTGTCCTGAGTACGCTGATACCCCATATGTGGGGGGAACCACTGTTTGGGCGCACAGCAGAGCTCGGAATGGAAGGAGCACCATTTGACTTTTTCCAACCAAAATTGGCTGGAATTGAGATTGGACGCCATGTTGCATTTGGAGAGCCCCTGATGTGCCTAAACAGTGGAAACCCCTCACAAGTGACCCCATTTGGGAAACTAGACCCCCTAAGGAACTTATCTAGATCTTTGGTGAGCAATTTGAACCCCCAAGTGCTTCACACAAGTTTATAACGTAGAGCCGTAAAATTAAAAAATCATATTTTTTCCACAAAATTGATCTTTTCACCCCAATTTTTATTTTCCCAAGGGTAACAAGACTCCAAAAGTTATTGTGCAATTTGTCCTGAGTACACTGATACCCCATATGTGGGGGTAAACCACTGTTTGGGTGCATGGCAGAGTTTGGAAGGGAAGGAGCGCCGTTTGACTTTTTCAACGCAGAAATGGCTGGATGCCATGTCATGTTTGGAGAGCTCCTGATCTGCCTAAACAGTGGAAACCCCCCACAAATGACACCATTTTGGAAACTAGACCCCTCAAGGAACTTATCTAGATGTGTGGTGAGCACTTTGAACCCCAAAGTGCTTCACAGAAGTTTATAACGTACAGCCGTAAAATAAAAAAATCTCTTTTTTTTTTTTACAAAAATGATTTTTTCGCCCCCAATATTTTATTTTCACAAGGGTAACAGGAGAAATTGGACCCCAAAAGTTGTTGTTCAATTTGTCCTGAGTATGCTGATACCCAATATGTGGGAGTAAACTACTGTATGGGCGCACGTCGGGGCTCGGAAGGGAAGTAGTGACGTTTTGGATTGCAGACTTTGATGGAATGGTCTGGGGGAGTCATGTCGCATTTGGAGAGCCCCTGATGCGCCTAAACAGTGGAAACCCCCACAAGTGACCCCATTTTGGAAAATAGACCCCACAAGGAACTTATCTAGATGTGTGGTGAGCACTTTGAACCCGAAGTGCTTCACAGAAGTTTATAACGTACAGCCGTAAAAATAAAAAATCCTTTTTTTTTTTTTACAAAAATGATTTTTTCGCCCCCAATATTTTATTTTCACAAGGGTAACAGGAGAAATTGGACCCCAAAAGTTGTTGTCCAATTTGTCCTGAGTATGCTGATACCCAATATGTGGGAGTAAACTACTGTATGGGCGCACGTCGGGGCTCGGAAGGGAAGTAGTGACGTTTTGGATTGCAGACTTTGATGGAATGGTCTGTGGAGTCATGTAGCATTTGGAGAGCCCCTGATGCGCCTAAACAGTGGAAACCCCCACAAGTGACCCCATTTTGGAAAATAGACCCCACAAGGAACTTATCTAGATGTGTGGTGAGCACTTTGAACCCCGAAGTGCTTCACAGAAGTTTATAACGTACAGCCATAAAAATAAAAAATCCTTTTTTTTTTTACAAAAATGATTTTTTCGCCCCCAATATTTTATTTTCACAAGGGTAACAGGAGAAATTGGACCCCAAAAATTGTTGTCCAATTTGTCCTGAGTACGCTGATACACAATATGTGGGAGTAAACTACTGTATGGGCGCACGTCGGGGCTCGGAAGGGAAGTAGTGACGTTTTGGATTGCAGACTTTGATGGAATGGTCTGGGGCGTCATGTCGCATTTGGAGAGCCCCTGATGCGCCTAAACAGTGGAAACTCCCCACAAGTGACCCCATTTTGGAAAATAGACCCCACAAGGAACTTATCTAGAAGTGTGTTGAGCACTATGAAGCCCCAAGTGCTTCACAGAAGTTTTATAACATACAACCGTAAAAACAAAAAAATCATTTTTTTTTTACAAAAATGATTTTGTCGCCCCCAGTTTTTTATTTTCCCAAGGGTAACAGAAGAAATAGGACAAATTGCACAATAACTCTTGTGGTCCAGAGTACGCTGATACCCCATATGCGGGGGTAAAATACTGTTTAGGCGCATGGCAGAGCTCAGAAGTGAAGGAGCACCGTTTGACTTTTTAAACGCAGAATTGGCTGGAATTGAGATCAGACGCCATGTCACATTTGGAGAGCCCCTGATGTGCCTAAACAGCAGAAACCCCCCAATTCTAACTCCAACCCTAACCCCAACACACCCCTAACCCTAGTCCCAACCCTAACCACAAACCTAACCCTAACATACCCCTAACCGTAATCCCAACCCTACCCTAATCCTAACGTTAGCGCCAACCCTAACCCTAACTTTAGCCGCAACCCTAACCCTAACGGGAAAATGGAAATAAATACATTTTTTTAATTTTATTTTTTTTCCATAACTAAGGGGTGATAAAAGGGGTTTGATTTACTATTTATAGCGGGTTTTTATGATTGGCAGCTGTCACGCTAAAAGACGCTTTTTATTGCAAAAAATAGTTTTTTGCATCACCACATTTTGAGAGCTATAATTTTTGCATATTTTGGCCCACAGAGTCATGTGAGGTCTTATTTTTTGCGGTACGAGTTGACGTTTTTATTGGTACCATTTTTGAGCATGTGAAATTTTTTGATCGCTTTTTATTTAGATTTTTGGGAGGTTAGAATGAACAAAAATCAGCAATTCATTAATTTCTTTTGGGGGAGGCGTTTATACCGTTCCGCGTGTGGTAAAATTGATAAAGCAGTTTTATTCTTCGGGTCAGTACGATTACGGCGATACCTCATTTATATCATTTTTTTATGTTTTGGCGCTTTTATAGAATGAAAACAATTTTATATAAAAAATCATTATTTTTGCATCGCTTTATTCTGCGAGCTATAACTTTTTATTTTTTCGCTGATGATGCTGTATGACGACTCGTTTTTTGCGGGATAATATGAAGTTTTCAGCGGTACCATGTTTATTTATATCGGTCTTTTTGATCGCGTGTTATTCCACTTTTGTTCGGCGGTATGATGATAAAGCATTGATTTTTTTTTTTTTTTTTTTTTTTTTTTAAGGGGTTCACTAAAGGGGTTAACTAGTGGGACAGTTTTATAGGGGGGGTCGTTACGGACGCGGCGATACCAAATATGTGTACTTTTATTGTTTTGTTTTTTTTATTTACAGGAAAAAATGAATTTATTGGGGAATATATTTTTTTTTTTTATGATTTTTTTTACCACTTTTTATTTTTATTTTTTTTACTTTTTGACTTTGTCCCAGGGTGGGACATCACAGTATTTTAGCAGATCGCTGGTGTGACAGTGTGCACAGCACTCTGTCACACCAGCGATCGCTCTGTCATCGCTGCAGGCTTCCTCAGCGCCTGCTCTCAGCAGGCACTGAGGAAGCCGCCTCCCTGCAGGACCCCGGCGCCATCTTGGATCCGGGGACCTGGAGGGAGGACGGACCCTCGGAACAGCGCGACACATCGCGCTGCTCTGAGGGTCTCAGGGGAGCGCGCAGGGAGCCCCCTGCCTACGCGATCCTCCCCTGTGCCCCCAGTACACCGCGATCATGTTTGATCGCGGTGTGCCAGGGGTTAATGTGCCGGGAGCGGTCCGTGACCGCTCCTGACACATAGTGCTCGGTGTCAGCTGTGATAAACAGCTGAAACCCGGCCGCGATCAGCTGCGCTCCCCCCGGGAGCGCAGCTGATCGCCCATGACGTACTATTCCGTCCATGGGAATTAGGTCCAGGGTCACATGGACGGAATAGTACGTCTGATGGAATAAAGGGGTTAAGAGATAAAATAAAAATAACAAAGCTAAAATAATGTGGTTGCATAAGTGTGAACACTTTATTATAATTGGGGATGTGGTTGGGTTCAGAATTAGCCAAACACATTTAAGTTCATGTTAAATAGTAGTATAAAACTGCCATCATTTTACAGTTATTCTGATTAGCCCCATATAAAGTTTAGCTGTACTGGTAGGATTTTCCTGACATTTTCTTAGTTGCATTTTACAGCAAAGGCCATTGCTTATAAACAGCGTATAACACAGCAAAGGGATCTTATTGTTGAAAGTCATCAGTCAGGAGAAGGGTACAAAAAAATTCCAAAGCATTGGATATATAATTTAAGGCTATATTCATATATTGCATTTTTTGCTGCTTTTTTTATCCACATTTTCAGATGCGTTTTACTGTAACCAGCAAAAACTATAACATTTCAGAAATCTCATGCACACACACATTGTTTTTTTTGTACTGACTGATCTGGGAAACTGCTGCGTTTTTGAAAACTGCAGTGTGTCACTTCTTTCAGCGTTTTTGCAACCAAAGAAAGTGCAAAAACGCAGCAAAAAACCCAGGTATCAGGTTTTGGTGCAAAAACCTTAGGGAAGTTGCATCATGATTTTTTGGGGGGCACTAAACTTTATCAGTATGCACAAGAGACAACAAAATGCAGCAAACCTGCTTTTTGAAAGCAACTTCTTTACTGCCCAGAGAGCAGGTTTTGCCTGCAGAAAATAAAACGCAACGTGTGAACATAGCCTATCACTGTGAAGATAGTCCTCAAGGAGTGGCTTAAATTTGGCACAACAGTGACATTACCTAGAACTGGATGGACCTCCAAAGTTTATGAAAAGACAAGAAGAAAATTGGTCCCGGAGACTGCCAAGAAGCCTAGAGCAGCATTAAACATTTTTTTTACATGACAAAAACATGCATTTTAACAGAGTGTAGACTTTTTATATCAACTGACATGACAGTCGATCAGATCAAAGCTGGACTGTCACTGTGTCCCCTGCAGAAAAAGAAATATGTAGCTATAACACTGCCATTATAGATCTCTGTTTGCATTACTTATCCTTTCCCAATGTAGGACGTAAGAACGTCCTCCATTAAGGTGTCTCATGGTTCTAATACTCTGACTGCTCCCACAAAGTAATAATGCTCCTTAATTGCCCACTTAATAATTACATTATTCCCAAGTGCCCCTAAAAAATCATAATGTTCCCTTAATGTTCTCTTAAAAATAGTTCCCTACATATAGTAAATATCCCATCATGCAATACCTCAATTCTTTCATCTATACAGAACCCTATCCTGAGCTGGGGCGTAATGATTGCAGTTGCAGAGGATGGAATTGCGCATGGTGTGCCGGAGGGCTCGTTGGTGGCCAACTCTATTTTCAGCTTGATGGGCTTTCTCAGAAACACGTCCAGTTTGAAAACTATTCCAGAGCAGAGAGTCACTGGCTTCCGACGCATTAACTGTACATCCAGAGGCCTGGTAGAGGCCAGCAGCAAAAGATGATGTCAGGCCATCGCAAGCGGTGCAACGATGGCACTTCATTGCGCCACTTGCATCGGACGATGGGAAGGATAGAAGCTGCTGCTCATTGTCAGAGATGGGACACCAGTGATAAATCTTTTATTATTCAACCCCTTACTGACCTGTGGCGCATATGTACAGCGCAAGTCAGTAGCATGTATATGGAGCTGGCTAATGGGCTGAGCCTGACCCATGTAAAGCACTGGTCGGGGGGCTGAACTCACCAACGTTATCTGTATTCTTTACACTGGCAGCTGCTTCATCCCTGGGGTAATTCTCTTCCGGTTCAGAGAATACATAATCTGAGTCAGAGTCCACAACAACGTTAAACAGTTCTGCTTTGTTTTCCTCCGGACACAGCACATCCAAGACACCATTAGCACGTCTGACACGGTACCAGCAATACATCTTCTACAACTCCACTTCACTTCTTCTACTACACCAGAATGGACCACAAAGTAAAATTGGGATGAGGAGCCCTGTGAAAACAGCACTTCAATCTCTTTCCCTGGAGACGCTTCATTCCAGTCACGGAAATACACATCTACTAGGTCATCCACCCCCTTTTGGTTATCCTGCCAACGTACTCGCTGGTGGACCACTCGCTGCTTGCTCCAGCACGCACACTTCTGCTGAGCGTTCCCACAGTGGTTCTTCCACTGGCACTACTGATTTGTCAGCCCACAGACTCTGGCTAACGTTTCCACGGTGATTCCTTCACTGGCTTCACTACGGTTGCTGGTACCCTTCACAAAATTCACTTCTTGTGTGTCGGTTGCACTGCCTGGGATCATGGACGTCCTCACAGTAGCAGGGTCCACCCCCGACTAACTCTATCTAGAAAGTCCCTTACACAAAATCCCGACCGACACTTCACCCACTTAACCCCTTTGTGCCCTTCAAGTCTTCACTACACTGGATGTTCTCAATGCCCCCACCTTGTGTCCTACCACTGTACTACACTAACTATCTAATAACTCTCTAACTGGATTTACTAATATGCCCCTATCTAGTGATCCCTTGCAGAGCTATATTTACCCAACTGTAATGACTATACTACAAGTGCCCTCCTCTAATGTTCCCAACGGATGCACTACCTTATCTAACTCTATATACAATACATCACTTAAAGTACATGACAGATAAACATACATACATACATACATACATATACACATAGCAGCATACAACATTTAAAGGGTTAAAACCCTGACCCTCCTTACATCCACATCCGGCATATTATTATATTGGTGTCAGAATGGGGAACATTATACTATATAATGGTTAATATTACTGTAAGGGGGAGATGCGGAAAAGGAGATATTATTACTGCAAGGGGACACAAGGTGGAATTTATTTAACGTTCCCCATTGTGGATTCCGTACACTCCATATGCTAACAATACCTCCTTGTGGCTTAATATATTATTTGTTTTTGGGACCAACATTGACGTTTCAACTGTATCGAGACAGAAAAGGTGGACATTATAACTTTCAACGGGTCAGAAATGGTGTACATGACTACATAATGGGTGCAGTTGAATATGGGCACTATTGGATTTCAGTATTCCAGCATGAAGATAGATATTTACTACTGTATGGGGGTACAATGGGGAATTTTAGTATTCTACGGGGGCCACAAAAGAAAACATGAATTAATACTGTTTTAGGACCATAGAGAGGGACATTTCTACTGTGAGTGGGGGACATCACTATTGTAATACATTAATTTTTGGGGGAATATTACATGGAAAAGAAAAAGGGAGGTATTGTTACTGTGCAGGTCACCAAGATGGCACAATAGAACTTCCCTTCTTCCTCTGCAGTGCATAAGTATGGGTAAGAGGGGTGTATGGAATTGATAGGGTGCTCTAGAAACCATTAGGCATAGATGACATGTACTACATTCTGCAGACACAAGTCTTTCCTTAAAAAAAAATCATAGCGATCTCTGCTGTTTGAATACGAAAAGTGATAATAAATTACTTCAATTAGAGACGTCACTGGTAAGTTATTAAATTTGCCTATAAACTGTCACTACACAATATATACTAGCTACGGAGCTCCTGTGTAGAACTGTCACTGAGGTCACTATTATTAGTACTGTTGATTTTGTTAATGTTCAGTATGGTGGTAATATGTGATCTGGTCATGGGGTGGTGCTAGTTTCCTCTTGTATGTTAGTCTTGGTATAATGAATTGTGCTGTATTTAGTGATAACTTGTTCTCTCTGCTATCAACAAGATTATCTATTTGCATTAAAGATTAAATACTTGAAAGTTTAACCCATTTCTGCCCTGTGATCTACTATTATGGCAGAGATATACTTAAAGATGCTTCTCCAGTGAAATAAAATTATCACATATCTACAAGATAGGTGCTAACTTATTGATTGGTTAGGGTCTGACTTTTGGGACTTATATTGATTCACAGAACAATGAACTTTTATCCCCCTTAGAATGCTCAGCTGCTGCTCCATTTATTCCTTGTGTGACTGTCAAGTGCTGCTCCCCTTCCTGGAGAAAGTTTCCCGTTCTTCCAATCCAGTGGATTGGTAATAATAACTTGTTTTTTACCATTGAAGCCCTTTAATGCAATCCACCATAATTGTACATCCCAGTGTGGTCACAGTAGATGTGCAGGAGCCATCTTTCAGTTGACACTCCACTCTAACAAGTATAATGCCTATCAGGTGTACTGTCGACCCCTAGAGTCAATTCTACCTATATGCCCCAGTCCGACTGTCCTCGTCTCGTAGGTCTCGGCACAAGCTTTCTCCCCACAGTAATAATCCCTGTTCTGCACTTCAGCAACCCCGCTCTTCTGCATTAACAAAGTACATGTCACGATTCCACCTCTCAAGGTGTCCTAAGGACGCTGTGAGTGACAGCTCAGCCGCCCTTTAGAATCAGTTGCAAGCTGGGCTGTCAGTATTAGGAGTGACAGTTCAGCTGCCTAATCTGGTCGGGCCTGTGGGATTTCCTCCAGGTGTTACCCGTACAGGGTGATTACCTGGCTATTTAGCTGGCTAACAATGGACAGACCATTGCCAGACATAGCCTTGCTCGGTGGTCTTTTGCTTTGTGTTCTGATAACCTGATCTTTGCTGCTAGACCTCGGATTTGCCTTTTTGACTACTTGCTTGTATTACCCCTTTTGCCTTTGACAAGCTCTGATCTTCGTTGCTTGATCCAGAATTTTGCCTTTGACTATTTGAGTCACAGGGATATCGCGACACAGTGAGGTCAGACGATCGTAGCATTTGGTGACATCTACATCTGCGGTAGGAGTGGATGCATCCCTGGGACTGTGGTGGACCCCAACCTTTTACTTGTTCAGGTATATTGCATTTATTTTTACAACAGCGTACCGTGGTTGCATATATTTCTTATTACATATATGGATGCACTTTGCACTTTATTTATATTTATCTGTACCACAGCAATATTGTATTATGGGTCCACTTTAGCCTTATTTAGATCCATGTTGTGATCTACTAACAGCACACTACGAAACACACCTATATGACTTATCTAATTTTGGGACAGCACTTTGCACTTTTTATCATTAATTTTTTTTAATACAACTGCTCATTATTGTAACACTTTGTATATATATTGGGATTTCTCTTATTACTTTAGTTAATTGCACAGGTGCACTTTAGTGCTATCTCATATTACTGTTGCTGCTATTATTGTTCTTCTGTTCCCATGTGATGCGTCCTTTTTCTTGTGCCCTTGAACATTTTTTTTCCATCCTACCTTATTTTGTTTTGTCTATTTTTTGAATGATCAATAAATTATTTTGTATTCATTGGGTTGGTAAGTCGGGTCCTTTTTTTCTCTCTGTTATCTGCGACTTTTAGAACAGCTTCAAGATCCTATAAGCAGTTCTGGCCTTCTTTGCTCTGGTGCTGCAAAGGTTAAACTGCTTAGTTGGACTCCTAGAGTTCTCTGTCTTGTGTTTTATCAGCAGTTCTTTTATCAGCTGTTTCGGAGTTTGTTACTCCCATCAGGTTATAGTTTGCCAGTTATAGTTTACCACTTCCTGGTTTGGAGTTGTTGAAGTGTTCAGAGTTTGTAGCAGGAGATTGGAGTTGTATTCAGGAGATTTCTGCGTGGATTTGGTTTGTGTGTTTTTCTTAATCCTCTTCTTCCAATTTGTTTTTACCCTCCTTCTCCTTCTCTGTTTCTCCTCTGTTGTTTGATACGTGTTTTGTATGATTACAAAGGATATTCTTACCTCTTGCTGAGCTTGCCTTTTAAGAGGTGGATCAATCAATCCACTTTAACTTCAGGATTTTTTTTGTAATTATGGTTTTTATCCCTATTTTCGCAAATTTTCTAGGATAAGTTCTGAATTCCTGGAGGTCGCTATACAGAAACTCGGGGATGTCTGGAGGGAAGATCAAAATAACATTGGGGCAGCTCAGACTCGGTAAAAACGGAAGGCTGACAGAAAACGTTCGGTGGATCCTGTCTTTAAAATAGGGGATAAGGTTTGGTTATCATTCAAAAATATTAAACTTAAAGTACCGTCGGCAAAGTTGGGTCTGAGGTATATTGGTCCCTATGAGATTCTGAAAGTGGTCAATCCAGTGGCTTTTAGATTGAAGTTTCCTCCATAGCTTCATATCTCTAATGTCTTCCACACATCCGTATTAAAATAGTTTGACCCTTCTATTTTATCTCCCTCATCCCCGCCTCCTCCAGTTTTTGTCGATGGCAGTTTCGAATGTGAGGTACAGAGAATTGTGGATTCTCGGGAGGGTCTGAAATTCTCTCCAGGACCTCATCCATTGGATAGGGAATAAAGGAGGGACATTTGGCCTTCTATTCTAGATTTACATGGAAACCTGTGGGGCTATTGGACCCCCTAGACGAGGGAGTACTGTCATGATTCTACCACTCACAGTGTTCTAAGGACTCTGTGTGGGGCAGCTCAGCAGATCTATATGATCAGGGGTGTGCTGGGCTGTCACTATTGGGAGTGACAGCTCAGCTGCTCAATCTGGCCAGACCAGTGGGGCTTCCTCCAATTGTCACCCTGTTCAGTGTGAATACCTGGCTATTTAGCTGGCTGGCAGTGGTCAGACTATTGCTAATCACTGCCTTGCTTGGTGGTGTGTTGCTCGGTGTTCTACTATTCTGATCTTTGTTGCTAGACCTCGGATTTGCCTTTTTGACAACTCGCTTGTATTACCTCTTTTGCCTTTGATGTACTCTGACCTTCATTGCGTGACCCTGAACTTTGCCTTTGATGGTTCATTTATCATATCCATATTGTCTTTAATGTACTCTCCTGGCAATTGACCTCGGACTCCTTGACTTCCCGCCTCACGACTTGTCTGTGAGAAGTGTCCCGCTTCCGACTGCATCTACTCTGTCCTCCTTCTCCTGGACCTGTCTTCTGCCTTCGACACTGTGGACCACTCCTCCTGCTACAGATTCTCTCATCTCTTGGCATCACAGGCTTGGCCCTATCCTGGATCTCATCATATCTAACAAACTGAACATTCAGTGTCTCCCTCTCCCACACTACCTCCTCCCCTCGCCCCCTGTCTGTCGGTGTTCCTCAAGGCTCAGTTGTAGGACCCCTACTCTTCTCCATCTACACCCTCGACCTGGGACAGCTCATAGAATCCCATGGTTTGCAGTATCATCTCTACGCCGACGACACGCAGATCTACCTATCTGGGCCTGACCTCACCTATTTCTGCTTTTTTCTCTGCTCGCTTTCTAAAACTGAACATGGACAAAACAGAATTCATCATCTTTCCCCCATCTCACTCTACCCCCCCCACCAGACCTGTCCATCAACGTCAATGGTTGCCCACTTTCCCCAGTCCCGCATGCTCGGTGCCTCAGGGTGATCCTCGACTCTGCCCTCTCTTTCAAGCCACATATCCAAACCTTTGCCTCCTCCTGCCGTCTCAAACTCAAAAATATTTCCCAGATCCGTGCATTCCTTGACCATGAAACTACAAAAACACTAGTGCATGCCCTCATCATCACCCGCCTCAACTACTGCAACCTCCTACTCTCTGGCCTCCCCTCTAGCACTCTGGCACCACTCCAATCCATCCTGCACTCTGCTGCCCTACTAATACACCTGTCTCCCCGTTATTCCCCAGCCTCTCCTCTCTGCCAAGCCCTTCATTGGCTTCCTATCGTCTAAAGGCTCCAGTTCAAAACCCTAACTATGACATACAAAGCCATCCACAACCTGTCTCCTCCATACATCTATGACATGGTCTCCCGGTACACACCCACACGCAACCTTAGATCCTCTCAAGATCTCCTCCTCTACTCCCCTCTTATCTCTTCTTCCCACAACCACATACAAAACTTCTCCCGTGCCTCTCCCATACTCTGGAACTCTCTACCCCAACACATCAGACACGCGCCCCTACCATGGAAACCTTCAAAAAGAACCTGAAGACCCACCTCTTCCGACAAGCCTACAACCTGCAGTGATCCTCAGTCTACTGAACCACCGCACGACCTGCTCTACCCTCTCCTAGTGTATCTTCACCCATCCTTGTAGACTGTGAGCCCTTGCGGGCAGGGTCCTCTCTCCTTCTGTACTTGTGTGTGCCTTGAATTGCTCACGTTTATTGTACTTGTCTATATTTGCCCCTTTTCACATGTAAAGCGCCATGGAATAAATGGCGCTATAAAAATGTACAATAATAATAGTAATAAGTGTCTCAGCTTTACAGTACACACTAACCATAACCATTTATGCAGTTGTATCCCTCTAACTATGTTGTCACCTCAATCCCTCCTCTGTCTCTTTCTACACTACTGTCAGCTTATTTCCTCTCTCTCCCATCATACTGCTCTTACCTAAATCTCTCCTCTTTCTCAAAATCCTCCTGTGTCTCAGCTCCATCTATCCCTTTTCTGATACAGCTGACATAAGAATACAAAGAGTTAGGATTTCTTTTTACAGTTGTCATCTCATCAGAAGGAAGTTCCATGATATATAGTCCTGGCAGACTGCTTAGGTCATGTAATCTTAAGTAATTTCTAAAGGACCCATACACATTTATTAATTTCTTTTACTTATATAAAGCGCCATTCCATAACATTATACAAATGTTATCACTGTCTCCATTGGGGTTCACAATCTAAATCCCCTATAAGTATATCTTTGGGGTGTGGAAGGAAACCGGAGTGCCCAAAGGAAACTAGGGCAAACGCGGGGAGAACATACAAACTATTTGTAGCTGTTGTCCTGGGTTAGATTTGAAAGGAATGTGCTGCCATTAGGCCAACGTTGGATGAAACTGCCAATATCGTCAGGTTAAACCAACAGTCTTGAATTTGGGGGACCCACGATTTTTTCCTAACTGATGATTTCAGGGAGATGATATTTTGTAATGCAGGTGAACGGATGAAATGCACATAGGCAGGGTCGGACTGGCCCACCGGAGAACCGAAGGATTCTCCGGTGGGCCCTGGCATCCGGTGGGCCCTGGCACCTGCTGGCATACAGGGGCCAGTTGCCTAGGGCCCCGCTGCTCCAGGGGCCCCCAGCCAGTGGCGTGTCGCTAATAGCGGCACACCACGCAGCTGCTATGGGAGCCCATCCCAGCGGAGCAGCAGCGGGTGACTGGATGCAGGAGCCCCTGTCCCCGCTGCTAAAGAGAAATGAATATTCACTGCTTCCCACGCCCCCATGGGCGTGGAGAGGGTGAATATCATTTCACTTTAGCCGCTAAACTTTAGTGGCTAACATTGCCCAGTGCAGTGCCCACTATCAGGGCTGGGGGACCAGGGCCCCCCGCTACCCCCGGTGCCCCCCCGCTCTCCCAGGGGCCCCCAGCAGAGGCAGCCGCTATGCGGCAGTAATTCAGGGCCGGCGCCGCCCTCAGTTGTAATGGGAGAGAGAGCGTCAGATGGCGCTCTCTCTCCCATCAGTCCCCTCTGCTTCTCACTTACAGCCGATGCACGATGATGTCACTTCATCGCGCACCCGCTGTGTGTGTGTCTGGCAGACGGCAGCTCCTGACACTGAAGCAGAGCCGCCACCGGAATCGGCGTGGGAGCGAGGAGGAGAGGTGAGTATTGTTTTTTTTTATTTATATCTACGTATATCTATCTATCTATTATCTATCAATCTATCTATCTCTATATCTATCTATCTATATATATATATATATATATATATATATATATATAGCATTATACCCTATGAGGGGGCGCAGCATTATACCCTATGAGAGGGGACAGCATTATACCCTATGAGGGGGGCAGTATTATACCCTATGAGGGGGGGCAGCATTATACCCTATGAGGGGGGGCAGCATTATACCCTATGAGAGGGGGCAGCATTATACCCTATGAGGGGGGGCAGTATTATACCGTATGAGGGGGGGCAGCATTATACCCTATTAGAGGGGGCAACATTATACCCTATGAGAGGGGGCAGTATTATACCCTATGAGGGGGGGCAGCATTATACCCTATGAAAGGGGGCAGCATTATACCCTATGACAGGGGGCAGCATTATACCCTATGAGAGGGGGCAGCATTATACCCTATGAGGGGGGCAGTATTATACCCTGTGAGGGGGGGCAGCATTATACCCTAGGAGGGGGGCAGTATTATACCCTATGAGGGGGGGCAGCATTATAGCCTATGAGGCAGCATTATACCTATGAGGGGGTGCATTATACCTTATGAGGGGGAGGCAGCATTATACCCTATGAGGGGGGCAGCGTTATACCCTATGAGGGGGCAGCATTATACCCTATGAGGGGGCAGCATTATACCCTATGAGGGGGGCAGCATTATACCCTATGAGGAGGCAGCATTATAACCTATGAGGAGGCAGCATTATACCCTATGAGGGGGCAGCATTATACCCTATGAGGGGGGCAGCATTATACCCTATGAGGGGGGCAGCATTATACCCTATGAGGGGGGCAGCATTATACCCTATGAGGGGGGCAGCATTATACCCTATGAGGAGGCAGCATTATACCCTATGAGGAGGCAGCATTATACCCTATGAGGGGGGCAGCATTATACCCTATGAGGGGGCAGCATTATACCCTATGAGGGGGGCAGCATTATACCCTATGAGGGGCAGCATTATACCCTATGAGAAGGGCAGCATTATACCCTATGAGGGGGGCGGCTTTATATTCTATGAGGGAGGCTACCCCAACTCTTGCTACATAATTAAGATTTATACTACCTTATATTATACCCTGATATTAGCATGTTTTACCGCACAATTGGTGGTCTTGTATTTATTTCTATGTAGCTACATAGTGGGCCCCAAGAATGATTTTCTCTGGTGGGCCCAAGGTGTTCCAGTCCGACGCTGCACATAGGACACAAGGCAAGAACTGTCAGTTAACGGTGTAATTTACAGTAGTTACAAGACAATTTGTATTATTAAACAATGCAAATCAACAATAAACCATATAAGAATACAATTGTAACAACAATAAAACTTTTCACTATATAACTTTAATACACAGTAATCTCCAGCGATCTCAAGCAGGAAGGTAGTTATAAAAAATATTCCTTTATTTCTTTTCGTTAAAAGAGCATGTTACAGGTAGTGGATACCCCAGTGGATGGTAAAATCTCCGAAGCGTTTCAACTCAAAGGAGTCTTAATCATGGATTATAAATTCTGACAAAATGTGACATTTTAAAAGTCTCCAGACAGGAGTGAGGGGTTTGTAGGCAATGTCCTCATTAGCATGATTAATTGGTGTATCTAATTATCCACACTCAACCTCCTGGGTGGAGACAAGTTAAAAAGAGAGAAAAAGAAAAGAAACCCCCCCACCCCCAAAAAAAAAAAAACGTCTCAAAATTATTTACTTTGCATGCAATACCAAAAAAAGAGAAAATACATTAAAAGGATATATATATGAGAGGACTATACACACCTATTTCTAAACAGTCAAGTACATGCTTGACACAGCAAAAACAATTATTTTGGCGATATTATTTTACTTGCACTGCATGATCAAATCCTGTTTGGTGTTCAGACCTGTTGGGACCCTTGTACATAATTTAAATATCCAGTAAGATTCCCGATTGAGGGTTTTTCTCTGAAAATTTCCACCTCTTACTGATTTTTTTTTCTATGCCTATAAATCTGAAATGGGTGAGGTCTCGGTTATGGCAATTAATGAAATGCTTGGACACCGCAGAGACATTCAGTGCATCAGGATTAGTAGTGTCAGATAGATGTCTTCTAATGTGTTTCTTTAAAGGGAATCTGTCACTTCATTTTCGCCCTATGAGATAGGGCCACCGCCATCAGGGGCTTATCTACAGCATTCTGTAATGCTGTAGATAAGCCCCCGATGTTACCTGAAAGTGAAGAAAAACGAGTTAGATTATACTCACCCAGGGGCGTTCTGCCGTCCGTTCGGGTCAGATGGGCGTCGCGGTCAGGTCCCGGGCCTCCCATCTTGTGACAAAGCCGGCGTGTTCTTTCTGTCTCGTCGCGGCTCCTCCTGGTGAGGGCAGAGCAGAGTACTACAGTGCGCAGGCGCCGGGAAAGGTCAGAGAGGTCCGGTGCCTGCACACTGTAGTACTCTGCTCTGCCCTCACCAGGGCAGAGAAGTGCGCCTGCGCAGGAGCCGCGACGAGACAGAAAGAACATTCTGGCTTCGTCACAAGATGGGAGGCCCGGGACCTGACCGCGACGCCCATCTGACCCGAACGGACGGCGAAACGCCCCTGGGTGAGTATAATATAACTCGTTTTTCTTCACTTTCAGGTAACATCGGGGGCTTATCTACAGCATTACAGAATGCTGTAGATAAGCCCCTGATGGCAGTGGCCCTATCTCATAGGGCGAAAATGGGGTGACAGATTCCCTTTAAGGGAGTAATAGTGCAACCTACATACTGCACCTCACATTCCATGCACTGAATTAAATATATGACACCGTGAGTATTGCAGTTTATAAAACTACGAATAGGATAAGAATTTCCCGTTTGTACAGATGTGAAAGACTTACTTTTAAAGGGAATCTGTCACCGCATTTTCGCCCTATGAGATAGGGCCACCGCCATCAGGGGCTTATCTACAGCATTCTGTAATGCTGTAGATAAGCTCCCAATGTTACCTGAAAGTGAAGAAGAACGAGTTAGATTATACTCACCCAGGGGCGTTCTGCCGTCCGTTCGGGTCAGATGGGCGTCGCGGTCAGGTCCCGGGCCTCCCATCTTGTGACGAAGCCGGAATGTTCTTTCTGTCTCGTCGCGGCTCCTGCGCAGGCGCACTTCTCTGCCCTGGTGAGGGCAGAGCAGAGTACTACAGTGCGCAGGCACCGGGAAAGGTCAGAGAGGTCCGTCGCAAGTGTGATCCCGGCCTTAGGCTGGAGTCACACTGGCGACAGAATCGGACGACTGCAATACGATGAAATATCGCATTGCAGTCTGCCCCATGTTAATCTATGGAGCAGCTCCCAGTATCAGATTTTTTGTGGTCCGTTTTAAACGTCCGAGTGCAATCGCAGTATGCTGCGATTGTCACCGATTGTGGGTCGACTATCGCCAATGCAAGTCTATGGGAGCGATGAAAAATCGGATTACAAACGGACCGCATGTGTGACTTGCGATTAAATCGCATCGGTGTCCTTTAGAAAAGCCGGCAATTCATCCCCGGCTATACTGTAAAATCACACTGACAGCTTTAATAAAGAATAGAAAGAATAGATATACACACATAGAATACATATATATATATATATATTATATAGTCATTGTGACATGTATATATATATATATATTTATAGTTCTTACACTTCTACATACTGTAATAGCCGCTAATTCAATTGCCAGCTTTTGTGAAATCACAGAAGCCGACATGAAATGATACATTGTTTCCACACAGTTAACCATGTAATTTCCTGTATTTTGATATATGGTTTGAACTTCCAATTACATAAGTGTATGTGTGCAAAATTTCAGACATGTAGGGGTTAATTAAAGGTGTAAATTCGTTGAAAAAAAATGCGTGGGCTCCCGCTGTATTTTCTCCACCAGACAGACAAAGCAAGCGAGTGGGGGCAGATAATACTAGCCTAGGAAGGGTAAATTTTTTTGTGCCCCCCCTGGCTACTAACATCTGCCCCCAGACACCCCAGAAAGGGCAAATCTCTAATTAGATTCGCCCTTTCTGGCACTTTGCCCGTCTATTCCCATTGCCCTGTAGCGGTGGCGAATGGGTTAATAAGGGGTTAAAGCCACCTTGCTATTGAAAGGTCACTTTAAGCCAGGTTAATAATTGAGAGCTGTCAATTAGACAACTATCAATTATTAATCCTATTGAAGGAAATAAAAAAAACACACACACTTTAAGAATAAATAATTTTAATGAAATAAAAACACATATTTTTGACCATCTTTTATTTAACTCTTAATCCGTGCGAAGCCCTTGACCTTCTATAATAAAGAAAAAATAATAAAACAACATTATTCTTACCTATCTGACGATCTGTCACGTCCCACGATGTAATCCTTTACAAAGGGTTAACTAGCAATCAGCCAAGCAGCGCAAGTAATGCTGCGTGCTCAGCTGAAAGCTCCTGAATGAATGAGCTTATCTCCGGCCGACAGGAGAGGATGTGATTAATGAATGAAGCTTAATTGATTGTGTCCCACTTTCACTTTAGGTCAGGTCACTGAAGTGAAAGTGGCAATAAATCAATTAAGCTCCATTCATTAATCTCTTCCTCTCCTTTCGCTGGGAGAGGAAGTTATTCATTCGGGGTGTTACAGCTAGGAGACAGCATTAGCTCTCTGCGAGCTGTAACCTGTTAACCCTTTCTGATGGATTACAGCGTGGGACCTGACTGTGCATCGGATTGGTAAGAATAATGTTGCTTTTTTATTTTATTTTTATTACAGGAAATGGTTTTAGCAGGAAAATAAAATATGGTCAAAAACTGTGTGATTATTTAATTAAACTTCTTTTTTATTAAACTGTGTGTGTTTGATTTTTCTTTCATACAATAGGATTAATAATTGATAGCTGTCTAATTGACAGCTCTCAATTATTAACCTGGCTTAAAGTGACCTTTCAATAGCAAGGTGGCTTTAACCCCTTATTAACCCATTCGCCACCGCTACAGGGCAATGGGAATAGACGGGCAAAGTGCCAGAAAGGGCGAATCTAATTAGAGATTTGCCCTTTCTGGGGTGTCTGGGGGCAGATGTTAGTAGCCAGGGGGGGCACAAAAAAAATGTACCCTCCCTAGGCTATTATTATCTGCCCACACTCGCTGGCTTTGTCTGTCTGGTGGAGAAAATACAGCGGGAGCCCACGCATTTTTTTTCAACGAATTTACACCTTTAATTAACCCCTACATGTCTGAAATTTTGCACACATACACTTATGTAATTGTAAGTTCAAACCATATATCAAAATACAGGAAATGACATGGTTAACTGTGTGGAAACAATGTATCATTTCATGTCGGCTTCTGTGATTTCACAAAAGCCGGCAACTGAATTAGCGGCTATTACAGTATGTAGAAGTCTAGGAACTATAAAATATATATATATATATATATATATATATATATAATATATATATATATTATACATGTCACAATGACATGTATATATATATATATGTGTGTTCTATGTGTATATATCTATTCTTTCTTTTGTGATTTAAATACTATTCTTTTGGATCCATTATATGTCAGTTTTGCAAGCCTGCGAGAAATTCACGCAAGTCGGATGAAAATCGGATGTTACAAGGTACACACACATGCGACTAAATCGCATCTTTGAAGGAAAATCGGATGCCAGGCGGATGTGTGATGTTTACATTTTGCTCCGATAATCGACCGACTAAAACGGTCCGATTTTTTGTAGTTGTGTGTGACTCCAGCCTTAGTGTGACGCCGGCCTTAGAATCAGAATCTAGAACATACGATAAACCCCTGATGGGATTTTTAAAACCCAAAACCCATTTTTTTATCCTCTGCAGTCACGCCCAAAAATACTAGATACTTTTCAGGAGCAGATTGAGAAGGACCTGATTGCTTTGGATCAAAATTGTAATACTGGGAAAAACAATCTTAATACAAATCAAATTATAGCATTAAACCATCTAAAAAACAACAGGGATTTAATCATTCGAAAGGCTGATAAAGGGGGGTATAGTGGTCTTGGATATGGCATTATATTTTAAAGAAAATACAATACTTCTGGAGGATTTAAACACCTACATTTCCTTGTCTGATGATCCAACACCATTCTTTAAAGAGAAGCTTAAAAAACTTTTGGAAGAAGGATTAAAAGAGGGAATATACAATAAAAAAAACTATGGAATATTTGTTAGTAGATTTCCCCATTATTCCAATATATCATGCGCTTCCCAAAATACACAAAAATAATTTTCCTCCCCCGTTCAGACCTATAATTTCGGGGATTGGGTTATTAAATGAGAAACTAGGCGAATGGGTGGATTTTCATTTGCAACCACTTGTTAGGCAGCTACCAGGGTATATTAGAGACACTAAAGCCCTTATCACAGATATAACTGAACTCTCCTGGAATTCCAACTATACATGGTTGACATGTGACATAGTGGCACTATATCCATCTATTCCCCATCACATTGCTATGGAAACATTACAAAGCTACATGTCAAAACATAGCTCATACCCTGTAAATTTGAGAAATTTTTTACTGTCAGCTATATACTATCTATTGACGCATAACTATTTCAAATTTGATGGCAAACATTACTTAAAGAAACGGGGAGTTAGTATGACCTCGCTAGCCAATTTGGTAGTGGCAGTTTTTGAGGAAAAATTTATCTTCAATGAAAATAATACTTTCAAGGATAAAATCTATTTTTACGGACGGTATATAGATGACCAGATTTTTATCTGGAAAGGTAGTGACACGGAAGTTACAAACTTTGTTAATTATCTGAATGATAATCCTTTCAATTTGTCTTTTACTTTCTGCCATGAAAAAAATAAAATTAACTATCTTGATGTGACTTTAGTGAGCAACGATGAGACCATTGAAATGTATCCATATAGGAAAGAAACGGATTCAAATTCCATCTTAGAGGCCTCATCATGTCACCCAGCACATGTAACTAAGAATATACCCGTAGGAGAACTGATTAGGGTCAAGAGAAATTGTTCTAGACCTGAATCGTTTAAAACAGAAGCGAAAAAAATCTCTATCTAGGTTGCAATCCAGGGGATATCCTAATTGGAGCTTACAAAGAGCAAAAAGAATTGTTGAAAAAATGGACAGGAAAGTACTTTTAGAATCTAACAAAAATAAAGGTGCACAATTTTCAGGAAGACAATGTGGTAATATAGTTTTCTCTACAGAATTCTCTCCACAGTATCACACCATCACAAATATTATTAAGAAATATGTGCCATTATTATACAAGGATAAAAAACTCTGCAATGTCCTACAAAACAACAGAGTTCAATATATAGCCAAGCGGGCTCCTACTTTGGCGGATAAATTATCCCTAGTATGGTAACCAGTAATACTTTCTCACTAAATTCTACATGGCTCTCATATAGGGATTTTTTAAATGCGGCAATAGTTGCTGCATCTCTTGTTCTTATGCACTTAAAAGTAAGTCTTTCACATCGGTACAAACGGGAAATTCTTATCCTATTCGTAGTTTTATAAACTGCAATACTCCCAGTGTCATATATTTAATTCAGTGCATGGAATGTGAGGTGCAGTATGTAGGTTGCACTATTACTCCCTAAAGAAACACATTAGAAGACATCTATCTGACACGACTAATCCTGATGCACTGAATGTCTCTGCGGTGTCCAAGCATTTCATTAATTGCCATAACCGAGACCTCACCCATTTCAGATTTATAGGCATAGAAAAAATAAAAAAATCAGTAAGAGGTGGAAATTTTCAGAGAAAAACCCTCAATCGGGAATCTTACTGGATATTTAAATTGTGTACAAGGGTCCCAACAGGTCTGAACACCAGACAGGATTTGATCATGCAGTACAAGAAAAATAATATCGCCAAAATAATTGTTTTTGCTGTGTCAAGCATGTATTTGACTGTTTAGAAATAGGTGTGTATAGTCCTCTCATGTATATATCCTTTTAATGTATTTTCTCTTTTTTTGGTATTACATGTAAAGTAAATAATGTTGAGAGTTTTTTTTTGCGGGGGGGTGGGGGGGGGGTTCTTTTCTTTTTCTCTCTTTTTAACTTGTCTCCACCCAGGAGGTTGAGTGTGGATAATTAGATACACCAATTAATCATGCTAATGAGGACATTGCCCACTAACCCCTCTCTTCTGTCTGGAGACTTTTAAAATGTCACATTTTGTCAAAATTTGTAATCCTTTGAGTTGAAACGTGTCAGATTTTTTACCATCCACTGGGGTATCAACTACCTGTAACATGCTCTTTTAACGAAAAGAAATAAAGGAATATTTTTTATAACTACCTTCCTGCCTGAGATCGCTGGAGATCACTGTGTGTTTGGACTTGTATCCGCCAGGCCAGGGCGGCTCCGTGCGACAGTGTGGTTCCTGCTATCCAGAGGACGTTAAGGGGTTAGCTGAAACATTTTTTTCATATAACTTTAATGTTCTTTTTTTAGGAGGTTACACCTGTTCACGGGAGTTACCACGTAAGTTCTTCCCCCAATTCTGGCCCTAGAATGGGTCACTTGGTTTTCCCGATAGGCCACAAGTCTTTCTGACGAAGTCTATTATAGCCCGTTAAGCCTCCCACACACTAACCGGCCCCCTTCCCACCTGATGTCCTAGCCCAGGCCAGCTCCGGTACCGTAGGTTATAGCTGGAAGTGATGGGTCTACTCACTCGCGCTGTTTATCTGCAACCGCAGGCGTGCTCCTCTTGTTGCCATCTCCTCTTGGTGGACATCTCCTGGGCATGGGGTAGGAAGGATGGGGTCTAGACTCTTGAAGAGTGTCGTCTGGTCACTGGAACTTGACCGGTGTAGGGCACAGGTCCTGGTCTTCACTGGCACAGTCTGAACTCTTGGTTTTGACCAGCGCAGGTCGGAACACTGAGTCATGACTGGACAGTCAGGATTCTGGGTTTCACCGGATATTGATTGGACCTTGTCAGGTGATGACCGGAACCTTCGTGGCACAGGCCTCCCACTGAAGTTTGTCACGCTGGCCTCTGCACCCTCTCTGGTCCGCATCTGCTCCGCTCCCCTTCTTGGTGCCAAAACTCTCAGTGGTTTGGCGAGCAGGACTTTTATATCCAGGAACCCTGTCATTTGAGTCACATGACCAGGTCCAGCACAAGAACTTGCTCCTCCTGCAATTCTTTTGGCAGAAATTGGCTCAACATGGTTTCACCCAGCCAGCAGATGGCAGTCTTTCACTAATGTCACATCACACAAGGGCTCTTCAGGGGTATAACTGCTACCTCCTACAGCTGCATGTCTGATTTCAGAATGACGATTCTTTTGTTCTCAAGAGCTTATCCACTGCAGCTCTTAGCTGCCTTCGGCACACTGCCTTGATCCCCTGATGCAGGCAAAGTGCTGAAACGCGTGTTGGGGAGGACTCCAACCAGGAAAGTGAGACCCATATTACTTTTGTAAGTATTGCTAATCCTACACTTTTGGATTGATTCTCACATATTTATAATGGGTCTCTTCTCTATTCAATATATAACTCGTGTTGTTCTAATGTGCCTGCATACCATCCTAAACATCTTTTGTATCTGCACCATTGACTTATGTTGATATTCACTGGAGCAGTTTTTCACTGGAGCTGTTTTTTGCACTAAGCACTTTATTATGTGACATTCATTCTATACAACTCCTTGTATGCACTTTACTATTCTGTGGTTGTTCTTTATCCATTATTTATTATTTATTTATTAATTATAACTTCGCATCAATACTTTATAATTAACCAGATTACATCTTACTGTTTATGGCCAATTTTTCTTATCTGGGTGTGCGGCCTTGTTTTTATTTTTTTTTAATTCTTTGTATACATTGATTTGTTGTTCCTATTATTGCTACCTGTCTATTATGGAAATTAATAAATATTATATATTTTTTCATCATGCTATGATTGTACTTCATGGTCGGCTTTCATTTTTTGTTTTCTTCTGTGGTTTTCCGACTGTCCTTATGTAATTACATAAGTCCAGCTTTCTGGTTGCAGGGGTACTATTCAAATCCACATGACACATATCACTTAAACATATTGTCACACTGCCACTGTGAGCATTCCTTTGTTTTGTTTTTTTGTTTTATGCTCAGACAGGAGTTGTGTACTTTCTAGGGGGCTTTTGAAAGATTGGTTTGGGCCTCAGGATCTGTATCTCCATCGATTTGCAGTCAATTAAAGTTCCTGCCAAATATGAAAAATGATAGTCAAGAGTTTAGTTACTCATTAATAATAAATTATCATTATATACATCATTTACATTTGCAGAAGTCAAACATTCGTATGATCCCTCTGGTAAAGCAAGATATCTATCAGCCTGCCAGTTATTTGGTGTTGTTCCAGTTTCATTCTTCATACGTCATATGGGGGACTCAGCGCTCATAATGAGACATCATGGCCTTGGTGCACAGGTATGAACTATTAATGGGGATGCCAAAATATAAGTCTAGTGCGTAGGCATCAAACACTATAGTTTAAATTTGTTAGTCAAAAAATAACAATAAAATAATCTGCTGTGTCATTCCAGGGTACTAAAGCAATTGCACTTTCTCTGGTGACCAACACTTCAATTGTGAATTTAAACCTCAGTGACAACTGTCTGGAAGGAGAAGGGGGAGCTGCAATTGCAGATATGTTAAAGGAAAACTGTTATATTTCAGGTTTGTCTGAAAGTATTATCATTAAATATAGTAATTTCATATAATAAATTAAGTTCATATGTGTCTGTGTGTATACATAAATACACATTGAGGAAAAATTTGGTTTATACAGTTGTGCTCAAAAGTTTACATACCCCAGCAGAACTTTGGCTTTCTTGGCCTTTTTTCAGAAAATATGAATGATAACACCAAAACTTTTTCTCCACTCATGGTTAGTGTTTGGTTGAAGCCATTTATTGTCAAATTACTGTGTTTCTCTTTTTAAATCATAATGACAAACCAAAACATCCAAATGACCCTGATCAAAACTTTACATACCCCATTTTTAATACCGTGTATTGCCCCCTCTAACATCAATGACAGCTTGAAGTCTTTTATGGTAGTTGCGGATGAGGTTCTTTATTTTCGCAGATGGTAAATCTGCCCACTCTTCTTGGCAAAAAGCCTCCAGTTCATGTAAATACCTGGGCTGTCTAGCATGAACTGCGCGCTTGAGATCTCCCCAGAGTGGGTCAATGATATTGAGGTCAGGAGACTGAGATGGCCACTCAGGAACCTTTGTTCTGCTGTAGCCAATCACAGGTCAACTTGGCCTTGTGTTTTGGATCATTGTCATGTTGGAATGTCCAAGTACGTCCCATTTGCAATTTCGAGGCTGATGATTGCAAATATGTCTCCAGTATTTGCTGATAACGTGCTGCATCCATCTAACCTTAGACTTTGTCCAAGTTTCCTGTGCCTTTGTAGCTTACACATCCCCAAAACATTAGCGATCCACTTCCATGCTTTACAGTAGGAATGGTGTAACCTTTCATCATAGGCCTTGTTGACCTCTCTCCAAATGTAACATTTATGGTTGTGGCCAAAAAGTTACATTTTGTTCTCATCACTCCAAATTACCTTGTTCCAGAACTTTTGAGGCTTGTCTCTGTGCTGTTTTGAGTATTGTAGGTGAGATACTTTATGGCATTTGCGCAGTAATGGCTTTCTTCTTGCGACTCGACTATGCAGCCCATTTTTCTTCCTTATTGTGCATCTTCAAGCAGCCACACTGCTAGTTTTCAGAGAGTCCAGTATTTCAGCTGATTTTATTTGTGGGTTTTTCTTTGCATCCCGAACAATTTTCCTGGCAGTTGTGGATGAAAATGTTGTTTTCCAACCAGACATCAGTGGTTTTGTTTTTACAGACCCCTGATTTTCCATTTGTTAATCACAGTTTGAATGCTGCTGACTGGCATTATCAATTCCTTGGATATCTTTTTTGCATCCCTTTCCTGTTTTATACAGTTAAACTACCTTTTCCCGTAGATCCGTTGCCAATTTTATTGCCTTCCCCATGACTCACAATCCAGAAATGTCAATGGCTTTATGAAAGATGCAAGAGTTTGTCTGGATCGCAGAAACTCACTCAGCTTTTATGCACACACTGATTACAAGCAAACAGGTCACAGGTGAGGATGTTACCTTTAGTAGCCAGTCAAACCCATTTGTGTCAACTTCTGTGCATGTTATCAGGCCAAAATCACCAGGGTATGTGAACTTTTGATCAGGGTCATTTAGATGTTTTGGGGTGTCATTTAAAAAGAGAAAACAGTAGTTTGACAATAAATGGCTTCACCCAACCACTAACCATGAGTGAAGAAAACGTTTTGGTGTTATCATTCATATTATCTGAAAAAAGGCCAAGAAAGCAAAAGTTCTGCCAGTATGTAAACTTTTGAGCACAACTGTGTATTTACAGTTATATGAAAAAGTTTGGGCACCCCTATTAATCTTAAGCTTAATGTTTTATAAAAATTGGTGTTTTTGCAACAGCTATTTCAGTTTGATATATCTAATAGCTATTGGACACAGTAATGTTTCTGCCTTGAAATGAGGTTTATTGTACTAACAGAAAATGTGCAATCTGCATCCAAACAAAATTTGACAGGTGTATAAGTATGGGCACCTCACCAGAAAAGTGACATTAATATTTAGTAGATCCTCCTTTTGCAAAAATAACAGCCTCTAGTCGCTTCCTGTAGCTTTTAATGAGTTCCTGGATCCTGGATGAAGGTATTGTTGACTATTCCTCTTTACAAAACAATTCCAGTTCAGTTAAGTTTGATGGTCGCTGAGCATGGACAGCCCTCTTCAAATGATCCCACAGATGTTCAATGATATTCAGGTCTGGGGACTGGGATGGCCATTCCAGAACATTGTAATTGTTCCTCTGCATGAATGCCTGAGTAGATTTGGAGCGGTGTTTTGGATCATTGTCTTGCTGAAAGATCCATCCCCTGCGTAACTTCAACTTTGTCACTGATTCTTGAACATTATTGTCAAGAATCTGCTGATACTGAGTGGAATCCATGCGTCCCTCAACTTTAACAAGATTCCCGGTGCCGGCATTGGCCACACAGCCCCAAAGCATGATGGAACCTCCACCAAATTTTACTGTGGGTAGCAAGTGTTTTTCTTGGAATGCTGTGTTTTTTTTGACACCATGCATAACGCCTTTTTGTATGACCAAACAACTCAATCTTGCTTTCATCAGTCCACAGGACCTTCTTCCAAAAAGAAATTGGCTTCTCCAAATGTGCTTTTGCATACCTCAGCCGACTCTGTTTGTGGCGTGCTTGCAGAAACGGCTTCTTTCGCATCACTCTTCCATACGGCTTCTCCTTGTGCAAAGTGCATTGAATAGTTGACCGATGCACAGTGACACCATCTGCAGCAAGTTGATGCTGCAGCTCTCTGGAGGTGGTCTGAGGATTGTCCTTGACTGATCTCACCATTCTTCTTCTCTGCCTTTCTGATGTTTTTCTTGGCCTGCCACTTCTGGCCTTAACAAGAACTGTCCCTGTGTTCTTCCATTTCCTTACTATGTTCCTCACAGTGGAAACTGACAGGTTAAATCTCTGAGACAGCTTTTTGTATCCTTCCCCTGAACAACTATGTTGAATAATCTTTGTTTTCAGATCATTTGACAGTTGTTTTGAGGAGCCCATGATGCCACTCTTCAGAGGAGATTCAAACAGGAGAACAACTTGCAAGTGGCCACTTTAAGTAGCTTTTCTCATGATTGCATACACCTGGCTATGAAGTTCAAAGCTCAATGAGGTTACAAAACCAAAAAAGTGCTCTAGTAAGTCAGTAAAAAGTAGGTAGGAGTATTTAAAACAAGAAAATGATAAGGGTGGCCATACTTATGCACCTGTCAAATTTTGTTTGAATGCAGATTGCACATGTTCTGCTAGTACAATAAACCTCATTTCAAGGCAGAAACATTACTGTGTCCAATAGTTATTAGATATATCAAACTGAAATAGCTGTTGCAAAAACACCAACTTTTATAAAACATTAAGCTTAAGATTAATAGGGGTGGCCCAAACTTTTTCATATAACTGTATATATATATATATACTGTGTATATATATATATATATATATATATACAGCTTATATACAGTGAGTGAAGTATTGAACACATCACCAACTTTCTAAGTAAATATATTTCTAAAGGTGTTATTGACATGAAACTCTTCCTCGATGTTGGTAACAGCCCATCCAATATACACAGTCAAAGAAATCAAACCATATATGTCCATATGTCTTGTGACCATGAGAAATGACACAGGGAAAAAGTGTAGAACACATGAGGAAAGAGAGGTGCAAAAATGGAAAGTCATGACTTCAGCTAAAATCAGTAACTAGAAAGCAATCTTGCCACTTAGTGAAAAATAATATCAAGTAGTTCAACTGATGTCCTATAAAAAGGTGTCTCATTACCAAGTTGCCACACAAGATGCAACTCATGATGGATAAAACCAGTGAACTGTCTCAAGACCTTTGCAACCTTATTGTTGCAAAAAATACTGATGGCATTGGTTACAGAATTTCTTAACTACTGAAGGTTCCAGTGAGCACTGTTGGGACCATAATCCGAAAGTGGAAACTGTTAGAATCTATGGTTTTGACTATCTGCCATCTTATTGTGGCTTTCTGGCTGCTGGTCTTTTTCCCCTGGTGCTGGGCTTGTCGTTGGTCAGGTGATTGTATCACCTTTATTACCCTGCACCTGCCTCCCAGTCCTTGCTGAACATCAGTGTTAATCCGCTAGAGTTCTGGCTTGGTGCTTTGATAACTTTTTGTATTTAACTTTGTGCAGTTCTGGGAACTCTAGTTCTGCTTGCTTAGTCTTTTTGTTTTTTCCTTTTGTTTCTGCAGCTTCCTCTATTTCCCTGCTATGAGGTCACCTGATTTTGTTTCCCAGTCCCTAGATCTTTCAGGGATTCCCTTCCCCCCATCTTTAGGTCTTCTCTTGAGTCTAGACTAGGATCGTTGGTGGGTCTATTCACAAGGAATAGGTCGCCCGCTCCATCGTAGGGATTGAGTCTAGTAATAGTGCAGGGTCAGCTTCTCCCCCCTGCTCTATTTCTGAGTTGCAGACCCATAACAGAAAGAACATCATTCCACCATAAACTGGCCATGACCAGGTGCTCCCCTCAAGATTTGAGACAGAGGAGTGAAAATAATTATCAATTATCAAAACAGTGTCCAAGACCCAAGGACCACATGTAGAGATCTACAAAAAGAGATGGAATCAGCAGGTACAATTGTTTCAAAGAAAACAATGTTATGCAATCAACCTCTATGGCCTGTATGGCCGTTCACTATGCAAGACTACATTGCTGAACAAAAAAGCATGATCAAGCACATTTAAAGTTTGCTCAACAACATGTAGACAAGCCTGTGAAATACCAGGTGAATATAGTCTAGTTAGTTGAGACCAAAATTCAACTCTTTGGATGCCATAATACACACCATGTTTGGAGGCCAAAAGACACTGTATATCACCCCAAAACACCATATCAAGAGTTAGAGGTGGGAACACTGGCAAACTCATGTAATTGAAGGAAGGATAAATGGACAAAGTGTACCAAGACATTCTTGAAAACAATATGATGCCATCTACCAGGATGATGAAGATGAAACGAGGATGGACATTTCAACAGGACAATGATCCCAAATGCACCGACAAGGAAACTCTCAATTAGTTTCAGAGAAAGAAAATAAAGCTGCTAGCATGATCTAGCGAGTCACTTGACCTTAATCCAATAGATAATTAATGGAAGGAGCTAGAGCTCACAGTTCATAGAGGGATGCCATGGAACTTTCAGGATTTGAAGAGTGTTTCAGTAGAAAAATAAGCCAAAATCACACCTGAGCAATGCATGCGACTAGTTTCTTCATACAGGAGGCATCTTGAAGCTGTCATCACCAGCCAAGGGATTTGTACAAAGTATTAAAGGGAATCTGTCATCAGTTTTTTGCTACCTCATCTGAGAGCAGCATAATGTAAGGGAAAAGACCTTGAATCCAATGATGTATCATTAATTTACTGAGTGCAGACGTGCTGATACAATCAGAGCTTTTAGATTTAGGATAAAGCAAAGCTGAAAAAGCTAACTCTGCCCACACCAGGCTGTCCCATGTACAAAGTCCGTAGGCACAGGAGGGGGCATCCTTCACATTTACTAAACAGAACCACTTTGACAAGTGACACATCCCTGAATTCTGTGTTTCAGCCTCAATTTCCTGCTGTCTTCAGATCACATAGCAAAAAACTGCTAACATATTCCCTTTAATTAAATTTCAGGTGTGTTCAATACTTTTTTCCTGTGTCATTACTACATATAACTTAATTTATGGATATCTATGGTTTGATTTCTTTGTCTGTGTGAGAAAATTGGTGACATGTTCAATACATATTTGACCCGCTGTGTATATATATATATATATTTTATTTTTCTTTCCCTTATCATCGGGGGTTTGATTGAACTGCATTGTGCCTCATATAACCATCCTTATGCACCATCATTTCCTGATCTCTATTGAGAGGTGCAGTGCAAACTTATTGGGTTGCCATTCCCAGTGAACATCTATAATCAGTAACAGAGTTACTTACCACCTGATGTGAGGCAGGTTTAATATTGGGGTCTTCTTATCTGGCAGAAGGACCTTTGAGCCCCTTCAAGTGACAGGTGGGACTACTACCACTACTCCTCCTATAGCAGGTGTACACAACCTTTTCTGGTCAAAATGCCACTTTTTCATGTTGAATCATTCCCAAGGGGTGCAGTAAAAGGGGTCTTACCATCGGAGACATTTCTGGCAAATCAAACATGCCATAAATGCCTGATAGATAGTAGGCAAGAAAGTGAAACTTGCACCCATGGAAAGAATGTGGGTTCCTTTCACCCTCAGCAGTTAGGAGAGCAGATGTGCACATGCAATGGTTGCTCTCCTCATTGTAAACTCAAATGCCATTAACTACAATGTAGAGAGTCACAGACATACTGTAGATGGACATCTGTAACTCATATAAATCTTTTTGGAGTGACCCCTTTCTCCTAACATTTATGGGGGACACACAGATGACTGTGTGCCACCTTTCTTTTCTTTAATATGGAAACTACATACAAAAAGCCACACACAAGCAAGCATTTTTCTGAGCAGATGATTGGTGGCCGCACACAATGGCATAGCGGGCCGCAGGTTGTGCACCCTGCCCTAAAATTGGCATCCCTGTCTGTACCATCATTTCTGTCTAACAATTAATTCTTTATTTCTGTCTTTTGTGTTTTCAGAGCTGCACTTGTGTGATAATAAACTAGCACTAAAAGGTGCCAAAGCACTATCCCTGATGCTGATGGAGAACATAACCCTTCAGAGGGTGAACCTGTCAGGGAATGAGTTTGATGAACAGGCCGCTTCCTATTTTTCAGACGCACTAATGAACAATCAGAAGTTGGAATTCATGGATCTCAGCCATAACATGTTTGGAGATAGATCAGGTACGACATACATTTCATTTTTCTTCATTTGGTTCCATTTTCATAGCTATGGAAAAACAAATTTACTAGTAGGCGGTGTGACAGGAGAGAAAACTGGCTCACAACAGACAGAAAATGTACACAGGACATCACAACTAAACCTGCAGCAAATTTCATTGCGGATGTGATGCAGATAAGCCGCATATTTCAGTCCGAGGCAACATAAATTGTATCATGGATTGACCTTTTGTAGATTTCAAGCTATTGTGGATATTTAGTGCAATATATACATGATTTCTTAAAGTCTCATACACACTACTGCTATTATAATATACAGCAGGTTATTCATTTTCGGACTGAAAACCTGCTGCATATCTGCCCATATCTGTCCACATAACCTGAAGGACGGCTTCTGTTCCAGTGTCTTGTGTCATCAGAAAAAGCCACTATGGAATCAAGTTTCCCTTTACATAAACAGATTCCTTAATAAAGACTTCACACTTTCTCCTCAAAAAGCTTTACTTTCCATAGACCTGGATGACACTCATCCCTCACTACATTCATCCCTCACTATATGTTGTAATACATACTTTCTTAGTAGTGAAAAATCGAATCGCTTTTTATTGGAAGAAACAAGACATTCCTAGATTTTCAGACGTTGTTGACAGGCTCCACTTACATAACTACTTGGAACTTAGGTTTGCCATAGTTAGTGATGATCTTATTAAATATGGGAAAAAATGGGACAAATGGAACTTTTTGTTTCCCAAACCTTGAGCATATAATTGCTGAACGTACACAATAGAAGCAATTATTCCAGGACTAGTTATTTTCATTTATTTTCTTTTATTTTCTTTACTTATTTGATTCTCTTTGTTAATAAATAAGTTTGAGAATGGTTCAAGATACAAGCATAATCCTAAAAGACAATCAACGCAATTGCCTTATGTTTTCTGTCATGTGTATTACTCTGATGCGAGTTCTCTAATGTAACTATCCTTATTATTTCCCACCCGTCCTCACCTTTTCTCCCTCCCTCTACCCCCCCTCATACCTTCCCATAACTTTTTTAAGTTACATTAAATGGAAGCAACACAGCTTCATACAGGTTAACTTGTTATATGGTTAAAATGTCAAAAAAACATGGGAAAAGAAAATGACCTACTACTTAACAGGTTTTGACTTTTAACAAAGGGGTAATCCGAAACCAGCAATGATTTAATCCTAATTGCCTGTTTATTTAATGTAATAATTTAATTGCTTTTCTAATACACTTCAATTAAATATTCACTACCTTTCTTTCTCTACTCTAGCTAACGGCTTTACTTTTTTACTTTTACTTCCTGTTTGATGAAATTTTGTTTGAGAATCCCCATTGCATGCTGGGATACTGAAACGAGACATCATCAGTTGGCAGAGTTTGCAATCACTGCCACAACTTCTGTCTCCACCCCGAAACAAAGTATTATCAGTGACATCCATTTGAGGCTAATCCCTGCTTTACTGACTATGTGTCGGTTGCTAATTGCAATGTATGCTCAGGATCTTGTCACTGTGCATTATTCATTTAATGTACAGTGACAGTGCGCTCCCTCGCCGACTGTGGTGAGAAGTGATGAGCTGGCAACAGAAAGCACTATCAGTGCAAATTGTAAGGAGATAACCCAGCAAGAAGAAAAAGCAGTGACAAGCCCCGTCCCCCGAAACAGTTGTCAGTTTTCTGGCCTCTGACTCCTGATGACGTCTCATTTGAGTATCCCAGCATGCATTGGGGATTTTCATATGAAATATCATCAAAATGAAGTTGATAAAAAAATGCAGTTAGAGTACAGAGGAATGGTAAGGAATTATTAATTCTTTAATTTACCATATTTTTCAGATCAAAAGACACATTTTTTTCCCAAAAAATTTTGGGGGAAAATGGAGGTGCATCTTATAATCCGAATGTAGCTTACCGGAGGGAGTCTGTGGTGGAGTGGGTACCAGGGGACAGGGTCACTGTTGCTGGAAGCTGGTGGCAGGAGTCGGATGATGCTGTGGGTCTCAGGCTGGTAGGAGGCGGTATTTGGCTCTTCGAGGCTGTGTCAGGGGCCAGGCTTTTACAAAATGTCGGGAGTCCTTGCATTTCCCATCCTTTTTACTGTAGTGGACCTCTGGAAAATGGCTGCCTATGGCTGCACATGCGCAGATTGAGAGCTCTGCTCCCTAGATCTCAATCTGCACATTCGTTGCATCCAGTGGCCATTTTCCCGGGGTCTACCGCAGTGAAAAGTATGGGTGGAGCAGGGACCCCGGTGTGGTGGTCCTCCCCATTTTTGATAACCAGCCAAGCTAAAGCAGACAGCTGGTTCCTGGTGTTTTCAGGCTGGGAAGGCCATAGATATTTGGCCCTCCCCAGCATAGAAAAAGCAGCCCACAGCTGCCTCAGAAAAGGTGCATCCATTAGATGCACCAATTCTGGCGCTTTGCCCGGCTCTTCCCACCTGCCCTGTGGCATTGGCAAGCTGGGTAATATTTTGGGGTTGATGTCAGCTGTGCAATGTTTGTTGATATCAAACCCAGAGGTTAGTAATGGGGTGGCGACTATCAGATACCCCATTACTAATCTCGTGAGTAAATATAGAAAAAAAACACAGAAAAAAATCTTTATTTGAAAAAACTCCCCAACAATTTCTCTCTTTCCCCCACTTATTTAAAATAAAGAAATAAAATACACACCGTAGTCCACCGTAGTCCAAATTGAGATCCCACAAAAATTCCAGTCTTCTTCATACATTTTATGGAGCGCCGTTCAGAGAGGGGTTCTGCTGTTCTAGCACCTCACAAGCCCTGCCAATGTGACACGGTACTCCAGCAAAATCTGAACTACAATATTGAGCTTCTTTCCTTCTGAGCTGTGCACTGTGCCTCAAAAGTATTATTCTATTTGGAAATTAAAAACTTGGCGCCAAAGCAACATCTTAGTAGGAAAAAATGGTTGTTTATTATTGACTCAGCCCAATATTTTACAATTCTGTGAATTATTTTAGAGTTCAAAAGTTTCAGTACACCCCTAGATGAATTCCTCAAGAGCTGTAATTTCCAAAATGGGGTGACTTGTGGGGGTTTCTGCTCGTTTTGGCATGTCAAGGGCTCTTCAAATGTGACAAGACATCAGCAATCTATTCCACTCAATTTTGCACTCCAAAAGTCGAATGGTGCTGCTTCCCTTCCAAGCTGTCACGTCGCCGTTGGATTCAGTGGCTGGTGTTCCTGCCTTGGCCACTGGGAGGCACCGGACTCCTTCGGCTGGTGGTGCGGTTGATAGGAGTGTGGTATCCTCATATGGTTCCGCTCCTTTGACGCCGGCCTCTGTCGCTGCGCATCGCCATGTCTCGCCTGTGGGTAATGTTGGCGACAGAGAAGGGGTCTCTGTGCAGGCGTCTGGTGGGCGTAGGCTTCGCTCTTCTGTCAGAGGTGAAGTGGTTGGTGTCAGTCATGCATCACCATCTGGCCTGGTTCTGGGGGCGGTCCAGATGAGTTCATCAGACTGTGAGCCTGTGAGAGGTAGCCATGCCCTTCAAATGCCTTGGAGCCTAGCTTGTAGGCCGCCAGATATAGTCTTGGTTTCCCCAGCGTGCTAGTTTGTTTTGCTATTGTATTTCTGACCTTTGCCTGGATTTCTGACTGTTCTACTGCCTGCCGATTTTGTACCTCTGCTGTCTGCCTGGTTTTGACTTGAACTTTAGCCTGTATTTCTGACCCTTCTACTGCCTGCCAATTTTGTACCTTTGATGCCCTCCCGGTTTTGACCCTTGGACTTCTGACTACGCATTTGGTCTCACTTTTTATTCCCGTCCCAGCGTCCTTCCTACTCCGGTCCACTGCTCTCATAGGCAGCTACCCCCTGGGCTTCGCTATAATTCCAGATCCCTGTATAGGGGTAAAGGGTCTCGGGGTTTCTTGGGGTGCTGTCTTACCTGCAGTTCAGACCTGCAGTGGGCGGACGCCACATTATATCTGGCCTTAAAAAAACGTTTTTATATAAATTCTGGATATATATAAAAGCATTTCCTAACCCTTTCTCTGAATTTTTTTTTTCCGTCCTCTCCTTTTCTGAGCTGATTTTGTTGCTAAAGCACCTGTGTCCGGCTTCATTGCTCAGTCCTGTGGAGAATCACTCCCATCATCTCCTACTAACATGCTGCACAAGCCACAGTCTGGAGACCTCTGGGAGAACAGTGTTATGAATGTGCTGGAGATGGTTTCTGAGCAGAGGCTCCCTCTGGTGGTTGCAGACAGTACTGAACCTCACAGCGAGGAATGGCAATCTGGGATCATGGACTGGACTGATATAAGGGAGGTTCCCTCCCATGATGACTGTTATGAATGTGCTGGAGGTGGTTTCTGAGCAGAGGCTCCCTCTGGTGGTTGCAGACAGTACTGAACCTCACAGCGAGGAATGGCAATCTGGGATCATGGACTGGACTGATATAAGGGAGGTTCCCTCCCATGATGACTGTTATGAATGTGCTGGAGGTGGTTTCTGAGCAGAGGCTCCCTCTGGTGGTTGCAGACAGTACTGAACCTCACAGCGAGGAATGGAAATCTGGGATCACGGACTGGACTGATATAAGGGAGGTTTCCTCCCATGATGGTCGCCGGTGATACTGTTATGTTTCGGTAGCTGAGGAGAAAAAGCAAAAACAGTAATACACCAGAGAGGCTGAAACCTATTGGATTGCAGTAACCTGAACTAACCACACAACTAGAGGTAGCCGTGGAGCGTTCCTACGTTGATCCTAGATGCCTCGTCACAGCCTGAGAGATAACTACACCTAAAGGCAGAAAGAGGAAAGTTATCTGCCTCGGAGCAGATCCCCAAAGAAAACAGGAAGCTCCCAAACATGTAATGGCGGTTAGACAAGAAGAAGCACGGACACAGACAGAAAATAGAATAAGCAAATGCTGGGGCCCAATCTGTCTAGACAGAAAAGTACAGGAAAGGATTCTCACTGCAATCCAAAAAAACCCCCTAAAAAATACCAACTCTTCTGATTGCAAAAACACCTGAGATCACACGATCTCTACCACCTAAATCATATCTCTGGTGTAACAAAACCAAGCCGCAGCCACTGAAAAAACAGGAAAAAGCAAATGAACAAATAACAGTGGCTTCAGATAAACTGAGAGGAGCACAGGCCCCCAGGAGGAGGGGACCTCCACAGAAGTGCAGGGAACTATGCAAAAAGCAAGCACAAAAATAAAAGCAGAAAATATCTTATCTGAAAGCAGAAGATGCAGGCAAGACTCAGCAAACTTCCAAATGAACCAGGAACCACAATTGAGACAAGAACAATTGATCACCGGCGACCATCATGGGAGGGAACCTCCCTTATATCAGTCCAGTCAGTGATCCCAGATTGCCATTCCTCGCTGTGAGGTTCAGTACTGTCTGCAACCACCAGAGGGAGCCTCTGCTCAGAAACCATCTCCAGCACATTCATAACAGAACACTGGACGTCAGAAGCCTTCACTGCCTGGACGTCAGCACCTGCGTAGTGCTGGCCATGCCTGCCCAGGTATTGCCCGCTGATGCGGCCAAAGTCCTTTTACCTAGTTCTTTGTCTTACTTGAAGAAATCTGTGTGTGTGGAGGCTTATGTGGATAGTGGCTCAGAAGGCAATTTCATAGATTTCCTGGTAGCGAGAAATCTTGGTGTACCACTGCTAAGGCTTAATGCGCCCATTCTACTCCGGTCCACTGCTCTCATAGGCAGCTACCCCTGGGCTTCGCTATAATTCCAGATCCCTGTATAGGGGTAAAGGGTCTCTGGGTTTCTCGGGGTGCTGTCTTACCTGCAGTTCAGACCTGCAGTGGGCGGACGCCACACAAGCCCTGTCGTGCACCCAAACAGTAGTTTTACACTACATATGGGGTATTGGTGGACTCAAGACAAATTGCACAACAAATTGTATGATCCATTTCCTGTTGTTACCCTTGTGAAAATGTATTTTTTAATTTTCATGGCTCAACGTTATAAAATTGTGTGAAGCACCTGTGGGTTCAAGGTGTTCACCACATCATTAAATAAATTTCTTGAGGGGTGTAGTTTCCAAAATGGGGTCATTTTTCAATCCAAAAGTCAAATGGTGCTCCTTCCGTTCCAAGCCCTACTGTGCACCAACACAGTAGTTTTCCACCACATATGGGGCATCGGTGTACTCAGGAGAAATTGCACAACAAATTTTGGTATCCATTTTCTCTTGTTCAGCTGGAGAAAAATTTCGGGCTAAATGAACATTTTTGTGGGAAACAATAAAATTTTTATTTTTTTCCCACATTGCTTTAATTTGTGTTGTCACATTTGTGGACCCTGGACTCACTGCGCCATGGGTTGGTGTAACTAAGTGGCTACCTGGTTTTCACTGGAGCCTGTGATGGTGAGGTCAGACTTGAGCTGCAGGTAGCCACCAGGCACCACTCCAGGGCAGTGTCTGGAACTGTAGCAGCTGACCCCAAGGGTCAGGGATGTTGGTTCTGGTTCGGATTCTCAGACAGAACCGGATACTGATGTAGTTGCAGACAGTGCGGCTTCTGGATGCAAGACAGGATGGCCACTGGTATGGGTTCAGGTTGTGCGGCTCCTGAATACAAGACAGAACGGCCACTGTCACGGGTTTGGACTGTG
>JARQOD010000001.1:759425588-759499816 GCA_033576555.1 Oophaga sylvatica
CCTTAGGCCCGCCAGGGTCAGATAGCCTCGACAAGCAGTATTTACACACTGCTGCGTAAGCAATGGTCATGGGAGGGCAAAAAGACAGGTCCAGCACGATGGGTTAATGATATACAGAACATCACAGTCGGGGAAATCCTAGATGCCACTTTGATGCAACGGAAGGTGATCCCCTCCAGTAGTTATGCAGACATGTCTTTATTACTCCTTCATAGAGCTTATATTACCCCACACATTAAGTCTAGGATGTCTCCAGGGGGCACATTCACATGTTCCAAATGCGGGACAGGAAACACAGACATATTTCATCACATGTGGGGATGCCCCAAAGTGCAAAAATTATGGCAGTCTATCCATGCCGAATTGCAGAATCTTGGTGGGATATTGTTTCCTTTGACACCGCAATGGGCAATATTTAACATTTTAGACAGCTCTCAACACAAATTCCCCAAACATGTTAAGGCCATGTTGATAATATGGGCCTCAGCTGCCAGGAAAAGTATCTTGCAGCACTGGCTAAATCCATTACCACCACCCAAATCTCTCATATACTCCAAATAAATGTATATTTTTCAAATGGACTGGCTAGATACCCTGACAAATAAAGAGAAATTGACTGGGAAGTTTTTAAGCACATGGTCATTGTTCATCCCATCACTGTCTCAAGATACCAGGGACAAACTAAGGACACATTTTGAAAAACACCCAGTGGTATCTTCTTCAGAAAATTAGCGGACATAATCCTATTCCTTGAGCTTGTTGATTGTTAATCAAATGCAGAGTCGTTTTAAGGGGTTTATATGTTGGGGGGATGGGAGGGTTACGGGAGGAGGGAGTACATTTATGATTATGCCTGTCAAATAAGCGTCGAATAAGCTTGATACCTTCAAACCTGTATGACTTACTTTTTGGTAATGCTCTTTAAATCAATATTGTGAGTTTTACGCCTGTCAAATAAGCTTGTTACTTCAAGACTTGTATGATTTTCTTTTATTGTAATACTCTTTAAATCAATAAAACATGTTGGAAAAAAAAAAAATTGCAAGTGCAATATGTTTCTGTCATTCTCCTGACTGTATACAGGGCTCACTAGATACTAGTGGCTCAGTAACGTTTGCCGGGGGGGTTCTTTGCTTTTGATATATATGCTGTTACAAATGCTATTGTCATTTATCTTGTAGGCCAATATTTTTCTCAGAGTGCTAGACCTATCTTACAACGGGTTTGGAAATGAGGGAGCAGCCGCACTAGGAGATGCTCTGAAGGTTAATAATGTATTAGAAGAAGTAAACATAAGGTAACGGCTTGTCTGTGAAGTAATGGAAATATCTGGCAGTTACATTTAGTATCTGGTTGCTGTGAACCATGGATACTGTCATGGCGGTGTAGCAAGGAAGGTAGCTTTCCACAGAGGGCAACGTGTCCACGGCACATCTCATCCATTAAAAGCAGTGCAAACTGAAAGCATCACTTGCAATTTATCAGATAACAATTTTAATATTTGTATGTAATATATTTTATTTTGTATCTAATGTATTTTATGTAACGTATGGAAGATATATTTCTATGTATTTATAAATCTTGAAATATATAAGCTCAGATCTATAGTTTTGTGCTAATACATAGGCACCAGTGAATTTATACACAGCATTTAGGTTTGTGTTATTTTTTTGAACCAGATTGTTTGAAGCTATAAATGCAAAGGGCAGATTTTGCTAGTATTCAGATAGGTCATTATCTCATTGATAGTTTTTTTTTAATTTAATATGAAATATAGGTGTGGCATTTTTAGTGACATTTTCCTTTTAATAGACAATATATATAACAACTGCAACTGCCTTTTTAAAGGGAATCTGATAGTAGGATCATACCTCCCAAGCTGTTTATATGAGCACAAAGGTTATAGAAAGTTAAATAAAATGATATCTTGATATCTGCGCTCTGACGACTTATTCCAAAGAAATCCATATTTTTCTAATATGCAAATGAGCTGTTAAGATCTATGGGCGGGACATAACTCTCCCAGAGAATCTGCCCCCAGAGCTTATTTTAAATAAAAGGGGGAATTACCAGTTTGAGACATGTAGATCAAGAGAGCAGACTGTCAGTGAGTCTCACATGTCTCACACAGGTAACTCTCCCTTTCTTTTAAAATATGCTCTCGAGTCAGATTCTCTGCGAAATTTAGGCCTGCCCATAGATCTTAACAGCTCATTTACTTATTAAGAGAAAGATGGATTTCTCTGGAATAAGACATCAGATTGCAGATATTAAAGTATAGTTTTGTTCAACATTCTATGACTTGCATGCCCATATAGAAGGCATAGGAGGGTTGATACTACTGACACATTCTCTTTAATCCATGTTCATTACATTGTTTTTTTTATGCATTTTTCATTTGAAGGAGGCATCTTAACATTTTTTTAATAAAAACATTTTATGCGCTTTCTTTTTAAGCAATAACCGCGTTGCCCTACAAGGAGCTGTACGTTTTGCATTGAGCCTTAAAGAAAACAAAACTCTGAGGGTGTTAAAGGTAAGTAATATATATAGGCAGATACTTTAGGGATAATTTTACTAAAAGGGCACTGGATATGTTTATATCCAACATAATGTAGATCTACAGCTGCTAAGTGCTTAGTATCTGGATTACATATCGGTACGTCATGGGAATTTACACTTCTGGAGTATTCTGTATTGCAAGCATTGTGTCTCAGCCTTTGACACCATGGGTGTAATACAATGCATTTTTAAGGAGGCTATGTCATGATGTAGCAGCAGTCTACAGTATGTCATTTTGTAGTGAGAGATATCGCGTAGCCTTATGTCTCATACAGGTTTTGTAATCCATATTCCATAAATATATAGCACTTTCATACATAATTTTTCATATTTACTTTATATGTTATTATTTTATTATAATTTATTGCTGTTGTTTTTTTTTCTATAATTTTTTAGATGGCCAGAAATCCAATACAGAGCGATGGATGCTTTGCCATTTTAAAGTCAATTCAAGCAAACTCAGAGTCATCTATAGAGTCACTTGACTTTTCTGTAAGCATAATATACATATAATCATTATTAATTAAAAGGAGGATTTAATTTTCTTAACTTGATCATAAAACAAGACATAGTGGATGCTATGAGAAATACATTTTTCTTTTATACTTTTTTTTACATTAGTTCTTATAGTATGCAAAATATCTTTATGATAAAGTACTTTATGACATTACTACAAGATGTATTACTTGATATCTGCATATTTAAAGTAGGTTGTCCCCTTTAAAAAAAAATCTTGATCCCTGGGTGCGGTTTGTTTAAAAAAAAAAGAAAAGAACATCCTTTATTCACCCTCCTTATTTAGCGCTGAGTCTGCCATTTCTCCAAATGTCTGGTCTTGGCTGTGGTGTTGACTTCACGGTAGCCAAATGGTGAGCTCATCGGTACTGCCCATCTAAAGGGAAAACACCCCGCTCAAAGCCACTGAGCACATTGAATGAATGGCTGCCTTGCTTTCGACGTGATGCCTGTGGCATACCTAATACTGGACACTCGGTGCTGGACATGGGGAAAGTGAGTAAAACACAGTGTGTTTAGGTTTTTTTTAATAACATTTATAACAAGCTACATCTGAAACGTGACAACACCTTTTTAAGTTTTGCGCTTTTTTAAGCTTATTTTTAAACCAGCCCAACAACTTCACATTACAGTCATAGACGAAAGTGTTGGCACCCTTGAAATGTTCCAGAAAATGAAGTATTTCTCCCAGAAAATTATTGCAGTTACACGTTTTGCTATGCACATGTTTATTTTCTTTGTGTGTATTGGAACAACACAAAAAAAACAGAGAAGCAAATTGGACATAAATTCAACAATCAATCAGTCACTTCCTATAACCATCACAAGCTTCTTAACACCTCTCAACTTGAATTTTGACCCACTCTTCTTTTGCAAACTGCTCCAGGTCTCTCATATTTAGAAGCAATTTTAAAATCTCTCCACAGGTGTTCAATGGGTTATAGATCCAGACTCATTGCTGGCCACTTCAGAACTCTCCAGCGCTTTGCTTCCATACATTTCTGGGTGCTTCTTAAAGTATGTTTGGGGTCATTGTCCTTCTGGTAGACCCATGACCTAGGACGTAAACCAGCTTTCTGACACTGGGCTCTACATTGCGAACCAAAATCCGTTGGTAATCTTCAGATTTCATAATGCCTTGCACACAGTCAAACCACCCAGTGCCAAAGGCAGGAAAAAAACCCAAAAAGATTTTAAACCCCCACTATATTTGACTGAAGGTACTGTGTTCTTCTCTTTGTAGGCTCATTATGTTTTTGATAAACAGTAGAATGATGTGCTTTCTAAAAAGCTCTATCTTGGTCTCATTTGTCCACAAGATGCTTTCCCAGAAGGATTTTGGCTTACTCATGTACATTTTGGCACACTACAGTCTAGCTTTTTTAAGTATCTATGTCAGCAGTGGGGTCCTCCTTGGTCTCCTGCCATAGCGTTTCATTTCATTCAAATGTTGACGAATTGTTCGCGCTGACACTGATGCACCCTGAGCCTGTAGGACAGCTTGAATTTCTTTGGAACATGATTGGAGCTGCTTATCCATCATCCGGACTATACTGCATTGTAACCTTTCATCAATTTTTCTCTGCCATACAAATCCAGGAAGATTAGCTACAGTGCCATGGGTTGTAAACTTCTGATTATGTTGCGCACCGTGGACAAAGGAACATCAAGATCTATGGAGCTGGACTTCCAATCCAATGGGGTGTCCCCGCACAGGTTCGAATCCTGTTTGTGACGCCAAAAAGTTGTTGCGACCACGCACCACAATTGTGGATACCAGGGCTATGGGGTACTCGGAGCCGAGCCCATGGGCATCTATGAGAGTTGTCACTGGTAGCGGTGGCTCGGTCCGTGGCCCTGGCGGTCGTGCAATGGGGGAATATTACAGGGGATTATAAGGATAGTTCGTGACGCCACCTGTGGTTTCTGGTAAATTGTACCAGCGCTGCAGTAAGGGTCTTCACAGGGGATGTTATGGGGCAGCTTGGTGGTAAGTCTCCCACAGGTGAGACTGGTCCCTGGAAGTCTATGGTGGTGATGATGAGCAGGGTATAGTAAGAATTCAGTCACACACAAGGTAGCTCCTTTTCATACCTTTTACTGATGATGGTTCAAGCAGATCCCAGGGAGCTGGTCGGGGTGAAGAGTGCACTTTCCGGTAACAGCTGAGCAGGTTAGAGGCCTCCTTAACTTCCAATGTGTAGGTGAGTCCAACTTGCCTGAAGCGAAGTTAACTCAGAATCTCCAGCTTTCTCAGTAGCTGTCCTGCCCGGCCAACATTGTGGTGGAGACTTCTAAGTGGTGAAAACTAAGTCTATATTGCTGATCAGGCTAGACCGTTATCCCTGTCTCCGGTTACGTATTGGCACTTAGGGCTGCTCTCTGCGACCTGTAGTCCAGATGCCTCCGGGTTTCTTGTTACTATGCCTGAAACAGTAGCAACGCTTCGGACCCCGGTGTCCGGCAATTTAGTGCAAGTAATCCAATACCTGTAGCACTTTTCTATCTTCTCCACTGTGCCCTTCGCCCTGCTTCCGGCTTTTAACATAAGCACTTGTGGCAGTTGTGGAATAATGTCAGCTTCATCCAGAGTTCGCTGCACAGCTCTCAGTTTCCTCCAAAGTCCACACAGGACCGAGACTGAATGGCTGCTCTGTCCTTGAGACGGAAGCTAACAGGCTGAACTCCACTGAACACTAAGCTCCACTCAAACTGATCTTATCTCAGACAGATAACTATCCAGGGAATGACTCACTCCTAAGCCTCCCGGAGCTAACTGATCTGAGCTCTTCTCTCTCTCACTCTCCCTCCAGACGAACCACTCCTGCCACGTGTCACTCCCCTTTATATCTCAGATAGGCGTGTCTGAAAGTGTGAGTGACAGTGAATGCATATCAAGCGTTGCTGTTACCTTCTAGTGCACTCTCCTGGACTTTTATGTGTGCCTGCGTAGCTGGGCTACACATAACCTTGAGAATGTTGATGTTGTTCAACAATTTTAGTGCTCAAGTCTTCAGACAGTTCTCCTCTTTCTGTTCTCCATGTATAGTGTGGCACACACAGACACACAATGCAAAGACTGAGTCAACTTCTCCCCTTTGTATCTGGTTTCAGGTGTGATTTTCTTATTGCCCACAGCTGTTACTTGCTACAGGTGAGTTTGAACAAATTTTGGAAAGGTGCCAAAAATTATGTCCGGGGGTTTTGTGTGAAATGATGTCTAATTTGTCTTTGTTGTATGTTTTTTTGTGTTGTTCCAATACACACAAATGAAATAAACATGTGTGTAACAAAAGAAATGTAATTGCAATAATTTTCTGGGAAAAATACTTCCTTTTCTGGAAGAATTTCGAGGGTTCCAACACTTTCGGCCATGACTGTATTGCAAATTACACATTTTAGCAAATTTTCACTATTGATAAGCTGAACCGTATGGCCTTACTTACCTGACCTATGCCAAGAGTGTTATTTATTTTTCTTTTTTTTAATATGTCAGGGCAATATGTGATGCTGTTATTTGTACAATAGGAACTATGGCTATGTCACTGTATGTGACTAAAGATTGTATACACACTGCCAGGACTCCCTTGTATGTGACCGTAAAGAAGGAAGGGAAAGTTTGAGACCCTTTGTGCTTTATGTCATTAGTAGTGTTGAGCATTCCGATACTGCAAATATCGGGTATCGGCTGATATTAGCTGTATCGGAATTCCGATTCCGAGTTCCGATATTTTCGTCTTATCGGATACCGGAATCGGGATTGTCACTGTCACTGTCAGTGTCCGTCTGTCGGGTCTGTCAGGAGTCAGCGGCACTTACCCGGCAGAAGATCTCCGGCGGTCACGTCCTGGACTGCTTCATGGCCGCCATCCTCTTCTCCCCGGCGGTCACATGCAGTTTCTCGCGATAACTGCAGTGACTGCTGGGTAATCCCGGCCGTAAAGCAGTCAGTCCGATGACGTCACCGCCGGGGAAGCAGGTAATCAGCTGTGCTGCGTTGCAATGACAGGCTCTGCCTGTCATTGCGATGTAGCAGAGCTGGATCGTCATGGGACTGTCGTTCTGGACTGCGTCGGACAGGTGGTATACTGTTGGTTTGTTTTTTTTCTTTTTTTACAGGAGATCGATGGCGTCGCAGGAATGAGAGTACAATAAAAGAAATGAAAACTGTGTTGTCTCTTTTATTTCATTAAAATACTTTTTTCTTGCTTTGTCTTTTTTTTACACATTTAATAACTTTGGGATTAATAATGGATCGGTGTCTTATTGACGCCTCTCCATTATTAACCGGGCTTATTGTCACCGTGCAATCAACGGTGACATTAACCCCTTATTACCCCGCTTGCCACCGCTACAGGGCAAGTGGGAAGAGCCGGGTAAAGTGCCACAATTGGCACATCTTTTGATGCGCCAAATGTGGGGCTGCTGTAGCCTGGTATTATCAGGCTGTTGAGGGCCAAAATCCATGGGCCTTGACAGTCTTTTAATACCAGGCCGCAGCAGTCTGCATTTTACTTGGCTGGTTAACAAAAATAGGGGGGATCCCCACGCCGTTTTTTTTTCGAGGGGATCCCCTATTTTTGTTAACCAGCCAAGCTAAGCAGACTGCTGTGGCCTGGTATTATCAGGCTTGCAAGGTCCATGGATATTGGATCCTTACCAGCCTGAAAAACCAGGCCTCAGCGGTCTGCTTCATCTGGCTGGTTAACAAAAATAGGGGGGACCCCACGCTAATTTTTTTCGAGGGGATCCCCTATTTTTGTTAATCAGCCAAGATATGCAGACTGCTGTGGCCTGGTATTATCAGGCTGGCAAGGTCCATGGATCTTGGCTCCTTAACAGCCTGAAAATCCAGGCCTCAGCGGTCTGCTTCATCTGGCTGGTTAACAAAAATAGGGGGGACCCCACGCCAATTTTTTTCGAGGGGATCCCCTATTTTTGTTAATCAGCCAAGATATGCAGACTGCTGTGGCCTGGTATTATCAGGCTGGCAAGGTCCATGGATCTTGGCTCCTTAACAGCCTGAAAAACCAGGCCTCAGCGGTCTGCTTCATCTGGCTGGTTAACAAAAATAGGGGGGACCCCACGCCAATTTTTTTCGAGGGGATCCCCTATTTTTGTTAATCAGCCAAGATATGCAGACTGCTGTGGCCTGGTATTATCAGGCTGGCAAGGTCCATGGATCTTGGCTCCTTAACAGCCTGAAAATCCAGGCCTCAGCGGTCTGCTTCATCTGGCTGGTTAACAAAAATAGGGGGGACCCCACGCCAATTTTTTTCGAGGGGATCCCCTATTTTTGTTAATCAGCCAAGATATGCAGACTGCTGTGGCCTGGTATTATCAGGCTGGCAAGGTCCATGGATCTTGGCTCCTTAACAGCCTGAAAATCCAGGCCTCAGCGGTCTGCTTCATCTGGCTGGTTAACAAAAATAGGGGGGACCCCACGCCATTTTTTTTTCGAAGGGAACCCCTATTTTTGTTAATCAGTTCCCTCTGACGTCACTGATTGTGTCCCTGGCTGACCTGAAGTGAAAGTGGAAAGCAATCAATTAAGCTTTCCACTTAAGGGCCCGTCTCACATAGCGATATCGCTACCGAGATCGCTGCTGAGTCACTAGTTTTGTGACGCAGCAGCGAGCTCACCAGCGATATCGCTGTGTGTGACATTCAGCGACGATCAGCCCCCCTGCCGGGTATCGCTGATCGTCGCTGAAATGTCAGGACCTTTGATCGCTGGTTTCCCGCCTGTCACACGCAGCGATGCGTGCCTGTCAGAGGGAAACCAGCGATCAAAAAAAGGTCCTGACATTTCTGCGACGATCAGCGATACCCGGCAGGGGGGCTGATCGTCGCTGAATGTCACACACAGCGATATCGCTGGTGAGCTCGCTGCTGCGTCACAAAACTAGTGACTCAGCAGCGATCTCGGTAGCGATATCGCTATGTGAGACGGGCCCTTAAGCGATGTTACCCGCAGTGTCGCTGTCCCAGATCGCTGCCTGAGCTGCCTGTTTGGCAGCTCAGCAGCGATCATGTAGCGATACACCAGCGATCCTGACAAGTGCATATCGTTGTCGGGATCGCTGGTGTATCGTTATGTGACACCCAGCCTTTACTCTCCTGTCAGGCAGGAGAGGAACTCATTCATTTGGGGTTTACTGTGAGGCTGCAGCATTAGCTGCGGTCCCTGCAGTAAACATTAACCCTTTCTGAAGGATTACACCGTGGGACCTGACTGTGCATGGGATAGGTAAGAATAATTTTGCTTTTTTATTTTATTTTTATTACAGGAAATGGTTTTTGCAGTAAAATAAAAGATGGTCAAAAACATGTGTCTTTATTTCATTAAAATGATTTTTAATTAAAGTGTGTGTGTTTTATTTTTATTTCATGCAATAGGATTAATAATTGATAGTTGTCTAATTGACAGCTCTCAATTATTAACCTGGCTTAAGGTCACCTTTCAATAGCAAGGTGGCTTTAACCCCATATTAACCCATTCGCCACCGCTACAGGGCAATGGGAATAGACGGGCAAAGTGCCAGAAAGGGCGAATCTAATTATAGATTTGCTTTCGGGGGGGGGGGGCAAAAATAATGGTCCCTCTCTGGGCTATTATTATCTGCCCCCACTCACTGGCTTTGTCTGTCTGGTTGCGAAAATAGGGCGGGAGCCCACGCATTTTTTGTTCAGCAATTTTACACCTCATATATATATATACATGTCATTGAATTTGTGACACATATATATATATTTATATTTGTAGTTCATACACTTCTACATAGTATAATAGCCGCTAATTCAATTGCCGGCTTTTGTGAAAATGCAGAACCCGACATGAAATGACACTTGGTGTACATAGGGTTAACCATGTCTTTTCATGTCCTTTGCTATCTAATTTGCACAAACAATTAAATCAGACTATGTGTGCAAAATTTCACACCTCTAGGGGTTAATTAAAGGTGTAAATTCGTAGCAAAAAAGTCAGTTTTTTTTACAACGAATTTACACCTTTAATTAACCCCTACAGGTGTGAAATTTTGCACACATAGTCTGATTTAATTGTTTGTGCAAATTAGATAGCAAAGGACATGAAAAGAAATGTTTAACCCTATGTACACCAAGTGTCATTTCATGTCGGGTGACCCGACATGAAATGACACTTGGTGTACATAGGGTTAACCATGTCTTTTCATGTCCTTTGCTATCTAATTTGCACAAACAATTAAATCAGACTATGTGTGCAAAATTTCACACCTCTAGGGGTTAATTAAAGGTGTAAATTCGTAGCAAAAAAGTCCGTTTTTTTTACAACGAATTTACACCTTTAATTAACCCCTACAGGTGTGAAATTTTGCACACATAGTCTGATTTAATTGTTTGTGTAAATTAGATAGCAAAGGACATGAAAAGAAATGTTTAACCCTATGTACACCAAGTGTCATTTCATGTCGGGTGCTTCTGTCTTTTCACTGAAGCCGGCTTTACCCGGCAATTGAATCAAAGGATATTTTACTATGTAGAAGTGTATAAACTATACATATATGTATATATATATGTCACAATGACATGTATATATATATATATATGTATTCTATGTGTGTATATTTAGTGTTTACAAGGAAAGAATGGGGTTTTTTTAGTTGCGATATTTTGTTCCCATAGACTTACATGGGACTTCCGGTATCGGTATCGGGTATCGCCGATATTTTAGTGATATCGGCGATACCATTCCGATTCCGATACTTTAGCATATCGGAAAGTATCGCTCAACTCTAGTCATTAGTGATATTGCATCCAGTATTCAGCGGCGTTAAATCATTTATTGATGTGTGTAATGTATGTTATTTTTGTATTTATTTTTTAACATTTTAGGAAATCGTTGTAAATAAACAGTTTTGATGATCTGTACGCTGTAGTGAAGACTAATATGCCAAATTTATCTATCAAGCTTGGTGGAAATTCTGACATGTTTAAAAGAACTACTGTTAAGGTAAGATCAGAAACAGGCTTTAGTCATTACTAAGATATTTACTGTACTTTAAGTAATTTAATAAACTATTTACAAATTAATTTATTGAATCTGCACAGTATTATATTTCAACAAATAAAGATTTTTGGTATTTGGTACTCATTGTAAAATCTATTTCTCACAGCCTTTATTGGGGAACACAGAAACCATGGGTTAAATATGCTGCTGTAAGGGAGTACTTGTTGCAAGGTTTGCTTTGCATTCCCAAAAGCACTCATTTACGGTACCACTGAGTGTGTGTGAGCAATCTATTTTGATCCAGTCACAGAAGAAGAAGAAACTGTTGAGGTTCCTCAAGGATCAGTCCTAGGCCCCTTTCTCTTCTCTTTGTATACTGCCCCTATTGGACAAACAATCAGTAGATATGGTTTCCAGTACCATCTCTATGCTGATGACACCCAATTATACACTTCTTCTCCAGTTATCACACCTGCCTTTTTAGAAAACACCAGTGATTGTCTTACCGCTGTCTCCAACATCATGTAATCCCTCTATCTCAAACTGAACCTGTCAAAAACGGAACTTCTTGTGTTTCCTTCCTCCACTAACCTACCTTTGCCCGACATTGTCATCTCCGTGTGTGGTTCCATCATTACTCCCCAGCAACATGCCCCCTGTCTTGGGGTCATACTTGATTCCAAGCTTTCATTCACCCCCCACATCCAATCACTGGCTCGCTCTTGTTATCTGCACCTCAAAAACATTAATAAGAATTCGACCTTTTTTTACTTTCGACTCTGCAAAAACCCTTACTGTTTCTCTTATTCATTCTCATCTGGACTATTGTAACTCTCTACTAATCGGCCTCCCTCTTACCAAACTCTCCCCCTCCAATCTATCTTGAATGCTGCCTTCAGGATCATATTCCTCACCAATCGTTATCCTGATGCCTCTACCTTGTGCCAATCATTACACTGGTTACCCATCCACTACAGAATCCAGTACAAACTTATTACCCTCACCCACAAAACACTCCATGGGTCAGTAATGTGTACCTTGGATTAAAAGGATGCATATTACCATGTAGCCATCCATCATTCTTGTTAGCATTTCCTGAAGTTTGAAATAAAAGATCAGGATACGATTCATCACTTTCAGTTCGATTGTCTCCCGTTCGTTCTATACTCGGCCCTTCAGATTTTCACAAAATTAATGAAGGAAGTAATTAATCAATCGATCATTGTCCTGTACTTGCACGATCTCCTCATAGTGACAGACTTGATACAACGTCATACAACATTTAAGAGCACCATCTTTCAAGAACTATTGTAACCCTGAAAAATTTGGGCTGGTTCATAAATTGAGTCCAATTTAGATCATAAATTGGTCTAAAGTACAATTTAGATCCAGGAACACGGAAAGTTTTTCTAAGGGTTATTATTAATATATACAGTATATGCTGTATATATATATTTACATTGCTCAAAAAATAAAGGGAACACTCAAATAACACATTCTAGATCAGAATGAATGAAATATTCTCATTGAATACTTTGTTCTGTACAAAGTTGAATGTGCTGACAACAAATCACACAAAAATCATCAATGGAAATCAAATTTATTAACCAATGGAGGCCTGAAGTTGGAGTCACCCACAAAATTAAAGTGGAATGTAATGTCCTTAAAACAAGTCAAAATGATGCTCAGTAGTGTGTGTGGTTTCCATGTGCCTGTATGACCTCCCTGTGCCTGTATGACCTCCCTACAATGCCTGGGCATGCTCCTGATGAGGCAGCAGATGGTCTCCTGAGGGATCTCCTCCCAGACCTGGACTATAGCATCTGCTGGTGGATGGAGTGAGACATGATGTCCCTGATGTGCTCGGATTCAGGTCTGGGGAACGGGTGGGCCAGTCCATAGCTTCAATGCCTTCATCTTGCAGGAACTGCTGACACTCCAGCCACATGAGGTCTAGCATTGTCTTGCATTAGGAGGACCCCAGGGCCAACCGCACCAGCATATGGTCTCATAAGGGGTCTGAGGATCTCATCTCGGTACCTAATGGCAGTCAGGCTACCTCTGGCAAGCACATGGTGGGCTGTTCGGCCCTCCAAAGAAATGCCACCCCACACCATTACTGACCCACTGCCAAACCGGTCATGCTGAAGGATATTGCAAGCAGCAGATCGCTCTCCACGGCGTCTCCAGACTCTGTCACATGTACTCAGTGTGAAACTGCTTTCATCTGTGAAGAGCACAGGGCGCCAGTGGCGAATTTGCCAATCCTGATGTTCTGTGGCAAATGCCAAGTGTACTGCACGGTGTTGGGCTGTGAGCACAACCCCTATCTGTGGACATCAGGCACTCAGACCATCCTCATGGAGTCGGTTTCTAACCGTTTGTGCAGACACATGCACATTTATGGGCTGCTGGAGGTCATTTTGCAGGGCTCTGGCAGTCCTCCTCCTGTTCCTCCTTGCACAAAGGTGAAGGTAGCGGTCCTGCTGCTGGGTTGCTGCCCTCCTACGGCCCCCTCCACGTCTCCTGATGTACTGGCCTGTCTCCTGGTAGCGCCTCCAGCCTCTGGACACTACGCTGACAGACACAGCAAACCTTCTTGCCACAGCTTGCATTGATGTGCCATCCTGGATGAGCTGCACTACCTGAGCCACTTGAGTGGGTTGTAGATTCCATCTCATGCTACCATGAGTGTGAAAGCACAACCAACTTTCAAAAGTGACCAAAACATCAGCCAGAAAGCATTGGTACTGAGATGTGGTCTGTGATCCCCACCAACAGAACCACTCCTTTATTGAGTGTGTCTTGATAATTGCCAATTATTTCCATCTGTTGTCTATTCCATTTGCACAACAGCATGTGAAATTGATTGTCAATCAGTGTTGCTTCCTAAGTGGACAGTTTGATTTCACAGAAGTTTGATGTACTTGGAGTTATATTCCGTTGTTTAACTATTCCATTTATTTTTTTGAGCAGTGTATGTATGTATATCAGGAAAGCAATGTTTAAAAAACTGAATATGAGGTTTTTAATTAATATTTTGATTAGAATGTATAAACCCTTATTTTTTTATTGCATTTTTTAAAATATTGAAGCAGATTTCCAACTAAAATGTTAAATTGACTGTAGTAACAAATCAAGAGGTAGTGCATGAGACAAAGTTTGGTATTTATGTTTCTTGTACGTTCAGAATTTTTTAGATTACTTAATTCAGTTGTAGAAAAGTGACAACAGGGAACGCGGCCATATTTTCAGCTTTGAATTAGACTCTCCTAATTTACTAAGAGCCCTTTTAGAGGCTGATCGACACTCATGTACTACACACATGCTGATAAAAACATTATGGGGAGGAATGATCATTAATACAACTGCTCTGTTACAATAAAGCCTCATGTTGTTAGCTTTGGGCAGTGGGCAGCCGACAATGATGGATTTTTATGTATCATATATTTGATCAGCCACAAAACAAGTGTTTTGCTTGTTCTTTGGGCGATTAGCAGTATTATTACACCGTCCAGTATTCAGGAACAAGCTTTGTGAACTTGTGTCAGTCCGCCGATTTGCGCCTTAACATATTGTCATGATTATCTTTTGGGTAGCACTATATGAAAAGATTTTAATATATGAAATATCTTTAGTTGATGATCAGTAGAGCCTTATGGTAATTTTCACTTGACAATTGGTTGTTTTGTTCAGGCAGATCCAATGATCAAAATGAAAGAATATATAAAGAAAAACAACCTGCAGGCAACTGAATTGTTTGGAAAAATGGATGCGGAAAAGAGCAGCCTGGTGACTTATGAAGACTTTGAACGCAACTTAATGGCAAGTTTCCTATTCAGTGTCCCCAAGGCAGAAAATAATTGAAAGACTCGAAGTGACAACAGAAACATCTTATAAATTTTGCATGAAGCAGGTCTGGCAGGTGACAGGCGACAGGCTGAACCACAAACTGTATTATACTGTTACATGGCACAGACTGGTGGGTAGTCATGCTGCATTGCCCCTATAAAACCAATTAGCTCATCTTCTAAATGAAAGTACTTGTGGGCTAGTTATAAATTCCCCGGTAAGAAAAGCTGCTAGGCCCCTTTTACTTGTTTGTCTATGATATGAAACACTGAAGATATATTTACAAGTGGCAGATTTGTTGCAAACATTTCTGCAACTGAAAATCATGTCCGAACCTTCTTGAAGTAGGTCTGTATGGTCTATGTGTATGACATGGTTTGGGGTGAATAACTTGAGAGGCCTGCACAAGACCCTAATGTCACCTCCAAACAAGATACTTGGGAAGAATTGGAGCCCTGATTGCAAGCCAGGCCCTCCTGTCCAACATCAACGTCTGACCTCACATACAGTGGGTACGGAAAATATTCAGACCCCTTTAAATTTTTCACTCTTTGTTTCATTGCAACCATTTGGTAAATTCAAAAAAGTTCATTTTTTTCTCATTAATGTACACTCTGCACCCCATCTTGACTGAAAAAAACAGAAATGTAGAAATGTTTGCAAATTTATTAAAAAAGAAAAACTGAAATATCACATGGTCATAAGTATTCAGACCCTTTGCTCAGTATTGATTAGAAGCACCCTTTTGAGCTAGTACAGCCATGAGTCTTCTTGGGAATGATTCAACAAGTTTTTCATACCTGGATTTGGGGATTCTCTGCCATTCTTATTTGCAGATCCTCTCCAATTCCGTCAGGTTGGATGGTGAACATTGGTGGACAGCCATTTTCAGGTCTCTCCAGAGATGCTCAATTGAGTTTAGGTCAGGGCTCTGGCTGGACAAGTCAAAAATGGTCACAAAGTTGTTCTGAGGCTACTCCTTATTTTAGCTGTGTGCTTTGGGTCATTGCATTGTTGGAAGGAGAACCTTTGGCCAAGTCTGAGGTCCAGAGCAATCTGGAAGAGGTTATCATTTAGGATATCTCTGTACTTGGCCGCATTCATGTTTCCTTCAATTGAAATCAGTCGTCCTGTCCCTGCAGCTGAAAAACACCCCCACAGAATGATGCTGCCACCACGTTTCACTGTTGGGATTGTATTGGGCATGTGATGAGCAGTGCCTGGTCTTCTCCACACATACCGCTTAGAATTATCACCAAAAAGTTCTTTCTTCGTCTCAACAGACCAAAGAATCTTATTTCTCATAGTCTGGAAGTCCTTCATGTGCTTTTTCACAAACTCTATGCGGGCTTTCATATGTCTTGCATTGAGGAGAGGCTTCCGTCGGGCTACTCGGCCATAAAGTGGAGGGCTGCAGTGATAGTTGACTTTGTGGCGTTTTCTCCCATCTCCCTACGGCATCTGTGGAGCTCAGCCAGTGATCTTGGGGTTCTTCTTTACCTTTCTCATCAAGGCTCTTCTCCCACGATTGCTGTTTGGCTGGACAGCCAGGTCTAGGAAGACTTCTGGTGGTCATAAACTTCTTTCATTTAAGGATTATGGAGGCCACCGTGCTCTTAGAAACCTTGAGTACTGCAGAAATTCTCTTGTAACCTCAGTCAGATCTGTGCTTTGCCACAATTCTGTCTCTGAGCTCCTTAGCCAGTTCCTTTGACCTCATGATTCTCATTTAGTCTGACATACACTGTGAGCTCGTATATAGACAGGTGTGTGCCTTTACAAATCAAGTCTTATCAGTTTAATTAAACACTGCTGGACTCCAATGAAGGGGGAAAGCCATCTCAAGGAGGATCACAAGGAAATGGACTGCATGTGACTTAAATATGAGTGGCTGAGCAAAGGGCTGAATACTTATGACCATGTTATATTTCAGTTTTTCTTTTTTAATACATTTTCAAAAATTTCTACATTTCTGTTTTTTTCAGTCAAGATGGGGTGCAGAGTGTACATTAATGAGAAAAAATGAACTTTTTTCCATTTACCAAATGGCTGCAATGAAAAGAGTGAAAAATTTAAAGGGGTCTGAATACTTTCTGTACCCACTGTATGCTTTTCTAGATGAGTCGGCAAAAATTCCCATAGACTCACTAAAAATCATCCAGAAAGTCTTCCCAAAAGAGTGGAGCAAGCAGCAAAAAGGGGCCAACTCCAAATCAAAACTTCAAAACAAGCTTATATACAGCACCCTGTACTTCCCACAACAGCCGGCCTTCAGCATCCCCCCGGCAGTAGTGCCACATTTCTAGGCAACTGATGCATGCTAGTGATGTTGCTACCAGCCATGGATGATAACCATGCATCATTTGATCATAGCCCTTCAGACCATTGCTTGATTGCCAGCATAGCACAGCCCTGTCATTCTCTGTTTTATGACCACAGCTTTCTGTTGCAGCAAATCAAGACCCAGCCACTTATCTCACTCATTGCCTGAAGGTCAGCATACAGTTAGCAAAACCCAATCCATTCTGTCCATCCACTGTTCTGTGGAACCTACTTTTCTGGTTATCCTTTCCTGGTTCTTGGTATCTTAAGGCCCCGTCACACATAGCGACACACCAGCGATCCCGTCAACGATATGCACTTGTCAGGATCGCTGGTGTGTCGCTACATGATCGTGACGCGCACCACATTGGTGGTACCAGGGCTATGGGGTACTCGGAACCGAGCCCATGGAAGTCTATGGGGAATGTCACTGGCAGCAGAGCTCGGTCCGTGGCCCTGGCGGTCATGCAATGGGGAATATTTACAGGGGATTTTAGAATAATAGTTTGTGACGCCACCTGTGATTTCTGATCAATAAGACCAGCGCTGCAGGGTAGATCTCTGAGGGGATGTTAATGGCAGCTAGATGTTAAGTCCCCCACAGGTGGGACTGGTCCCTCAAAGTCTATGGTGGTGCAGGGTGCAGATAAGAAGTCAGTCACACACAATGCAGTCTCTTTCCATACCTTTACTTATAGATGTTGCAGGTATGTCCCGGGAAGCTGGTCGGGGTGGAGAATGCACATTCAGGGAATTGCTGAGCAAGTTAGAGGCCTCCTTTCTCCTTGTAATGTGTGTGAGTACAAACTTGCATAAAGTCAAGTGCAACTCTTTCAATAGCAATAACTGCGCCCGGCCAACATTGTGGTGGAGTCTTCTATGTCTCTGATTATCAGATGTTGAGAGAACTAAGTCCTTACTTTTGTCGTGCACTGACTCAAAGTCCCCGTTCTCCCTGACTCCGGTTACGTATCAGCGCTTAGGGCTACCTTCTGCGACTTGAAGTCCAGAAAGGCCTCCGGTTTTCTTATTACTAGACGTGAAGTACTAGCAATGCTTCGGACCCCGGTGTCCGGTTTAATTGAGTGAGGGTGATTTGTCCCTTTGTCACTCTTACTTCTCCACTCGCCCTTCGCCCTGCTCTCGCCCTTAACATAAGCACAGTAGCAGTGGGTGTAGTCGTAAGCTTTCCTTCCAGCGCTCACTGACCTGTCCTCAGTTAACTCGATGTTGTGACTGCTGTGATTCCTTTCCTTCTTTCCTTCTTAGACCCCACTTCGAGTGGCTATCAGGAACTTCTGTCAACTGATTTCAATGCACGTCTGAGAGTCGCCTTCCACGTCCTTAAGGAACACAGGCAGCTTGTGCTGAGGTAACAGGTTTTATCTCTCTTCCTCTGTCTCTGACAGGAAATCTCCGTCTAGCTCAGGCTGAGCTCTGACTAGAATGTGCTGTCTCCTCTCCTCCTCCACAAACTGAACTTGGATGGGATGACTCACTCCTGAGCCACCCTAAGCTTGACTGACTAACTTTGCTACGTCACACTACTTAAATAGTCTAATATGCCTCTAGTGGCAATGCTGAGAAGTGTGCGTGAATGAATATCAGGCTTTACAGTTACCTTCCTGTGCATTTTCCAGGAGACATGTGTGCCTTGCGCAGCTGGGCCACACAATCGCTGCTGAGCTGCCAAACAGGCAGCTCAGGCAGCGATCAGGACAGCGACACTGCGGGTAACGTCGCTTAGTTAATTGCAGTGTACGTTGGATACCAGCCCTCTGGTGCGCGGCGCCTGGAAACCCGATGTGTACCTTGGTTACCAGCTCCCCTGCAGCAGCGCGCTGGTATCTAACGTACACATCGGTTTCTAGGCACCGCCCGGCACCTGGAAACCCGATGTGTACCTTGGTTACCAGCTGATCGCTGGTCTCCTGCCTGCCACACGCAGCGATGCGTGCTGGCCAGCGGGAGACCAACGATCAAAAAAATGTCCAGGACATTCAGCGACGATCAGCAATACCCAGCAGGGGGCTGATCGTCGCTGAATGTCACACACAGCGATATCACTGGGGAGATCACAAAACTAGTGACTCAGCAGCGATCTCGCTAGCGAGATCGCTTTGTGTGACGGGGGCTTTAATCTGTGGATGCTTCACCTGCTACTTGTGAATCTGCGCTTTGTCTAGACTCTTCACTACTCTTGACTATGCTCCCACTAGACTTTATTATGATGATGATTATTATTATTATTATTATTATTATTATTATTAATAATAATTCTGATCTCTAGCTTTCGCCTGACCATGGACTTACTCAGACATCCATGCAAATTGGTCCGAGATAACACTGTAATGTACATCTGGCCGTGGTTCTCCCTATCGGAGCGTGGCAGCTTCATGTATTTCTATGAGGCTGTCATGCTCAGGTCAGGAAAGCAGCAATTAATCCTGCATTTCAGCCCAATCTCGGACTGATTTGCATGGATGTCTGCATGAGCCCTAAGCCCTTGTCTACTCTTATCCCTTGATCTGTCTCATCCTGACTGTACACCTGGTGACGGTCTTTGGTTCCATTCTTGATAATGCCACGTTTCTGGATTTTTCCTTTCCTTGTTCATCCAAGGCCCTTGACTGGTATTTCCTATTTTGATCTGAGGTGTATTTCTAGTTATTTCTGGTATTTTCTAGTTTTCAGTTTTTTTTATCTTCTAGTTTTGTACAGCCACTGTTCCTGGTACCTCCTGGTTACGTCTAAGGTCTGTTCCCAGATTCTCTTTGTGCTTTCATTCAAGACCTGTTTCTGGTTCTGTTCCTGGTACCACCCAATACCTGTTCTGGTAATAATTTCTGGTATCTCCTGGTTTGATAAAGGCCAACTCTTTGAATGTTCTGCTATCATCACCTGGTTCTCTTCCTGGTTTGTCTCTGGACCATGTTCCTGGTATTTTCTAGTTCCAACTCTTGGTCTGTCCTTGGTTTTATGGTAATCCTTTCATTTCTTAGCCTGTCCCTGAACTGCTTCCTTCTGTCCCTTTACTATATTATTGCCTTGTGTTCACATTTCATTCTTATGACCATGGTCCTGCTTAACACTACACATGCCTTTCCTAGCTCCACAAGCATATTACATTCTCCATGGCTGGTCATGTTTCTACTCTGGGAACCGCTACCTGAGTGTTCCCCAGCAGCAATTACCTGCTTAAGGGCAATACTGGGATTATATCAGTGAATCCCCTTCAGTTCGAGTTCCAGTGTAGGCATATCAAAACTATTTGCATCTTAGCAACCCTTTTCTTGTCACAAGAGTTCGTGAGTGTGTATGTATACAGGAGAATAACAATTGCTGACCGGGCCATGTTTGTCAGAGAGCCCATTGATGCTGCACAGTTTTTCTGCTGAATGTGTATCCGAGGATGAAAATTCATCTGAAATGTGAGAAGCATCAGCAATTACAATGCCTATACAGGCCATCAAACAATCAAAGGCCGCATCTGACGCTGGGAGCCCAAATAGAGCTGCGCATAAACATCACTGCCATGCGCCACTCTGATTCCTGTGCTGGCTATAGATGATAGGACTCCACTCACATGGGAGTGATGATAGAAGAGAGGAATTGTTTATTTTATTTCTTTTAAAGTGTTAGAGAAGAATGTCGGAACGGGGGACATAATTGCAAGTTAGGAGCGAGGACAAGAAACATTATTACAGGAAGGGGGCCCAACTGTGCACACTGAGGCTGGCTAGACCCAGCAATTCATCCATGCTTCAAAGCAGCGCTTGCATGCTCTATAGCAAAGAGCTAGCAAGTGGGTGCTCTTTGCCTAAGAAACCAGACGCTCCTGATTTATTGCAGGGGTGGCTGGTAACCTAGGAAATGAGTAGTACACATTAGAATTAGATTTTTTTTACTTTTCTTGGGAATAGAGAAGATTTTAATAAAGGTAAATTGTAAATTGCTTGTTTTTAAAAGCACTTGTATGAGATAGATTGACACTCTTTACGAGAACAAAATCTATTCGTCTAAAGCACCTTAAAATTATTTAGTGATTGCCATAATAGGAGTCAGATGGAAGGGAGTATGACTGCAGGATCAGGTCTACATAGCTATTATTTTCTTTTACAGAACACAGGGATTGCTATGACAAAGAAGAATTCAACAATTGATCAACTTCCTGGACAAAGATAAGAGCGGCATAATTGATATCAGGTGTCTGATAAATGTTGTATAGCTGTTACAGTATATTATTATTCAACTGTTTTGGTATATAGGTACTATATCACTCTTTGTATATAATGATACAGGTGGTTCTCACAAAATTATAATAGCATCAAAGTTATTTTATTTCCGTTCTTAAATACAAAAAGTGAAAATCAATTATAAGAGTCATTACAAGCAGAGTGATCTATTTCAAGTGTTTATTTCTGTTAATGTTGATGATTATGGCTTACAGCCAATGAAAAAACCCAAAAGTCATTATCTCAGTAAACTAGAATACTTTAAACACCAGCTTAAAAAATTATTTTTAAATCCAAAATGTTGGCCTACTGAAATTATTGTTCAGTAAATGCAACTCATACTTGGTCGGGGCTCCTTTGGCATCAGTTACTGCATCAATGCAGCTGGCATGGAGGCATCAGCCTTGGCATGCTGAGGTGTATGGAAGCCCAGGTTGCTTTGATAGCAGCCTTCAGGTTGTCTGCATTGTTGGGTCTGGGGTCTTTATCTTCCTCTTGACAATACCCCATAGATTCTCTTGGGGTTAAGGTCAGTTGAGTTTGCTGGCCAATCAAGCACATGATACTATTGTTTTTAAACCAGGTATCGGTACTTTGGCAGTGTGGACAGGTGCAAGTCCTGCTGGAGAATGAAATTTCCAGCTCCAAAAAGCTTGTCGGCACGGAAAGCATGAAATGTCTCTAAGATTTCTGGTAGACGGCTGCGCTGACTTTCGTCTTGATAAAACACAGTGAACCTACTGCAGCAGATGACTTGGCTCCCCAAACCATCACTGATTGTGGAAACTTCACACTAGACCTCCAGCAGCTTGGATTGTGTGCCTCTACACTCTTCCTCCAGACTCTGGGACCTTGACTTCCAAATGAAATGCAAAATTTACTTTAATCTGAAAAAAAACACCTAGGACCACTGAGCAGCAGTCCAGTTATTTTTCTCCTTGGCCCAGGTAAGACGCTTCTGGCATTGTCTATTGGTCATGAGTGGCTTGACATAAGAACGCGACACTTGTACCCTTGTCCTGGATATGTTTGTGTGGTGGCTCTTGAAGCAATGACTCCAGCAGCAGTCCACTCCTTGTAATCTCCCTCAAATTTTTTTAAAAGACTTTTCTTAACAATCCTTTCAAGTCTGCGGTTATCCCGGTTGCTTTTTGCACCTTTTTCTACCAACTTTTTTCTTCCACTCAACTTTCCATTAATATGCTTGGATACAGCACTCTGTGAACAGCCAGTTTCTTTAGCAATGACCTTTTGTGGCTTACCGTCCTTGTGGACAGTGTCAATGACTGCATTCTGGACATCTGTCAAGTCAGCAGTCTTCCCCGTGATTGTGGAGCCTACTGAAACTTTTTAAATACTTAGGAAGCCTTTGCAGGTGTTTTTGTTAATTATTTAATTTACTGAGATAATGAATTTCGGGTTTTCATTGGTTTTCAAGCCATAATCATAACATTAGCAGAAATAAACTCTTTAAATAGATAACTCTGTTTGCAATGACTCTATATAAATATGAGTTTTGTATTGAAGAACTGAAATAAATTAACTTTTTGATGATATTATAATTTGTGAGAGCACCTGTAATTTGGCAAGTTGCATATAAAGTCAAATTTTTCTCTAACAAAAAAAGCTTTTTTTTTTTTAATAATCAAAATTATTCAACCCCTAATGAAAATGACTTATCAAAATTTACAAAAATTTCTGCTGTTTGCAAAAAACCAATCAAACAAGAAAATTTGAAATAGTCAACACAAATAATGACAAGTGGTTACTACAAATCCAACACAAAAGACCACTTTTGAAGAATGATGTATTCTTAGATTATTCAACTCCTTCATAAGTGTCTTTTGTAGCGCACCCTCTGGTTGTTATACCAGCTGCAAACATACTTCATAGGAAGACAGTGCTGGCTCCAAATTTTCGTGGGCCCCTTTAATACATACCACATTCATAATGCACACGTACGGCAGAGAAATATAGGTATAGTACAATGCCAAGGATTTCACTTACTCTTACATTACATGAGTCATTACATGAGTCATATCTATTGTAAATTCTGCAACAGGTCAGAAACAGGACAGTATAGTCCTCTATACAGTATATGGGGACCACATAGTGCTCCATACAGAATAATGAGCCCATATATTGCTCCATACAGTATTATGGGCATCACATAGTGCTCCACACAGAATAATAGCCTCCATAATTTGCTCCATACAGATAATGAGCCTCATATATTGCCCATACAGAATAATGAGCCTCATATATTTCTCCATACAGTATAATGAACCCATATAATGCTCCATGCAGTATAATGAGCCCATATAATGCTCATGCAGTATAATGAACCCCATATATTGGTCCATACAGTATTATTGGCACCACATAGTGCTCCATACAGAATAATGAGCCCCATATATTGTTCCATACAGTATTATTGGCATCATATAGTGCTCTAAACAGAATGATAGCCCCCATATATTGCTCCATACATAATAATGAGCTCCATATATTGCTCCATACAGTATAATGAACCCACATAATGCTCCATGCAGTATAATGAGCCCATATATTGCTCCATACAGTATTGTGAGCACCACATAGTGCTCCATACAAAATAATGAGCCCCATATATTGCTCCATACATAATGGGTCCCATATAATGTTCCATACAGTATATGATGGGCCCCATATATTGCTCCATACAGAATGTGGCCCATAAAATGCTTCATATATAATGGGTCGCATATAATGCTCCATATATAATGGCCCCATATGATGATCCATACACCATGCTCCAAATTATTATGCAAATTGGTTTTAAATGTCATAGCGTTTTTTTTTTGTAAATGAAACTCATTGATGGTATTGTGTTGAGGGTTCTTTGGATCACTGAAATCAATCTCAGGTACCTGTGATAATTAAGATCCTATATAGAAAAAAAATACCAGAAGTGATGCAATTTAATGCCTTTATTGAATATCAATGAAATACGCATACAATCCCAATAAAAAATATTCATAAAAAATATTTAAAAAAATATATATTAAAAATTAGTGACCAGACTTTTTTTTATTAAAATTAGATGGACACAACCAATTCAAATATAAAAATAAATATATATCTTTATGAAGACCAAATAGACAAACATTACATAATAAAACCATTATTAGTGTGTGCAGGGCTTCATGTGTCAGACTGATTGGTAAAAAATAAAAACTTTATAGAAATAAATTGATTCAATTAAAACACCCCTAAAATACTAAAGTGACCAAACAAAAACATTATGAAAATAATATAAATAATTATAAAAATATTAACAGCAAAAAATTAATGATATCAGTGCAAAAAATAAATGTTTCAACATGCTCAATAATACAAATATAAAAATATTATTAACAAAAATTCATATATATTAGTGCAAAATAAATATGTGTAAAAGGAAATGACAAAATCACTGATGATAAATCAAGTGCCGATTAAATAGAGAGTCCACAACACTCTCAATTATACTGAGATAAATCATATATAACAGAAGACCTCAGCAGTAATGCACAATTAGTATATAGTAAAAGGGGAAAATACCAACCAGTATTGACACACTAATGCCCCAGCACACACCACTCCAACGCCCGTTTCGCAGTTGCTTCGTAGTAGGAACTGTGATCCGTGTCAGATATAGGGACGAGAGATAAATCTGATAAATGTTGCGTCTAAAGAGTAGTCAGATAGCCGGTGGTGATATGGTGAATGGTGCAGCCTCGCTCCCAATGCGGTGTCCAACGCTTGTTGGTGTGAGGTGGACACCGCGTTGGGAGCGAGGCTGCAACATCCACCATATCACCACCGGGCATCTCTGACTACTCTTTAGACGCAACATTTATCGATTTATCTCTTGGTTCTATATCTGACACGGATCACAAATCCTACTACACACAGGGATATTTGTATTTATCTCCAGTGGACATTGACATATCCCAGTCCTAACATAGCCCCTTCACAGGTATCAACTTTTTCAAACATCTGGTTCAATAATAGGTACTAACTATCACCCTAGCTCATAGAGAATTGTCATTTGCCCAAGCAAGGATAAATACCTTGAATTTATTTCCACAAAGCAGTCGGTGCCTTGACAAAGGTCCAAGTGGGACCGAAACGTTGTATATTTTGTGACTGCAATAAAAATCTTCATATTTCACAAGTTGAGTGCCAAGTTATTCTTTCTACTGATGGTGACTGGGCCCCCGCCTGCTCAGGGCCGGCACTTGCCTGGGTACACCAGGTGCTGATGCCTTGCCTTGTAGCCAGACATCTGCTTCTGGTAGAGTTGCTGAAGAATCTTTGACTATTCTCATGGGCAGTGTCGTCCAGTTAGCTAATATTCTTGAAAGTGATCCAAAAAGAGAATACATCATTGCCTTGCACAGACAAGGAAAAGGTTATAAAAAGATGGCAAAGTCATGAATGTTGAATGATTGAGTTGTAAGTTCACAAGTTCAAAGTTAGAGGAAAATGGCTACACTACCTGAATGTGACGAAAGAGAAATCCATCACTAGCTGTCACCAGAGTCCTTGGGACAAAATTTGAAGCATATCAAGGGCAAGATAAATTCAATCAAGAATCATGAAATCCCAGGAAAACTGTCTTACCTTCTGTGAGCAAGATGAAATTGGGTGTTGTTAGACTTTCCAAAAGTACACTGATACCAAACAGGTTAACAAAAACTGACATTGCGGATACACATCAAAATTGATTCGAGGACAGAAACTGCTAATCAGCAATTAGAACAGCTACCAAACATGATATATTCCTACAGAAAAATGGAGCATTACGCCCTCAATAAATAAATGTCGTGAGACACAAAGTATTATAAACAATTTGAAATTTTTTTTAACTCACTCACAAACATTAATGTAAATATTGATAAATTGGTAAGATCCGTCACATCGGCCATCAGCATCCAGTGCGTGTCAAAGGAAAAAAATTCCTTGATGTCACTGACCCCACACTGAGCCGAGAGGATGCCTTCTGGGGCGCGTGATAAACGGGATCCACAGTGCATGCGCGCATTGCGGCAGGCATGTTGACTAAGAGCAAAGGTATGGGCAAACCCAAAAAAGGCATGTTTGGTATGAATAGAAAATACAGTATGCTGACAGCATAAAAATAAACAAAACATTTTAATATGCCAATCCAAGGGTAAATGGGGAGAAAAGATAAATAATTGTCCCCAAACAATGAGGCAATCCAATTCTGAAGAAAAGAAATGTTGAATCTGCTTCAGACTAAATACTGCGGGAAAAGTATAGATGTTAAAGATGGATAATGTAAAAAATAATAAAGATGTGGAAAGGGAAAATAGAAGGCCCGGACAAAAATATCCCCAATATGGTCCCATTGATTGGACACTAGAGAAAGCAAGAATTAAAAAGACATAAAGTATTAAAAAAATGGTGAGGTGGAGGATAAAATAACAAGAAAACAAAGGGATCATAGGAAGGCACAAAGCATAATTTTTTTGTTTAACCCTTGGGGAGACATTGTGTCCAAAGAGACGATCCAACGGCACTTAAGCTGTGCAAGGTGCATTTCAGCTCCCCTCCTCTTATGCTGCAATGCACCTATTTATACCATGTTTTTTCTAGTGCGGCTGGATTTGCAATCATTTGGCACAGCTTGAAATGCCTAGGATGTCTTCAATTCAGAATGGTCTTCACAATTTTTTGCAGCCACAATGTCTGTCACGTGCTCCTTTGTCCTAATTCACAGTTCCCGCGATGTGAGCCCCCCAATAAAATAAATTGCTGGAGCAGATGTCAAAATACACCACATGGGTGGTACTACATGTGATGTAGCTTGTAATCCGATAGTCCTGCCAGGGCCGGCGTCAGCACCCGGCACACCCGGGCAAGTGCCGGGGCCTGAGCAGGCGGGGGGGCCCACTCGCCGTCGGGCACCCCGGGCCCGTTAGCGGTGTCAGCGCCGCCACTGGGCCCCCCCCCGCTTGCTCAGGGCCCGGCAGAAGCCGGCGCAATACTCACCTCTCCACGTGCCTCTGCTGCCGCAGCTCTGGGCTCCAGGGGGCGCCTGCGCCGGCGCTTCCTCTCTCACAGCAGCGTCGCTGAATGACATCATCATTCAGCGGCCGGCTGTGTCAGAGAGCGCGCGGACGCCGGACAGGTGAGGTGTGTGTGTGTGCGCGCCTGCCTGTGTGTGTGTGTGTGTGTGCCTGCGTGTGTGTGTGTGTGTGTGTGCGCCTGCCTGTGTGTATGTGAGAGAGTGCATGTGTGATGGTGGTGGGGGGAGGCAGGCAGTGATGGTGGTGAGGAGGCGATGATGATGATGATGGGGAAGAAATGATAATGGGAAGGCAATGATGATGATGATATTAATGGGGAGGCAATGATAATGATGATGATGGGGAGGCAATGATAATGGGAAGGCAATGATGATGATGATATTAATGGGGAGGCAATGATAATGGGAAGGCAATGATGATGATGATATTAATGGGGAGGCAATGATAGTGGGAAGGCAATGATGATGATATTAATGGGGAGGCAATGATAGTGGGAAGGCAATGATGATGATATTAATGGAGAGGCAATGATAATGATGATGATGGGGAGGCAATGATAATGGGAAGGCGATGATGATGATATTAATGGGGAGGCAATGATAATGGGAAGGCAATGATGATGATGATATTAATGGGGAGGCAATGATAATGATGATGGTGGGGAGGCAATGATAATGGGAAGGCAATGATGATGATAATAATGGGGAGGCAATGATAATGATGATGATGGGGAGGCAATGATAATGGGAAGGCAATGATGATGATGATATTAATGGGGAGGCAATGATGATGATAGGGAGACAATGATAATGATGAGGGGAGGCATTGATGATGATAATGGGCAGGCAATGATGATGATAATGGGGAGTCTTTCCACAGCGCCCTTTCCTGAGCCGTAACAGTGCAGAACGCAGCACAGTGTAGAGGAGAGCTCCATATTTTGTATGGAGCATTATATGTGGTCCAGTATTCTGTATGGAGCATTATATTGGGTCCAGTATTCTGTATGGAGCATTATATGGGGGATGGCGGGGTGACATCCTGCATGGGGTATTATATGGATGATGAGGGGGAGACTATGTGGTGCCCATAATATTGTATGGAGGACTGTACTGTCCAGTCTGTACTGTGCGCTGTGAGGATTTGGCGGTTTCTGAGCTATTGTACAATTTACAGTAGATATCACTCATGTAATGGAAGAAGTGAAGTGTTTGGCGTTGTGCTATACCCATATTTCTCTGCAGTATGTGTGCATCATGAATCGTGGTCTGTGTTTAGGGGGCCCACTGAGACTCTTTCGCCCGGGGCCCATAAAAACCTGGAGCCGGCCCTGGTCCCTGCTCCCATCTGCTGAGGTGAAAGATGTGGCATGAACGATGTTGCGACATGCCACACAAGACCCGCAAGGATAGCATCATCATTTTTGTTTACCTGCCACAAAAGGATTTGGGGGGTTGGCTACATAATGGCTCCTCACCAGCAGGTCTTTAAGATTTCCCCTCAGCACTGGATGGCCGGATGTTGTGACGCGCATGCAGTCGCGGACCCGCCCCACGTGCGCTCACATGAGTACGGCAGTGAGGGTCTTCAACTAATTGATTCACCACATTTATTTATTGAGGTCGTATTGCTCCATTTTTCTGTTGGAATATATATATATATACAGTACAGACCAAAAGTTTGGACACACCTTCTCATTCAAAGATTTTTCTGTATTTTCATGACTATGAAAATTGTAGAATCACACTGAAGGCATCAAAACTATGGAGTAACACATGTAGAATTATTTAATACACTTTACAAAAAAGTGTGAAACAACTGAAAATATGTCTTATATTCTAAGTTCTTCAAAGTAGCCACCTTTTGCTTTGATTACTGCTTTGCACGCAGAAAAGGTGAACGGATGGACTCTACATGCCTGGTTCACACCATGAAGCATGGAGAAGGTGGTGTGATGGTGTGGGGGTGCTTTGCTGGTAACACTGTTGGGGATTTATTCAAAATTCATGGCATACTGAACTAACATGGCTACCACATCATCTTGCAACGGCATGCTATTCCATCCGGTTTGCGTTTAGTTGGACCATCATTTATTTTTCAACAGGACAATGACTCCAAACACACCTTCAGGCTGCGTAAGGGCTATTTGACCAAGAAGGAGAGTGATGGGGTGCTGCGCCAGATGACCTGGCCTCCACAGTCACCAGACCTGAACCCAATCGAGATTATTTGGGGTGAGCTGGACCGCTCACCGCTTCAATTTTGAATAAATCCCCAATAGTGTCACAAGCAAAGCACCCCCACACCATCACACTACCTCCTCCATGCTTCACGGTGGGAACCAGGCATGTAGAGTCCATCCGTTCACCTTTTCTGCATGCAAAGCAGTAATCAAAGCAAAAGGTGGCTACTTTGAAGAACCTAGAATATAAGACATATTTTCAGTTGTTTCACACTTTTTTGTAAAGTGTAATGTATAATTCCACATGTGTTAATTCATAGTTTTGATGCCTTCAGTGTGATTCTACAATTTTCATAGTCATGAAAATACAGAAAAATCTTTAAATGAGAAGGTGTGTCCAAACTTTTGGTCTGTACTGTATATATATATATTTTTAATATATATATATATTGATACCAAGCATACCTCACTGTTCTGGTCTCAGAAGAAGTCCTTTTTTATTTTTTTTTTAAAAAGCTTTTTTTTTCTAATTTTTTAAAAACAATGAAAATATTAACAATTTACAACAACTAAAGAGTCATATGCATACACTTGGTACATACAACCCCATACGCAACACACAATCATACCGGTCCACATGCCCCTTCCCTCTCCCAAGAAATGTCATTAATTAACACTTTATGCAGACATATGATAGAACTAAATATACAGAAATCTTTGCTGGAAACTCTGGTGGGAATGCTATTGAGCAAATAACAAAAGACTGGGGTGTACAGGTTCAAACTAAGAGTAGCCATCTCTATATATAACAAATAGAGTTGCACTCTGTAGTGCTGTAGCATGTAAACATCAAATATATGAAATATGAATTGCATTACTGCTCTAGGTAATAAGAAAAAATGGAGAAGCGTAGCACATAATTTGGCCAATTCATATATACCCAGCAGCCAACGACAAGGCGATCTTCAGCTGCTGGGAACCTATCTAATGTGAATCCTCTCCTAGGCTGAAGCCTGCTTTTATGGGTAGGTAGGATCCGGTTGCAATAAAAACCGCCACAGGCCGGTGGGTGGAGTGCTCGATCAGAGAGCTAATATACAAATAATTAAATATTGACTGTCACTTTCGAACAGAAAATTGGTGTGTACAGTCATGGTCAAAAGTTTTGAGAATGACACAAATATTATATTTTCACATGATCTGCTGCCCTCTGGTTTTTATGTGTGTTTGACAGATGTTTTTTATCACAGACAGAAATATAATAATGGCAAACATATGAGTAACAAAAGCTTATATTGACAGTTAGAATGAGTTAATGCAGCAAGTCAATATTTGCAGTGTTGACCCTTCTTCTTCAGGACCTCTGCAATTCTCCCTGGCATGCTCTCAATCAACTTCTGAACCAAATCCTGACTGATAGCAGTCCATTCTTGCACAGTCAATGCTTTCATTTTGTCAGAATTTCTAGGTTTTTGTTTGTCCACCCGTCTCTTGATGATTGACCACAAGTTCTCAATGGGATTAAGATCTGGGGAGTTTCCAGGCCATGGACCCAAAATCTCTGTTTTGTTCCCTGAGCCATTTAGTTATCACCTTTGCTTTATGGCAAGGTGCTCCATCATGCTGGAAAAGGTATTGTTGATCGCCAAACTGCTCTTGGAGGGTTGGGAGAAGTTGCTCTTGGAGGACATTCTGGTACCATTCTTTATTCATGGCTGTGTTTTTAGGCAAGACTGTGAGAGAGCCGATTCCCTTGTCTGAGAAGCAACTCCACACATGAATGGTTTCAGGATGCTTAAGGCTATGGTTCCACGGTCCGGAACCATAGCGCTTTTGACGGAGCGGAAATTCCGCTCCGTCTAAGCCCCGCCCCCTTTCTGACGCGCGATCTTTCCGGAGGTGTTCAGGACACCTCCGAACACCTCCGGAAAGAGCGCAGGGCTTCATAGCCCTGTGTTAATATTAGTTGCGGCGACGGTTGCGTCGCCGCAATACCGCAGACATGCTGCGTGTCCTGAAAAGACGCCCATTCCTTTACGCAGGTTTCCACCTGCGTATTGTTACGCCATAGTGGAGAGTGGGATTTCTTGAACATCCCTCCACTATGCTGTAACATTGGAGCGCGTGTTTGGCGCTGCGCAAAGCACAGCGCCAAACACGCAGCGTTTCGACGTGGATACCCTAACAGTTGGCATGAGACAAGACTGGTGGTAGCGCTCACCTTGTCTTCTCCGAATGAGGCGTTTTCCTGATGTCCCAAACAATCGAAAAGGGGATTCATCAAAGAAAATAACTTTACCCCAGTCCTCAGCAGTCCACTGCCTGTACCTTTTGCAGAATATCAGTCTGTCCATGATGTTTTTTCTGGAGAGAAGTGTCTTCTTTGCTGCCCTCCTTGAGACCAGGCCTTGATTCAAGAGTCTCCGCCTCACAGTGCGTGCAGATGCACTCACACCTGCCTGCTGCCATTCCTGAGCAAGCTCTGCACTGCTGGTAGCCCGATCCCGCAGCTGAAACACTTTTAAGAGATGGTCCTGGCGCTTGCTGGTCTTTCTTGGGCGCCCTGAAGCCTTTTTGGCAACAATGGAACCTCTCTCCTTGAAGTTCTTGATGATGCGATAGATTGTTGACTGAGGTGCAATCTTTCTAGCTGCGATACTCTTCCCTGTTAGGCCATTTTTGTGCATTGCAATGATGACTGCACATATTTCTTTAGAGATAACCATGGTTAACAGAAGAGAAACAATGATGCCAAGCACCAGCCTCCTTTTAAAGTGTTCAGTGGTGTCATTCTTACTTAATCATGACAGATTGATCTCCAGCCATGTCCTCATCAACACCCACACCTGTGTTAATGGAGCAATCACTGAAAAGAGGTTAGCTGGTCATTTTAAGGCAGGGCTGCAATGATGTTGAAATGTGTTTTGCGGGATCAAGTTCATTTTCTAGCCAAATATTGACTTTGCAAGTAATTGCTGCTAAGCTGATCACTCTTTATAACATTCTGGAGTATATGCAAATTGCCATTAGAAAAAGTGAAGCAGTAGACTTTGTAAAAATTAATATTTGTGTCATTCTCAAAACTTTTGGCCATGACTGTACAGGTGCAAACTAAGAGTAGCCATCTCTATAAATAACAAACAAAGCTGCCCTCTGTAGTGCTAAAGCATGTAAACATGAAATATATGAAATTTGAATTTCACTACTGATCTAGATAATAAGAAAAAAATGGAGACGCTTAGCACATAATTTGGCCAATTCATGCACGCCCAGCAGCGAACGACAAGGCGATCGCCGATTGTTGGGAACCGATCTAATGTGAATCCTCTCCTAGGCTGAAGCCTGCATTTATCGGTAGGTAGGATCCTGCTGCAATAAAAACTGACACAGTTTTCTGTTTGGAATTGACAGTCAGTCTTTTGTTATTTGTATATTGACTCTCTGACCGAGCACTCTGCCCACCAACTTCACCTACCAGCATGGGGCGGTTTTAATTGCAACAGAATCCTACCTACTCATAAATGCAGGCTTCAACCTAGGAGAGGATTCACATTAGAAAGGTTCCCAGCAACTGTGGATTTCCATGCCATTATAATTTTTTTTCCAGCACAGAAAAACAGAAATAGACCAATAGTCTACCACAGGCAGGGCCGGCGTCAGCACTCGGCATACCCGGGCAAGTGCCGGGGCCCTGAGCAGGCGGGGGGCACCCCGGCGCCCGTTAGCGGATGAGAGCGGTACCAGCGCCGCCACTGGGCCCCCCCCGCTTGCTCAGGGCCCCGGCAGCAGCCGGTGCAATACTTACCTCTCCCCGTGCCTCCGCTGCCGCAGCTCCGGGCTCCAGGGGGCGCCTGCAGGGCGCCTGCGCTTCCTCTCACAGCAGCGCCGCTGAATGACGTCATCATTCAGTGGCTGGCTGTGGCAGAGAGAGCGCGGACGCCGGACAGGTGAGATGTGAGGTGTGTGTATGTAGTGCAGTGCTTTGTGTGTGTGTATGTGAGAGAGTGCTGTGGTGCTGTACGTGTGATGGTGGTGGGGGGAGGCAATGATGATGATGATGGGGAGACGATGATGATGGGGAGGAAATGATGATGTTGATGGGGAGACGATGATGATGGGGAGGCGATGATGATGGGGAGGCGATGATGATGGGGAGACAATGATGATGATGATAGGGAGACAATGATGATGATGGGGAGGCAATGATGATGATGATGGGGAGTCTTTCCACAGCGCCCTTTCCTGAGCCGTAACAGTGCAGAACGCAGCACAGTGCAGAGGAGAGCTCCATATTTTGTATGGAGCATTATATGGGGACCAGTATCCTGTATGGAGCATTATTTGGGGTCCAATATTCTTTATGGAGCATTATATTTGGCCCATAATACTGTATGGAGGACTATGTGGTGCCCATAATATTGTATGGAGGACTGTACTGTCCGGTCTGTACTGTGCGCTGTGAGGATTTGGCGGTTTCTGAGCTATTGTAGAATTTACAATAGATATCACTCATGTAATGGAAGAAGAGAAGTGTTTGGCATTGTACTATACCCATATTTCTCTGCAGTATCTGTGCACCATGAATCGTGGTCTGTGTTAAAGGGGCCCATTGAGACTCTTTCGCCTGGGGCCCATAAAAACCTGGAGCCGGCCCTGATCACATGACCCATCAATTAGATCATCTATAATACCCAGCCGGCACACTTTAGAGGACAACACCCTAGGGAATTCAAAGTGTTCATAAAGAAACAAAAGTAGCTCATACCATGACAGTCTCTTGACAATGAAAACACAAGTCATCCAGAACCATCCCAAACCTCTTCAACCTCTCCGGAGTGTAGTAAACTCCGTTTAGAAATTTTGTGTGGATCGAACAGTCCGTAGCACTCAGCACTGAGGAAGAAAATGCATCTTCCACCTGTCCCCATTTCTCTACAATCAAGTCTGGTATATCCACCACCAATTTCACATAAGCCTTATCATAAGGCTTGACAACAGATGACTAGAGAATAGAATATGCTTGTGTTAGGGGTTTAGGTAAATCAGAGGTCCCCAAGAGCCCTTCCAATTTTTAAAAACCTAAGGACACTGACGCTTTCCAAAACTGTGCCATGCACTGCGTGATGGAGTTGTATCTATAGGAACATAGCGGTATCAAGAATTCCATATCTGGCTTGGAAAGGTAAGCGATTCGGAGGTATCTGAGAAAATATAAAAGGCGAATTTCACACCATATCTCGCCTAGAGGACCACATCAGACAAAGTATATAAATGTGGAAGGTGAGGATTAAACCAAAGCGGCACCCTGGGCGACACTGGTGGCGTATCTGAGCCCCTCAATGTATTCTGTGCTATTGCCCACACTCTAGCTACTGTCTTTAGAGGAATTGGAGCTGAAGAGACTGCTTTATATCTACAGGCTAGATTAGTAAATGCTTCATAAGAACCCATTAACACTCCTGTTTGTGCAGTGGCGGCATTGCTCATGTCAACGTCTATCCACCAATGGGTGTACACTAACTTAGCGGCCAGGAAGTAAAATAATAAGTTAGGAGTGTAAGAATCTATTTAGTTTGACCATCCGCCATCTTGTTGTGGTTTTCTGGCTGCTGGTCTTTTCCCCCTGGTGCTGGGCTTGTCGCTGGTCAGGTGATTGTATCACCCTTTATTACCCTGCACCTGCCTCTCAGTCCCTGCTGGACATCAGTGTTAATCTGGCTTGGTGCTTTGATAACTTTTTGTATTTAACTTTGTGCAGTTCTGGGAACTCTATTTCTGCTTGCCTAGTCATTTTATTTTTGCTTTCATTTCTGCAGTTTCCTCTATTTCCCTGCTAGAAGGTCACCTATTTTTGTTCCCAGTCTGTTGTGAACACTTTGAATCTGGCTTCTGAGTTTGGGCTCCCTCTGGTGGTTGCTGCTGGTAATGGAGCTGGTCTGGTTGACAGAAGTCGATCACCTGAGGAGGATGATTGGAGATCATTGTGTTACTGTTTGGGGAGATATAAGTGAGCAGCCTTCCCTGGGTTGGTGCCAGCAATTTTGCTTTTCTTCCTGAACCTCTTGGAAGTCTGCTTGCTCCCTGCTGTGTCCTGCATCTTTCAGATAAGTTATTTTGCTGTTTAAATCTGTGGCATTTGTTTACCTTTTGACTTATCTCAGTTTTCTTCTTTGCTGGAGTTAGTTCAGCCAGGTTTCCAGCGGGGATTTGTGCTGGACTCTGTATTCATTGCCACAGCTTTGTCAGTCCTTTCTGTATTTCTAGTTCCCTGTTATTTCAGTATCTGTTGTTTTGCTTCCCGTTCACACCAGAGTTCTGATTTAGTGGGGGAGAGGTGTGGCCTCAGTATTTTTGCATATCAGATGTGTTGGAATTTTTCTTAGGGTTATTGCTGGATTGCAGACAGTATCCTTTTCTGTCCTGTTCTATCTAGACAATTTGGGCCCCAGCATCTGCTTACTCTATTTTCTGTCTGTGTTTGTGCTTCATCTATCTCACTGGCAATATATGTTTGGGGGCTATCTATTCCTTTGGGGCTCTACTCTGGGGCAGTTAGCTTTCCCCTTTCTCTCTTTAGGCTTAGTTAACTCTTTGGCTGTGTCGAGGCGTCTAGTGCATCGTAGGGACGTCCCACGGCTAATTCTAGTTGTCAGTTTAGGGGTCTGCAATCCGCTAAGCTACCAACCTCTCTGGGTGTCTGGTTGCCTGGCCTATTTTTCCTGTTGTCCTCCTCGGTTACCGAATCATAACACCAGTCCCTAGGTTTTTCAGGGATTTCCTTCCACCCATCTTTAGGTCTTCGCTTGGGTCTAGACTAGGATTGTCATAGGGATTAAGTCTAGTCCTAGTGCAGGGTCAGCTTCCCCCTCGCTCTATTCCTGAGTTGCAGACCCGTAACAAGGAGCTGCTAGGCCTCCAAGATGTTTCGGCACTTACATACTAGATAAACTTATTCTAGGGGAACCTCCTTGCCACTAAAAGATATCCACCAAACTTTCCAAGAGGGAAATTAATTCTCTAGTAATCATAACTGGGGAGGAATTAAATAAATATAACAATTTTGACAATTATATCATTTAAAGAGATTTATGAACTTAGTAAGAGCTAGAGGGAGATGTTGTTTGGACTTAATCATCTCTGCTATTAGAGAATCAAACTGTAATGCAATAAATTATTCTATCTGTTGAGAAACAATAATCCCCAAATATTTAAATTGTCAGCCACTGGTACACAAACAGCTTTAGTCTGGCTCAGACTACAATATGAAGGTAATAGCAAAAAAAACTGAACTGAAGTAGACTTGAATGACATGCAAGATGTAGAAGCATGTTCACACTGGCCATAAAAGCAAACAAAATCAAAGGAAAAAACAATGTGTGCATATACCCTAATGAAAATAAATAAGTAAAAAAGCAAGTGCATTAAATAATTGACATAGGGTACTTAGTAATCACTGTTTTGATCAAAAAAGTATAAAGCTGTCCCACCACGGCAAGGTGTACCCATTTGGGACAGTAACTACACTCTCTAAGGTTAAAACCTACCTACCAAACGGGACCCAGACTCTCTGCCACTATTCACACTATGTAGGTTTTAACCTTAGATCAAAACAGTGTTTACTAAGTACCCTATGTTAATTATTTAATGCACTTGCTTTTTTACTTATTTATTTTCATTAGGGTATATGCACACATTGTTTTTTCCTTTGGTTTTGTTTATATGAAGGTAATAGTGGGAAAATAACTGATTTCTGCTAGCTAACCTTTAACCCCTTACTGCCATCGGACGTACTATCCCGTCCATGGTACCTTGGCCCGTATGACCGGGGACGGGATAGTACGTCCAGCCCTTTAATGCGACATTGCGACTTAAGTCGCAATGATCGCGTTAAAATTCCGACGCCATCTTACCTCAGGAGAGATGGCGCCGGCATCCCGGGGTCTGTCACCGCCCACCCTCACTCCCGATCGCTGTGATTGGCTGTTCAATTCTGAACAGCCAATCGCAGCCTTTCTCACTGTTTCAGCCAATCCGATGGGCTGAAACAGTGAGATCCCAGGCTAGAATCGAGTACCGATGTACTCGATCCTAGGCCTGGGCATAGAAAGGAGCAGACCCCCCCTGGATTGGCGCGATCGCCGATCACATCGATCGCGCCAATCGCAGGGCACAGCCGCGGTGTATCCGCGCTGTGCCCTGCCTGTACCTGCCTGGATCGGTGCAGTAATAGCACCGATCCTAGGCCGGAGCCTAGGACAGGCCCAGTAGGGCCTGCAGCTGCTGATTGGCGCGATCGATGTCATCGACGATCGCGCCAATCACAGGGCACAGCAGCGGTGTGACCGCTCTGTGCCCTGCTTCCTGACCTGCCGGTGACCTGCCTAGGAATCGGAGCAGTGAGCTCCGATTACTAGGCCGGTGCCTAGCAACCGGCAAAACAAGGGTCTCCTCTGATTGGTGGGATCGATGTGATCATCGATCCCACCAATGACAGGTCACAGCAGCGATGTGACCGCTCTTTGACCTGTCTGCAAACTGGATCTGACCTGTCTGACCGCACTGCAGGGGTCCTCACACTTGCTGAGGATTCCTGCAGTGCGGTTACACGCCAGATCTCCTCCTGTGCTGGGCCTTGTGGTGCCACAGTAGCCTGTGACACCACAACTCCTGCTGAAGAAAGAAGAGAGAAGAAAGAAGAGAGAAGAAAGAAGAGAGAAGAAAGAAGAGAGAAGAAAGAAGAGAGAAGAAAGAAGAGAGACTACAAACGTGAGTTTTTGAGCCCCGATCCCTGCCCGATCCACCCCAATCCCCCCATTCCCCCTCCCCCCTTCCCTTTCCCCTCTTTTTACCCCCCTTTGCACACATTTAGCAGCCGCCGAGCGTTGATTGGTGACGCAGTTCACCGATCAACACTCGTGCTCGTTTTTCTTTTGCACCCCCCTCCGTGCGCACTTCCAGCAGCCGCGGAACTTTGATAAGTGACACCAGTCACTTATCAGAGCTCGTTCCTGCAGTTTTTTTTTTTTTTCACTCCCCTTTCCGCCACTCCTGTGCGCACTTCCAGCAGCCGCGGAACTTTGATAAGTGACACCAGTCACTTATCAGAGCTCGTTCCTGCAGGTTTTTTTTTTTTTTTCACTCCCCTTTCCGCCACTCCTGTGCGCACTTCCAGCAGCCGCGGAACTTTGATAAGTGACACCAGTCACTTATCAGAGCTCGTTCCTGCAGGTTTTTTTTTTTTTCACCCCACTTTCCGCCACTCCCGTGCGCACATCTAGCAGCCGCGGAACTTTGATAAGTGACACCAGTCACTTATCAGAGCTCGTTCCTGCAGTTTTTTTTTTTCACACCACTTTCCGCCACTCCCGTGCGCACATCTAGCAGCCGCGGAACTTTGATAAGTGACACCGGTCACTTATCAGAGCTCGTTCCTGCCGTTTTTTTTTTTTTTTTTCACTCCCCTTTCCGCCACTCCTGTGCGCACTTCCAGCAGCCGCGGAACTTTGATAAGTGACACCAGTCACTTATCAGAGCTCGTTCCTGCAGTTTTTTTTTTTTTTTCACTCCCCTTTCTGCCACTCCTGTGCGCACATCCAGCAGCCGCGGAACTTTGATAAGTGACACCAGTCACTTATCAGAGCTCGTTCCTGCAGTTTTTTTTTTTTCACCCCACTTTCCGCCACTCCCGTGCGCACATCTAGCAGCCGCGGAACTTTGATAAGTGACACCGTCACTTATCAGAGCTCGTTCCTGCCGGTTTTTTTTTTTTTTTCACTCCCCTTTCCGCCACTCCTGTGCGCACATCTAGCAGCCGCGGAACTTTGATAAGTGACACCGGTCACTTATCAGAGCTCGCTCCTGCCGTCTTTTTTTTTTTCACTCCCCTTTCCGCCACTCCTGTGCGCACATCCAGCAGCCGCGGAACTTTGATAAGTGACACCAGTCACTTATCAGAGCTCGTTCCTGCATTTTTTTTTTTCACTCCCCTTTCCGCCACTCCTGTGCGCACATCCAGCAGCCGCGGAACTTTGATAAGTGACACCAGTCACTTATCAGAGTTCGTTCCTGCAGTTTTTTTTTTCTCACTCCACTTTCCGCCACTCCCGTGCGCACATCTAGCAGCCGCGGAACTTTGATAAGTGACACCGGTCACTTATCAGAGCTCGTTCCTGCCGTTTTTTTTTTTTTTTTTCACTTCCCTTTCCGCCACTCCTGTGCGCACATCCGGCAGCCGCGGAACTTTGATAAGTGACACCGGTCACTTATCAGAGCTCGTTCCTGCCGTTTTTTTTTTTTTTCACTTCCCTTTCCGCCACTCCTGTGCGCACATCCGGCAGCCGCGGAACTTTGATAAGTGACACCGGTCACTTATCAGAGCTCGTTCCTGCCGTTTTTTTTTTTTTTCACTTCCCTTTCCGCCACTCCTGTGCGCACATCCGGCAGCCGCGGAACTTTGATAAGTGACACCGGTCACTTATCAGAGCTCGTGCCTGCTGGTTTAGACTTTTTTTCACAGGCATTTTTTTCCCTATTCTCTTTCTTTTCTTTTAGCTTTTTCCTTTCAGCATAGTTTGCACCAACCACTATCCCCCCCCACACACACACACAGTTATAAATAAAGTTCACACAAAGCACCACATTCACAAAAAAAATGTCCCGCTCGTCACGTTCTTCCCAACAGCGCTATTCAGTGGAAGAGGCATACGCTTTCCTTGCCTCCGACACTGATAGCGAGGGAGAGGATCCCACATTTCTTTACTTTTCAGATTCTTCATCCTCTTCTTCTTCTTCCTCCTCTTCCTCATCTTCCTCCTCGGGTCCTGCGGAACCGCCACGCAGACGCCCCAGGACAGAAGATGAGGAAGCGCCCACCCCTGAAAATGAACCAGCGCACCCCTCTTCGGACCCCATATGGACCCCGCCCCCCGAAAATTACGAGCCACTGATTCCTGATTTTGTGGCAGAATCAGGAATCAAGTTTGACACCACGGGCCTCAGAGAAATAGACTTTTTCAAAGTCTTTTTCTCTGAGGATTTTATTAACCTCGTGGTGGAGCAAACTAATTTGTACGCTCGGCAATTTTTGGCGCAAAACCCAGTGTCATCATTTTCCAACTGGTCTCCTGTAGACGCAGGTGAAATGATGCAGTTTTGGGGCCTGGTCCTCCATATGGGGATCCTGAAGAAGCCAGAACTTCGGCAATATTGGAGTGTTGATATTTTATACAACACTCCACTGTTCCGAATGGTCATGGCTCGGACGCGTTTTGAGGCCATCCACAAATTCCTGCATTATAATGATAATGCACAGTGTCCCCCACAAAATGACCCCAACTTTGACCGTCTGTTCAAAGTTCGGCCGGTCATCGAACACTTCAGCAAAAAGTTTGCTGAAGTGTACGTGCCCCAAAGGGACATCTGCGTGGATGAGTCCTTGGTTCATTTTAAGGGACGGCTCAGATTCCGCCAGTACCTGCCCAGCAAGAGGGCAAGGTACGGAATTAAACTCTACAAGCTGTGCGAGAGTACCTCAGGGTACACGCACAGCTTTAGAGTTTACGAAGGAAAGGACACCAGGATTGAACCCCCTGAGTGTCCCCCCGTACTGGGAGTGAGTGGGAAAATTGTGTGGGATTTGGTGCACCCACTGCTGGATAAAGGTTATCACCTTTACACCGATAACTTTTATTCCAGCGTCCCACTCTACAAATCCCTCTCTGCGCGAGGTACCGCAGCTTGCGGTACCGTCCGCAAAAATCAGAGAGGCCTCCCGAAGACGCTACTTGGGCAGATGCTCAGAAAGGGTGAGAGCAGAGCCCAATGTAGCGACCACCTGTTGGTGGTCAAGTACAAGGACAAGAGGGATGTCCTTCTCTTGACCACCATACATGGTGATGGCAGCGCCCTCAGCACTGTACGGGGTACCTCTACACAGGTCCGCAAACCGGACTGTGTACTGGGGTACAATAAATACATGGGGGGTGTTGATCTCTCTGATCAACTCCTCCAACCGTACAGTGCTTGAGAAAGGCCAAGGTGTGGTACAAGAATCTGTCCGTGCACATCGTTCAAATGGCAATGCTCAACGCTTTCCTGCTGTCACGATGTGCACGCAACAGCGATACGACGTACCTTCAGTTCCAGGAGGTAGTGGTTAAGGCCCTGATGTTTGGCGCTCAGGAAACAGCGGGCCCCAGTACTTCTGGAACTGAAGGTGCTCGTATCATACCAGGTCAGCATTTCCCGGGGGTGGTCCCGCCAACTGGAAGCAAAGGTAAGCCGCAAAAAAGGTGCCGAGTGTGTTACAAAAGGGGAATACGCAAGGACACCACTTACCAATGCGACACCTGCCCCGAAAAACCTGGCCTGTGTATGAAGGATTGTTTCAAATTGTACCACACCTCAATGCACTACTAATTTACTTTACAGGAAAGATTAGTTCCAGAAGGGGGGCACATTTAGAAAAGTTCCTTGGGAGTCTACTTTCCAAAATTATGTCACTTGGGTTTTTTTTTACTGTTTAGGCACATCAGGAGCTCTGCAAACGGAACATGACGCCCGCAGACCATTCCATCAGTCTGCATTCCAAAACGTCACGACTTCCCTTCTGAGCCCCGACAGTTTTTTCCCACATATGGGGCACCAGTGTACTCAGGACAAATTGGACAACAATTTTTGGTGTCCAATTTCTCCTCTTACCCTTGGGAAAATAAAAAATTGGGGACTAAAACATCATTTTGTGAGTATAAAAGTAGGATTTTTTATTTTTAACACCTGGGCATTATAAACTTTAGTGAAACACTTGGGGGTTCAAAATGCTCACCACACACCTAGGTAAGTTCCTTAGGGGGTCTAGTTTCCAAAATGGGGTCACTTGTGGGGGTTTCCACTGTTTAGGCACATGAGGGGCTCTGCTAACGGAACATGACGCCCGCAGACCATTCCATCAAAGTCTGCATTCCAAAACGTCACTGCTTCCCTTCTGCGCCCTGCCATGCGCCCAAACAGTGGTTCCCCCCAACATATGGGGTATCAGCGTACTCAGGACAAATTGGACAACAACTTTTGTGGTCCAAGTTCTCCTGTTACCCTTGGGAAAATAAAAAATTGGGGACTAAAACATCATATTTGTGGAAATTTTTTTTTTTTTTATTCACGCCAGGGCATTATAAACTTTAGTGAAACACTTGGGGGTTCAAAGTGCTCACCACACACCTAGATAAGTTCCTTAGGGGGTCTAGTTTCCAAAATGGGGTCACATGTGGGGGGTTTCCACTGTTTAGGCACATCAGGGGCTCTGCTAACGGAACATGACGCCCGCAGACCATTCCATCAAAGTCTGCATTCCAAAACGTCACTGCTTCCCTTCCGAGCCCTGCCGTGTGCCCAAACAGTGTATCCCCCCAACATATGGGTATCAGCGTACTCAGGACAAATTGGACAACCACTTTTGGGGTCCATTTTCTCCTCTTACCCTTGGAAAATAAAAAATTGGGGACTAAAACATCACTTTTGTGGAAAAAAAAAAATATATTTTTTTTCACGCCAGGGCATTATAAACGTTAGTGAAACACTTGGGGGTTCAAAGTGCTCACCACACACCTAGATAAGTTCCTTAGGGGGTCTAGTTTCCAAAATGGGGTCACATGTGGGGGGTTTCCACTGTTTAGGCACATCAGGGGCCCTCCAAACGCGACATGGCGTCCGTTCGCAATTCCAGCCAATTTTGGTTTGGAAAAGTCAAACGGCGCTCCTTCCCTTTCAAGCCCTGCCGTGCGTCCAAACAGTGGTTCCCCCCCACATATGGGGTATCAGCGTACTCAGGACATGTTGGACAACAACTTTTGTGGTCCAATTTCTCCTCTTACCCTGGGGAAAATAAAAAATTGGGGACTAAAACATCATGCTTGTGGAAAAAATATGATTTTTTTTCTTCACGGCTCTACATTACAAACTTGCGTGAAGCACTTGAGGGTTCAAAGTGCTCACCACACATCTAGATAAGTTCCTTAGGGGGTCTAGTTTCCAAAATGGGGTCACATGTGGGGGGTTTCCACTGTTTAGGCACATCAGGGGCCCTCCAAACGCGACATGGCGTCCGTTCGCAATTCCAGCCAATTTTGGTTTGGAAAAGTCAAACAGCGCTCCTTCCCTTTCAAGCCCTGCCGTGCGCCCAAACAGTGGTTCCCCCCCACATATGGGGTATCAGCGTACTCAGGACATGTTGGACAACAACTTTTATGGTTCAATTTCTCCTCTTACCCTTGAGAAAATAAAAATTTGGGGACTAAAACATAATGTTTGTGGAAAAAATATGATTTTTTTTCTTCACGGCTCTACATTACAAACTTGCGTGAAGCACTTGAGGGTTCAAAGTGCTCACCACACATCTAGATAAGTTCCTTAGGGGTCTAATTTCCAAAATGGGGTCACATGTGGGGGTTTCCACTGTTTAGGTACATCAGGGGCCCTCCAAACGCGACATGGCGTCCGTTCGCAATTCCAGCCAATTTTGGTTTGGAAAAGTCAAACGGCGCTCCTTCCCTTTCAAGCCCTGCCGTGCGCCCAAACAGTGGTTCCCCCCCACATATGGGGTATCAGCGTACTCAGGACATGTTGGACAACAACTTTTGTGGTTCAATTTCTCCTCTTACCCTTGAGAAAATAAAAATTTGGGGACTAAAACATCATGTTTGTGGAAAAAATATGATTTTTTTTCTTCACGGCTCTACATTACAAACTTGCGTGAAGCACTTGAGGGTTCAAAGTGCTCACCACACATCTAGATAAGTTCCTTAGGGGGTCTAGTTTTCAAAATTGGGTCACATGTGGGGGGTTTCCACTGTTTAGGCACATCAGGGGCCCTCCAAACGCAACATGGCGTCCGTTCGCAATTCCAGCCAATTTTGGTTTGGAAAAGTCAAACGGCGCTCCTTCCCTTTCAAGCCCTGCCGTGCGCCCAAACAGTGGTTCCCCCCCACATATGGGGTATCAGCGTACTCGGGACATGTTGGACAACAACTTTTGTGGTCCAATTTCTCCTCTTACCCTTGGGAAAATAAAAATTTGGGGACTAAAACATCATGTTTGTGGAAAAAATATGATTTTTTTTCTTCACGGCTCTACATTACAAACTTGCGTGAAGCACTTGAGGGTTCAAAGTGCTCACCACACATCTAGATAAGTTCCTAGGGGGTCTTGTTTCCAAAATGGGGTCACATGTGGGGGGTTTCCACTGTTTAGGCACATCAGGGGCCCTCCAAACGCGACATGGCGTCCGTTCGCAATTCCAGCCAATTTTGGTTTGGAAAAGTCAAACGGCGCTCCTTCCCTTTCAGCCCTGCCGTGCGCCCAAACAGTGGTTCCCCCCCACATATGGGGTATCAGCGTACTCAGGACATGTTGGACAACAACTTTTGTGGTCCAATTTCTCCTCTTACCCTTGGGAAAATAAAAATTTGGGGACTAAAACATCATGTTTGTGGAAAAAATATGATTTTTTTTCTTCACGGCTCTACATTACAAACTTGCGTGAAGCACTTGAGGGTTCAAAGTGCTCACCACACATCTAGATAAGTTCCTTAGGGGGTCTTGTTTCCAAAATGGGGTCACATGTGGGGGTTTCCACTGTTTAGGCACATCAGGGGCCCTCCAAACGCGACATGGCGTCCGTTCGCAATTCCAGCCAATTTTGGTTTGGAAAAGTCAAACGGCGCTCCTTCCCTTTCAAGCCCTGCCGTGCGCCCAAACAGTGGTTCCCCCCCACATATGGGGTATCAGCGTACTCAGGATAAGTTGGACAACAACTTTTGTGGTTCAATTTCTCCTCTTACCCTTGGGAAAATAAAAATTTGGGGACTAAAACATCATGCTTGTGGAAAAAATATGATTTTTTTTCTTCACGGCTCTACATTACAAACTTGCGTGAAGCACTTGAGGGTTCAAACTACTCACCACACATCTAGATAAGTTCCTTAGGGGGTCTAGTTTCCAAAATGGGGTCACATGTGGGGGGTTTCCACTGTTTAGGCACATCGGGGCCTCTCCAAACGCGACATGGCCTCCGTTCTCAATTCCAGCCAATTTTGGTTTGGAAAAGTCAAACTGCGCTCCTTCCATTCCGAGCTCTGCCGTGTGCCCAAACAGTGGTTTTCCCTCACATATGGGGTATCGGCGTACTCAGGAGAAATTGCACAACAACTTTATCAGTCCTTTTTCTCCTTTTTCCCTTGTGAAAATAAAAAAAATGTTTGTAAAAGATCATTTTTGTGACTAAAAAGTAAAATGTTAATTTTTTCCTTCCATGTTGCTTCAGCTCCTGTGAAGCACCTGAAGGGTTAATAAACTTCTTGAATGTGGTTTTGAGTACCTTGAGGGGTGTAGTTTTTAGAATGGTGTCACTTTTGGGTATTTTCTGCTATATAGACCCCTCAAAGTGACTTCAAATATGAGGTGGTCCCGTCAGTTTTAGAAAGCGAGCAGAGAAGAAAGCAGAAATAGCAGACAGACATTGTGGGATTTTGGTCAGTAAGGAGGTGAGGTCAGGTCCAGATAAGTAGATCTGCGTGTCGTCGGCGTAGAGATGATACTGAAGACCATGGGATTCTATGAGCTGTCCCAGGCCGAGGGTGTAGATGGAGAAGAGTAGGGGTCCAAGAACTGAGCCTTGGGGAACACCGACAGACAGGGGGCGAGGTGAGGAGGTGGTGTGGGAGAGGGAGACACTGAAAGTTCGGTTTGTTAGATATGATGAGATCCAGGATAGGGCCAAGCCTGTGATGCCAAGAGATGAGAGAATCTGTAACAGGAGGGAATGGTCCACAGTGGCGAAGGCAGAAGACAGGTCCAGGAGAAGGAGGACAGAGTAGTGACGCTTGCTCTTGGCGGTTAGTAGGTCGGTGGTGACTTTAGTTAGGGCAGTTTCAGTTGAGTGATGCAGTCGGAAGCCTGATTGTAAGCGGTCAAAGAGGGAGCAGGAGGAGAGGTAGGAGGACAGTTCAAGATGGACATGCTGTTCCAGTAGTTTTGAGGCATAAGGGAGAAGAGATATCGGGCGATAGCTAGACACAGAGGATGGGTCAAGGGAGGTCTTTTTGAGAATGGGTGTCGTGTCTAGCTTTTTAAATTGTTCTTGTTTGATTGGTTTACTCCAAACAGCAGAAAGTTTGTAAATTTTACTATTAAACCTAAATTCCAATGGGGTTTGAATTATTTTGATTGCAACTGTATACTTTTTTTTAGGAAATAGCTGAAATAAGCAAATCAATTTACATGACCTTGGTTCACCTGCCAGATCAGTAATCCATGGCCGCTGGATGGGAGCCCTGTAAAACACCTCCTAACTACTGACATCTTTGGTGCTTTTAATTTTTCGGCCTGGTGCAATATCATTGTCGCAGTGTAATGCACACACAAAATCTAAAGTAAAGAGGAAGCCAAAAAGTGGGAGGTGGTTTGTAGGACTCCAGTCCATCCAGCAGCCACAGAATACTGACCTGAGCACTGGACCAGGTTTCTGCAAGTTTATAAATAGCAAATAAGAAAATGTCCATTGTATTATTATTTTACATTGAAGGACACTTCAAGTATCTAAATAAATTTACAACTATTCATATGTATTAGAAAAATATTGGTGAGATCAGCAGTCACCCAATGAGACCACCCTCATTGTGAGGCCACACTATTGAGAATTCTGGGAAAAAAAGACCAGACATGCCTTATCTGTTGTTTCTCTAAGTGATAGAAAGTTTGAACACTTTGCAAATAAACCTAATTTGAAATGGGGGTTAAATAATTTTGATTGCAATTGTACCTGCAAAAAAAGACAACACAAGTTATTTTGGAAATCTACCTGATAAGGATAAGCAGATGGAACCATGCTGAGCTCGCTATTGCCTGTTTTTTGCTCACCTTAAAGGGAACCTGTCAGCAGGATTGTGCTCAGTAACCTACAGTGTTAGGTTGGTGCTGTTATACTGATTAAAATGATACCCGAGTTGATGAAATCTGTCTTGTGGTTGTTGTTTAAACTGTATTTTCAGTTTTGAGTTAATGATATGCTCTTGCTGCGGGGCGTCCTGTGGGAGGGGGTCTTCATGTGGTGTTCTGCTTACATATTCATATGTATGACTTCTGACAGGTCACTGATCCCTGCACAATTTTTTTTTCCTCTAGCAAAATGGCGGTGGCGCCTGCGCAGTAGTAGTTATCACGTTCCGAATTATGCTACTGAGCAGGCGGCGCCATTTTGAGGAATAATTTTTTTTTCTAAAGAAATTTATATAAATAACATAAAAATATGGATATTATAGATCAGATCATGCTACAGCGCCGGCGCCTGCATGATGAATGTAATTTTTTTTTAATAAACGATAAGATATGCAGTATGTAAAATAGGGGGCAGGTGACTGAGTGACTGAGGGATAAGTGACCTGTCAGAATCCATAATGATGAATAGCTAAGCAGAGCACCACATGAAGACCCCCCACAGGCCGCCCCAGAACACGAGAATCTCATTAACTGAAAACTGAAAATAAAGATTAAACAACAACCACAAGACGGATTTCATCACCAGGTATCATTTTAATCAGTAAAACGGCGCCATCCTGATTCTGTCTGTAGGCTACTGTGCACATGTATTCATCTCTGATAAGTCAGCAAGATATTGAGATTAGAATTGCCAAGTTACTTATTTCTGCTTTAACATGATGCAGATGTGGAAAACCAGCTGGTGCTAGAGAGGGACATCCCTATCATGGTAGTTTATGTACTGGATATACGTCTTATAATTAGTAGATTAATAGATTGTCCATATGAAAAATACACAGTTTTTCTTACTACGGTTTATTGTATTGTTGTAAAATCTTATTTTGTTTCTTTACAGTGTTTTTTACAAATCCCTGACTTCTGGATGCGTACAGCTATAAAGTTAATGTTTCCTTCAGCACTTTCATATTTCCAACAGTTGTAATTCTTGCTTTAACGTTTAAGAGCCCGGTTTGTCAAAGCTTTTAGACCAGTATTCTGTCGTAAAAGCTTTGAAAAGTTGCATAAGTTTGTCGCAACTCGATGCTTCAATAAAATTTTGTGCCTTTTGGCCTTCTCACTCCATTTTAGCCCAGCTCTAACAAAGTGGGATATTCAGGACAAGTGGCAGTATTTGCTACGCCACACATCTTACTCCAGAAGGGACTTGTGGTGAGGAGCACAGGCTTGTATGCCACTCGTTTGACGCTCCTGATTCATGAAGAGACATACACCTCTTTAAGAATTATTTGCTTCTGATTCCAGCACACCATGTCATCAAGAGTGGCATGAAGAACACCAGTATTGATGAATCGGGCCCTTAGTTTCTATTGTGTGTTTAGAACTTTAAGAGGGTTATCCACTTAGAATTGGTGGCTTATTCTGAAGATATTGACATCAATATTAGATCGGCGGAGGTCTGATTCAAGCCGTTGTTTGAAGAGGACCACGACCCTCAATGTTCCATAGATTGCTTAGACTACTTTCACACATCCGTTTTTCGCCGTCCGGCACAATCCGTCCAATATGTAAAAAGACGGATCCGGCGGAGATGGTGAAAAAACTGATGCAACGGATCCGATTTTTAGTCGGAATCCGGCTGAACTTTTGAACCTGAAAAATGCAGTGTGCGATTGCCTGGAACGAGAGAGAGAGGGAGAGAGGGAAAGAGAGGGAGAGAGAGGGAGATAGAGTCTGGGCATGCTCAGAGCTGATAAACAGAATGCGGTAGCTGGATCAGGCTAAAGACTGATCCGGTGGTTGGATTCTCCCATTGACTGGCCGAAGAGCCGATTGCGCCGCATCCGCTGCTGTCCAGTTTTTTCGCCGTACACAAAAAACGTTACAACATGCGTTGTGTTCCGGCCGCCGGAAACAAAATTTTAGACGGATCCGGCAAAAAACGGACGAAACGCAAGCACATGCGACGCGATCTGGCGCTAATGCAACTCAATCAGAAAAAACGGATCCGGTGGAAAAAAAACGGCAAAAAACGGATGTCTGAAAGAGGCCTTAGGCTGCACATGCCATACTATTCATTTAGGCTGCTCTTGGTCCTATTCAAGTACTGCCACTAAAAGTATCACTTGTGCAGTTAGACAATGGTGAAAATTACTGAAAAAGGCTTACAAAACACCCAAAACAGGAGATACAGAAGCAGCCAAAAGTGTGCTTGTCAATAGGTCTTAAAAATCCCTTGTCTGAAGTCCCATATAAGCAGAACCATAAGGCCATGTTCCCACGTGGCAAGCTACGTTTTTTTCCCAATGTTTTTGGGCCAGAAAATCTTCTGTATTTGACCGTCCAAGCAAAAAGGATGACATTTCATGGAAACTCCTGCCCACTGTGTGTTTTAATGACACTCTTGAAATGTGCGCTTATTGGCTTTAATGGGTAGCTTTCATAAAAAAAATGCACATAAAAAGCTCAGTTCGGTTTCTAAATGCAGAATAAAAGTTTTTTCTGTACTAAAAAAAATGCATTAAAAATGCTGCTTCAAATCTTCACCAAACGTGCATCTAAGAGTAAAATGCATAAAAAAACCCCACAATAATCAGAGAAGACTGTTATTACAATTGTGTATTTTGGTTCGAATACGTGCAAAAAAAATATGCTGTCAATAAGCAGCAGAACAACAGCATTTTCGCTACATGTGAACACAGCCTCAGGAAATGTAATATTTGTCCTGCTTCTCATTTGAGCACTGTGGTTACACATCTGATATAATAAAGATAAAATATTTTGTCACATATGTTCAGTGGTTACCTGACCTCTTTCTGTGCTAATTTACACAAACCGTGTTCCATATTGTGTCAATTGTTATTGTCCATATATATATATATATGTTAATGACCATTAAAATATGTTTTATGTTACTTTTAGGAAGATTGTGAATTATTTTTATTTTAAAATATTATATACACACCAAGTTCTTCTTCTGTTTGGTGATATGCCATATATTGGAATGGATATGATGCAGGAAAGTAGCTTGCCGTCTCAATGATATCAATAAACGCAGACATATCTTTGTAGTTTTCTTTATCAGGTTATAAAATATATCATGTTATTATGAATGCCAGGGACTAAGGCTCGTGGGCGAGAAAAATATTAAAAGTATTTGCTACATTTATTAAAGGCATAGTTTCCATGTAAAAGGTGTGTTGACATCTGATACTCTGCCATCTTATATTCCATTAACCCTATACCTGATCAGACACAGTCCATGATTATTAGGAAATGTGATAGACCTCTGCGTCCCGCAGCATGTGCTTCCTGCTCTGCAGTATTGATTTAGTGTTAGACATGAGCATCTTTTATAATCATTGATCTCATAGAATGAAGCGGCTTTAAGGTTTGTCACCTCCACGTAAGTTTCCATGTCAACATCCAGCGTAGGAAGATGACTCATGGATGGAAAATCGAGTTTGTGTGCACATACAGGTCTGTTCATCCCAGTCTCATTGTCCAAAGATATGACAATATTCCCTATAGAGAAGATCTGTTATATTCTGCAGAACGCCTCCAGGTTTTTGTACGTTCCATATGGTTTCTCAGAGTGTATGGTTAGAAGGACCTGATAGCTCTACTGTCAAGTCTAGGTTATTAAATACTTATTTACAAAATACCAACTCTGGTACTTATTTTCTTATAGACATGACAGAAATGGTAAGTGCTGGTCTGAAATCCACCAGAACAGAACGAAAAGTTTGTGTTCTTGATAGCACTATAATTATACTACGGTATTACGCTGTTAACCAGCATGAAAATATTTTGAATGGATGGACATGAGAAAATCGCTTTGAATCAAATTCCCTTTAACCCTTTAAGGACCAGACGATTTTTTGTTTTTGCGCTTTCCTCCCCTTATTCCAAGAGGCATTACTTTTTTTAGTTTGCCGTCAATATAGCAGTGTGAGGGCTTGATTTTGAGAGACAAGTTGTTCTTTTGAATGACACCATCCATTTTATCATATAATGTACTGGAAAGTAGGAAAAAAAAATTCAGTGGCAAAATAGCAAAAAAAAAGTGCAATTTTTTAAAAATGTGTGCTATATACAGAAATTTCAGAGTATTGCTGTATATAACAGAAATTAGTCCCCCTATGAATGCCAGCCATAGGCTGGATTTCACAGGAGTACAGTGATGACAGACTCCCCTGGCTGTCATAGGAACATATTGGCATTGCTAGAGCGATGATGGGATAGAATTGCATGCCCCCCTGCCGGTGTGCATTAAATGCTGCTGCCACAGATTGACAGTGGAATTTAACAGGTTAATAGCTAGGGTCAGAGCTTCACTCCACCCATGGCTGGTTTTCCGGTTTTCCCAATTACTACAGTCCGTCTCATCTCTTGGCATCACAGACTTGGCCCTATCTTGGATCTCATCATAACAGACCGGACATTCAGCGTCTCCCACTCGCACACCGCCTCCTCACCTCGCCCCCTATCCGCTGGAGTCCTGCAAGGTTCAGTTCTAGGGCCCCTGCTCTTCTCCATTTACACTTTCGGCCTGGGACAGCTCATAGAATCTCATGGCTTGCAGTATCACCTCTATTCCGATGACACGAACCAGAATCGCACGTCTGTCCGCTATTTCATCCCTCTTCTCTGCTAGACTTCTAAAACTTAAAGGGAATCTGTCACCCCATTTTAGCCATATCAGCTAAAGATATGACTGAATAGTGCGTCCCATAAGCAAGCTATCGGTATGTAGCTTATATCCAGATACCCGCGTTTTGATAGCAAAATACCTTTGTAAAGTTGGGATTCTTTTCTGTAAATCAGGGCGGTCCGGAGGGAGGCGGTTTCTCTTTTCTAACCCCTCCCCTCTACATCTCTTGCGTAGGCCGTCTGTGAATCGCACAGACAGCGTTCTGCTTCCCGCAATTGCGCTTTTCAAATTCCCCCCCCCGCATGCGCAGTGTGCTTTGCCCAACAGTGGGCAAAGCATAAAATCATTACAGCGCATGAGCAACTCTTTTCTTGCCCCGGAAATGACTGCTTGCCTTGGACGACTTCCGGGCAAGGAAAGTGAATGACAATAGTTGCGCATGCGCTGTAATGATTTTATGCTTTGCCCACTGTTGGGCAAAGCACACTGCGCATGCGTGGGGGGGAATTTGAAAAGCGCAATCGCGGGAAGCAGAACGCCGTCTGTGCGATTCACTTCGTGCCGACTTCAACTCAAAAATATTTCCCGGATCTGTACATTTCTCAACGAAGAATCTGCAAAAACCCTAAGGCTGGGGTCACACACAACGTCTAAAAAAATCGGACCGTTTTAGTCGGTCGATTATCGCACAAAAGTTTCATAAACATTACTCCGTCTGTCATCCGATTCTACTGCGATGATGCAATTTAGTCGCATCTGAGCGTACATTTCACATCCGATTGACATCCGACTTGCGAGATTTTGTCGGTGGCTAGCAAAACCGACATATAAAGGATCCAAATGAATAGTTTTTAAATCACAAAAGAATAGATATATACACATAGAATACATATATATAAATGTATGTCATTGAGATATATACACATATATGCATATATTTATAGTTCATACACTTCTACATAGTATAATAGCCGCTAATTCAATTGCCGGCTTTTGTAAAATTACAGACCCGACATGAAATGACACTTAGTTTACATACAGTTAACCATGTCATTTCATGTAGTTTGATACATGGTTTTCACTAACAATTACATGAGTGTATGTGTGCAAAATTTCATACATGTAGGGGTTAACTAAAGCTGTAAATTCATTGAAAGAAAATGCGTGGGCTCCCGCGCTATTTTCTCCACCAGACAGGCAAAGCCAGCGAGTTGGGGCAGATAATAATAGCCTAGGGAGGGTGCATTTATTTTGTGCCCCCCCTGGATACTAACATCTGCCCCAAGCCACTACAGAAAAGGCAAATCTATAATTAGATGCGCCCTTTCTGGCACTTAGCCCGTCTATTCCCATTGCCCTGTAGCGGTGGCAAATGGGTTAATAATGGGTTAAAGCCACCTTGCTATTGGAAGGTGACTTTAAGCCAGGTTAATAATTGAGAGTTGTCAATTAGACAACTCTCAATTATTAATCCTATTGTATGAAATTTAAAAAAAACACACGCTTTAATTAAAAATCATTTTAATGAAATAAACACAGTTTTTGACCATCTTTTATTTTACTGGTATTCCTTTGATTCCCTTGTTCTCCTGTAATAAAAAAAAATAAAACATTCTTACCTATCCGGCGCTCACTCTTGTCCAACGCTGTAATCCTTCACAAAGGGTTAACTGCTTTACAGCAAGCAGCGCAGCTAATGCTGGCAGCTCAGCTGTAAGCCCCCGAATGAATGAGGTCCTCTCCCGGCTGACAGGAGAGGAAGTGATTAGCTGGGAAGCTTAATTGCTTCTCAGGCTAATCAGTTCAGGTCAGCCGGGGACTCCCTCTGACGTCACTGATGCTGAAGGATTACAGCGTTGGACGTGACTGAGCACCGGATAGGTAAGAATAATGCTGTTTTATTATTTTTTTTATTACAGGAGAACAAGGGAATCAAAGGAATACCAGTAAAATAAAAGATGGTCAAAAACTGTGTGTTTATTTCATTAAAATGATTTTTAATTAAAGGTGTGTGTTTTTTTTAAAATTTCATACAATAGGATTAATAATTGATAGTTGTCTAATTGACAACTCTCAATTATTAACCTGGTTTAAAGTCACCTTCCAATAGCAAGGTGGCTTTAACGAATTATTAACCCTTTAGCCACCGCTACAGGGCAATGGGAATAGACGGGCTAAGTGCCAGAAAGTGGGGTGTCTGGGGGCAGATGTTAGTAGCCAGGGGGGCACAAAATAAATTCACCCTCCCTAGGCTATTATCTGCCCTCACTTGCTGGCTTTGCCTGTCTGGTGGAGAAAATAGCGCGAGAGCCCACACATTTTTTTTCAACGAATTTACACCTTTAATTAACCCCTACATGTACAAAATTTTGCACACATACACTCATGTAATTGTTAGTGAAAACCATATATCAAACTACATGAAATGACATGGTTAACTGTATGTAAACCATGTCATTTCATGTCGGGTCTGTAATTTTACAAAAGCCGGCAAATGAATTAGCGGCTATTATACTATGTAGAAGTGTATGAACTATATATATATATATATATATATATGTATTCTATGTGTGTATATGTATTCTTTCTAGTCTTTATTAAACCAGTCAGTGTGATTTTACTGTATAGCCGGGGATGAATTGCCAGCTTTTCTAACAGACACCGGTGCGATTTTATCGCAAGTCACACGTGCGGTCCGTTTGTAATCCGATTTTTAATTGCACCCATAGACTTGCATTGGCGATTGTCAACCCAAATCGGTGACAATCGCAGCATGCTGCGATTTCACTCGCACGTATAAAACGGATGACAAAAAAAAAAATCGGATGGTGGGAGCTGCTCCATAGATTAACATTGGTCCGACTGCAATGCGATATTTCATCGCTTTGCAGTCGTCCGATTTTGTCGCCAGTGTGACCCCGGCCTAATTCATGCACTCATCTCCTGCCTTGACTGCTGCCACTTCCTGTTCTGTGGCCTCCACTCTAACATTCTTGCAGCCCTACAATCTATTCTAAACTCTGCTGCCCGACTAATCCACCTGTTCCCCCGCTATTCTCCGGCCTCCCCCTCTGTTAATCGCTGCACTGGCTCCTCATTACCCAAAGACTCCAGTTCAAAACCCTAACCATGACATACAAAGCCATCCACAACCTGTGACCTCGTCTCCCAGTACTTACCTGCACGCAACCTCAGATCCTCACAGGATCTCCTTATCTTCTCCCCTCTTACCACAATCGCATACAATATTTCTCCAGCGCATCCCCCCCACTCTGGAACTCTCTACCACAACATATCAGACTCTTGTCTACTATTGAAACCTTCAGAAGGAACCTGAAGACCTACATCTCCCGACAAGCCTACAAGCTGCAGTAACCACCAACCCACTGCATGACCAGCTCTACCTCACCTACTGCATCCTCACCCATCCCCTTGTAGATTGTGAGCCCTTGCGGACAGAGTCCTCTCTCCTTCTGTACCAGTCTTGACTTGTATTTTTAAGATTACTGTTCTTGTTTTTTATTAAGTATACCACCCCTCACATGTGAAGCACCATGAAATAAATGGTGCTATAATAATAATAATAACAATAATGATTTAGCCATCTGCCAGGAAAGATGCACGCAGGGATTGCGAGACCACATCAAAGGCAGGGAGCTGACTTATAATGGACTTATTCAGTCATTTCGTAAGGGTGTTAACTTGTGGGGTTCATTGTGACAAATTTCATAAACTGGTGCCTGGCCACCATTTTGGTGGATTCTAAAAGGCTGGTCATTGTTTAAAATAAAGGAAAAAAAATAAAATTATACTTACCCTGGCGTTCACTTTACTTGCCACGCAGCCACTTTCCAGTCTGACTTCCAGCGCCAACTGTCAAATGAGGCTTGTACTTATCTCATGGACTAGTTGCAGCCATCAAAGGTCTTTTTTTATGTAAGGAGACTGGCGGAGACAGAGTAGCTAGTGCAAAGGAATAAAGGTGGTTCAGGAGGGGAGTAAAGTTTTTGTTCATTTCTGCACCCTCGACCCATACACAATAAGTTTTAAAGGGGGAAAACCCTTTATAATCCACCCTGAGCTGCTACTGTATTACTGTTGCTATCTTGTTTGATCTTCATTATTACATATTTACTCAAAATTAACGATTAACAATACTTTCAATTAACTTTTCAGAATAAATTGCCTGTTATATCCATGAAGAATATCATTATTGTTGGCACTTGTATGATTAGTATCTTGCATTGTCAAGTTTTCTGCTCTGCAGACTCTCTCCAATTTGCAATCCACTCTGAGCTGGTGGGAGGATACAAGCTGATGTGATCTCTCCCACATACAGTACAGCACACATTGAGAGATTCCTGCTCTTTCCTTTGTTAGTACACAAACCTCATGTTATATGTATGTGAATCAAGCTCTCATGGGAGGTAAAAGACTTGTTAGAGAGCTTAGCATGATCTTTCTGTGACTCTCTTGCTCTGCCTGTTTCTTAGTCTGTTCCCGACGTCTCCTTTCCCCTCCATAGAGCATGTTGGGCTGTGCCACATGGCTCTAGTGCGCTGCCAGACAGATTTGAACTGTTTTTAAAGTGTATGGTGAGTTCGGGAGGCAGGGGTGAGAGGAAGAAGGGTCTCCTAAGAAACTTGGTAATATATCTAATTACTTCCGTCCCCACTTATAATCACTAGTACTATTGATTTATACAAAGTTTGTTGAATGTAGTTTTCTTTTAAGTATAAAATATGTGATCCAGATTTCACTCATGCTACACAGGTGCGGTCCATTGTATTGTTGTGGTAGCTTTGAAGCTTCTGCAGTCATTTCATGTATTCTCTACTGACTGTAGTTTCCTGCGATTCTGCAGCCCTGTCTCTTTAAATCACAACAAGCTTACGTTTAATGAAACGTGAAGGTTTCATCATGCATTCCCAGAAATGTTTTCCTGTGGATTTCTCTGATTTGTATTACACTTGTGCGTGTTGTTACCATGGTGCCATCTGTTCAGGTGACAAGAGGCAGACGTGATGATAGATGTTTTATATAGATGGCAACCTACACTAACCTTACAATATGCCATCCATACAGGATCCTCTAGATAAAGCAGTGCTTATTGTATGCAGGCGTGTCATACCAGACTATAGGATAACCTGGGCTGTAGTATAATGTCAACACATTATTAGGAAACCGAGAAAAATTTACACCAGTCAAAAAAAGGGGAAAATTCTCATTCATTCTTAGGCCTCATTCAGACTGCAGTGAGCCCCATACATGTTCTATGTTCTTCACCAATAGAACACTATTATAATCAAGGGATGTTCACGTGACTTTGTTTCTTTGCCTTCTGAAAAAAAATAAATTCACAGTGACATGTCGGTTTTTTAATCCGACCCATGGATCAAAATTACCTGAACAAGTGTATGTCTGTGAAAGTCACAGGCAGAACGTGAATGACATCAGTGTACAGTCCGTGTACGCTCCATGATTAACATTGCAATGGATAGGAGAAGCTTTGTCATTTTATTTTTTCATCAGTGAAAATAACTGATAAAACTGATGCTAAAAACTGACACACGGACCAAACACTAATGAAACTTGAATACACAATATGAATGAGGCATTTATACCTATATAATTATTTTTTTTTTATTTACTTAAAACCAGAAGTAATAAATACCTAAATTTGCCTAAAGTGACAACATTTGGAGCTGCTTTGTTTTATTAGGAATGGCATAACTAGGAAGTCCTTAATTAGTTTTTACAATAAAAAGTGATGTGATAAGGCTGCAATGAATTTCTAACTTCCCACTGTGTGCCAAAATACAAAGGTCAGAATGGAGTGAGTGGGTTAAATCTGCGCTGCTGGTAGACAGATGATGGACAAGGAAAGAAATCCAAGAATGTGGTTTGTCTATGCGTTTCGAAGTTCTACACTTCATCAGGATAAACCGCAGTATGTTTGTCCTGATGAAGTGTGGAACTTCGAAACGCGCAGGAAAACTGCATTTCTGGATTACTCGTTACTTATCCATTATCTGTTTACCAGCAGCACAGATTTAATCCACTCACTCCATTCTCTGTTTGTCACGGTGTGACATGACCCAACAGATGGTCGGTCAACTAACGGCACAACACACAACGGGGATGAAATTGAAGGGAGAAAGGCCCTACCAATAGGGAATGAAGGATGGTCACCACCTGAGCTTGTCCCTGCACTCCAGTAACGCCCTATGCGGGTCATTCCCCCCGCCGCTGTCAGGATACCTCATCCCTAGTTGTCACCTATAACTGCCCTGGCCGGCAAGGAGCACTAGCCTCACCTCTGCAGGTAATAAACAAAAGGGGAAGAAACAGACACCAAAGGGACAAGGTAACAAAAACACCACACTTAGCTTTTTCTGCTGCAAAGCACCGCACAGCAGAATAAAGGCACCAGATAAGCGAACTCAGCAGAAGCACCACTGCACCCAGAGAGCTCCTTACTCCAGCTTGGTCACTGCAGATTGCTCTAACACTGACAGTCAACTGATGCATCAGGTGACCTTTTAAAGGATGGTGGGAGTGGTCACTGCCCACTTCAGCTGACCAAACAGCAATGCAATTACACCAGCTTGCCAGCGGGGAAAAAAACCTGACATTTAACCCCCGCTGGCCTGAAAGGAAAAAAGAGGTTTAACTCAATAGAACCTGATCTGCCACAAATCCAAAAATGGATTGTGACACTGATGTTTTAGAAGCTGTGGGTCTGCAGCAGCTTTGAGCTTTTACAGTGGTTGTGGTCACACAATCTCCCCATTTTTACCCAGATAAGACAGTATTGCACTTATTGTCACTTCAGCATTTTTACCCTAAAATACAAAAAGCTAAACAACAATATTTATCAGTCTGTATTCTGCCAGTGTATACCAGACACAGTTTGCTGCAATGTGCCAGTACTGCGCTGGAGAAATAAAGGCAGTTGGTGTCTGCTAACTACTACGTATTGTTAGTAAATGGGGCGGCACAGCAACCTGCATGGTACAAACCAGTCAAAAATAAACTGGTTTTGACCCCTGTGATTCTGGTCACAGTATTTTGCAGGTCATAATGTGACCTAATTTATTTGAATTATGATGTGATATAGCAGTAGCATACAACGATCATTGGCCATTGCATAGTAGTACAGAAACCTAGATCTGGAGTAACCTACAGTTGCATTCTATACACTACTATGCAGGTTTTCACAACTACTGTACATTTGTTCCCATATAGAGCACTATAATGGAGCAGTCAGACGGACATAAATCAGAACGAGATCGCAACAATATATGGGCTGGCTGGCATGACAGCTGAATAGAAATACATGAAGCCATTAAGCTTTGGTCAGGAGAACCACTAGCCAATCAGTGCACTGCGTTTCCGATTTATACGCCAGTCTGACTGCACCCTTGAGGAGAACAGTTTATAGGTTTAATTGGGGACATTTATCAGAACCAATTTAAGCAAAAAGTGGGGTAGTGGAAACTAATCAGATTCTGGCTCTTATTTTTGAGAAGCTAAATTAAACAACTAGTTTGGAGAATTGTCCCCTATCTTGTGCAGAGATCGCATTTTTTTTTAAATTATTTTACTCACTTATATAGCTCTATTTATTTTCACAGCACTTTACAGACATCCTTATTTTCCACATTGTGGCTCACAATCTAAATTCCCTATCAGTATGTCTTTGGACTGTAGGAGGAAACCCAAGCAAACAAGGGGAGAACACAAACTCCTTGCAGATGTTGTCCTTGGTGGGATTTGAACCCAGGACCCCAGCACTGCAAGACTACAGTGCTAACCACTGAGCCGCCGCGCTGTCTGTTACATCAGGTATAGGCGCTCACATACACAAAGAATACAGTGACACAAGATAAATGTGCAGGTAACGGGAGACTTTACGTCTCTGAACATTTATTAGCTAAATAAATACATCACTGTACAACAAAAAAAGAACAAAAGTCATCGAAAAGTCATTAGGAGTGAGCACTTTTCTTTCAAGAATTTTAAGATACAGAAATACAAAAATACAAGATTTGTTTTGGAGTCGCCTTAAGCACGGAGAATACAACCAAGCGGTCAGATAATCTCATATAATCAGAGATCACAAGCTTATTTTGTAATGAGTTTTTATGGCAGCTAGAAGAGCACAGGATCAACTATTGTACTGTGATGTGTGCAGAATACAGGCAACCAGCAAATCTGTAAAGAAAGGATGGGGTTTTCTTATCCTGTCTGGGCATGAAGTAGGTGCCCTATAAAAGCTGCACAGTTTTGCCTTTGCTTAAATTACAGAAAACCATATGGGATGTTTGCTGCACATTTTTCTATAGACGCAGTATAAAGAGACCCTTCCCTAAAGCAGCGTTTTGATGAGCCATCCGCCATGATTATGGCAGTACATGCAGTTTTTGTTTTTCTCTACCCCTACTTTAGTAACGACATGCGTCCCAGCCACAGCTTTTATTGTACTTTTAGACACTCATTTTACAAAGTGAAGCTTAAATGTGCTAATCCATTAATCTTTGCATTGGGCGTGTGCTTGTTTACACCTGATGCAGTTCCCCAGAAATCAGCTCTGGGAAAAAAGATTACAGAAATATAAGGAATACGGGAGTTACTTGTATTTAGAAGACTTGTTATAAAGTTTAAATTCTGGAGACCCCCATAAACAGTAGAGGTAGTGCAGAAGTAAACAATTGGGAGGTTTCTTCTCGTACTCCAGCTTCTCTGTTATGCTAATCAGTCTGTAGACTGATGTGTTAAAGAAATAAATATTTAAATATTAAAAAAAATAGGTCACTTGTCAGTGGGGTTCAGGTCCTGCTTCAAGTACGGGTACTTTGGACTAAAGTTCGGCTTGGGTACTAGAATCCAAACTTCCACGGGTCCACGCTAATCCCTACTGCTGTGTTAAAACAGTTTAGGAGAGGTCCATGGGTTCAGTTCAGTGGCAGCCAGGCACAGGTGCTTCAGTCTCAGCGGTTGGGCTGTAGTTGTGAGGTCAATTTTACACGAGTTTAAAACCGATGAGAAATCAAAGCAAAACCGTTGAGTAGAAACAATGTCCAGAGCTAGAACTGCAGTACAGGAACAAGGGGAAGGATTAGCTAGTGACCATCCCGGCATTCTAGCCAACCAGCTGTGCACCCAGTTCTTCTGCCGATAACCATTGCTTTGTGTTTCCACCAGCTCACATCAGAACTGCAGCCAATCACTAAGCTCAGCCGAGGTACATAGCACACACAAGCCTCAGACTCAGTGTTTGGCAGCAGCTGTGATGCGTATTGTCGATGTGACCTCAGCGCTGTAGGCAAAGCACAGAGACTGGAGCACTGCTGAGAACTATGGCAGCCTGTGTGCGCCACGTGATCCATTAGAGATTGCTCAGCAGCCAAAGAGCAGAATCCTGACTGTGCGTATGTTGCACACTTAGAATTTGACAAGATGCAATTAGATTCACCCAATTTGTAGCCAATAAAAAAAAAAAAAAATGTTTGGGGGAATTCAAGAAGGCGGTGCAAAGTGAAAACCCAACAATATTCGTAAACTGAAGGCAGTTGCTCATGTGGCATGGGCCAAGATTCTACAGGAATGTTGTGAAGCTAGTGCCTACAAGGAGCTAGTGCTTGCAAGAAGCTAGTGCCTGCAAATTTAGCACATTTTCAGCACGTCATTAAAGTCATTGAGTATTTTACTAAATAAGAAAGACGCTCGTCATGAAGGAGTTGAATAATTCTGAGACTGCAGTAGTCATTAAAGCTCCATGGCAGTGGTAGGGTGGGTTTAGTTGAGCCCGCTCCACATAGGGAAAATATTACAGAGCTGGCATCTGACTTTAACAGCATTCGGCACTAGTGCTCTTTGATGCTATTAACCATTTAAATGCTGCTGTTAATCACTAAATATGGCATTAAGTGCCACAATCCAGCCCAGGCATTTGGGCATGCATTTGCCTTCCCCATAGAAGGCCCCATTCACGACTATGTTGGTTCTTCCGTGAAGTTCAGGGACAAACTGGGCTTCATAAGAGTCTCGTAATTTTTTACTACATACTGTATACTATAACTGATAGAATGATCACAGCTTCCTTTCACTATGGGAAGAGAAAATAAAAATGATAAATATATAAGTACACATGAAAAAAAGTTATGGGTCTTGGAAACTGGCAACACAAATCTTAATTTGTTATTTTTACAACGTTCAGAAACGTATTAATCGACTAAAATGGTAGAAAAAAAACCAGGTGAGTTTGGTATAGCCATATGGTATGGTTTCATGTTGTAATCATACTGACATGAAGAATCTTGTTCCCAAGACATTTTATCCGCTCAATTAACACTGTAAAAAGAAAAGCAAACAATGGCAGAATGGTGTTTTGTTTTTCACCACTTCTCAATGCTTTTGTAGTTTTGAAAGATGCTAAAAAAATATTTCCAACTTGTCCTGAAAGACAAATAAAACAAATTATGGTTCATTGAAAAAAGGGGATTCTTCTTGTAGGATTGAATAATTCTGAGTCTGCAGCAAAAAGTGAGATTTTCTTCTAAATTTGGAAAAACCATTTGGTAGATTACTTAAATTGTTCTTGTTTGATTCTGCGGTTTATAATAAATCAAAGTTTCTACATTTTGGTAATAATCATAATTTGCAGTGGGGGCTGAATAATTTGCATCTGTAGGTTATTTAGCCAAACCAAGGTGAGCATGACAATTCATGAAATGCCAGGGTAGATAGAAGTTGGATTCTGAATGGGATACGACCGTACAAGCAGAAGACATGGAATGATTCCAAAATGGTGTGATGGAGCAGGTGGCCCTATACTAAACCCTCTTAGCGGAAATAAATATATTCGTGTTGCCTTTTATATGACCAAACCTGATGATTTTCCTTGACATCGTCAAACAATTTATTGTAAAGTGAAGGAAACTCAGAAGTTAGCAGCATTTACCATATATACTAAACAAAGCATAATAGAAAGAACATTATATGCTCAAGGCTGTTGGAACAGGTTTATGGAAGAGAGAACAGCCGGAGGTGATAGCACTTACATTGGGAACGTACAGAGTTAAAACAGCCTTGTCAATGGAAGCTGAAAAGTAATAACCAGTTGTCACTAGAAAGCACCTGCAAGTAAAAGGGACAAGTTCCTGGCATGATTGGGAAAGTGCCAATGTTCACTTCTGGGAATCCACGCTAAAGTGGCGATGACTTCATTATTTTTCTAACAGCATTTGATTTAATTTCTCCGCTGAAAAATAAAGCAATCACATTTATAGCAGTCTGGATTTCCTGGCAGACACCCAAGCTAATGGCAGCGTCACACTGCGGGAACAGCCAATACGCCACTCCCATGAAATGTTAATGTCCTGTTACGCTCTATAAAACTGTGAATAGAGCAATGATTACTGCACACGCCACATTATCCAAAACTTGTTAAACAGGTTCATGCTGCTTGTTCCAAGCACAGAAAGGGGAAATAGATTATATAGGATGATAGGATGATGGAAAGGGCATTATTTGCTTTGCCGTTCTTATCCGTTTACAGTATGAAAATTCCATTGGCACCAAACATTACCCAATTTAAGAAGTAGACAGTCTGTTCAAAACGAAGATATGAAGTAAGCACATCTCCATGTAGAGATGCCTTCTCCGAGAAGAAGCATACCCCAGCATCTCCTCCCCGAATCATTGATTGACAGCTGGCTTCACTTGAATGGAGACTGGTTGAGGAATGGTGCTCTGAGCACCTAGTTAGCATATGGCTTCAGAAATGAGTTTTCTTGAAGAGTTGCTCAAGGGTTTTAGAACCACATGAAAGCTTCTTCTTAGGGAAAGCTGCCTTACATGAAGAGGTGTTCCACTTCATAATGTAATATTTACTGTTTTGCCAAACATCTTCGAGTGGGCTGTTATCACTGCTGTTTTTTTTCTTGGCAACCCATCATCAATGCTTCTGAACCATAGTTGGAAAATACTGTTGTATGAAAAGAGACAAAATGTTTTGTGCTATGGGTTTTGGTCCATTATATGGAACTGCACACAATAGAAACGGACATAGACGTGAAAAATGTCCCCAGTTAGTGCAATGTGACAATTGCGCAAAGAATGCTTTCAATGGATTAGAGGGACAACATTACAGTTTGAGGAGATGCAAATTGTATAGGATATACAATAAAAACATTATATTGTGATACTGGGTAGGGAGAAAAATCTATAAAATATTTAACGTCCAAAAAAAAAAAAATTTATTGGCAAACTAGAATCTTATTTCTGGTAGGCCAATAAAAGGTATGACTCCTAGAATACTTTTGTTTTTGGGGCATGAAAGTATTCACATATAAATTTATTGGTTTAGAAACGAGTACGCAAAACATTTGTAAAAAAAAAAAAAAAAGATTGTTAATGTGTTTGTGCCAGTATCTGCTTATTTTGACCAAGACCAATCAATGTTTCCTCTGGAACCATGAGGCGTTACAGTAAATATGGCAGTATTATAGCCTGCTTGTCTACAAGTCCCCTTTTTCCAACCCCTGAACACACTCCTCTCACTTTCCGGTCAAATAATAGGCAACCTCTAGTAGAGCCAATAATTCTATGTCAGCATAACCAATATTATTAAGGTCACTCAAACGTTGCAATGATAAGTCAGTCAATCTGCTATAAAATTGATTTTAGGTCACCCGGCACCACTCACTTTACTCTCTCACCTGCCCTCATAGCGCTTATCTGCATTACTTATACTCCTCTCAGACTGTGACAATTCTCCTAACGTACTGACTCCTTCCCCATTACCCTATAGACTATAAGCCCACAAGGGCAGGGCCCCTTCCCCTATGTTCCAGTCTGTCATTGTTAGTTTGACTGTAATTTATATTTCTATGTAACCCCTACTCATGTAAAGCACCATGGCATCAAGGGTGCTCCCAAAATATCGAGAGTGAAGACATATGAAGACATAACTACCCTACTTCCTTGCCAAGATTCATGCATGATCAGCAGATATTATGCAAGTGTCTTGTTCATTAGAACAGGACACGTGCAAGAGCAGCAGGGCTGTGGGGTCGTAATGTCATCAAAAAACACCAAGAAAGAATCAACTAGGGTAAATCTTAGATATCAACCAGAAAAAGAAAAAAACAAATAACCTTTATTGAATATTAAAAAAAAAAAAAAAACAGAAAAATTCAAAGAAAAAATATTAAAACCAGCACCTCTCAGTCCTTAGAACAGAGGCTAATCGTAGTCATAGTCCCATGTTCCTACGTGTTTCGCCCGCTCCTTATGTCAGGGGACCAAGGATAGGAGTACACCACAGTGGGGAGACCAACCTTTAGGGTGCCAACCTCCACTGTTAGGAAGGCTCTCAGACTATTAGGGTCCTATCAGGGATACAGTAGGGTAGGAACACTTTTTCCATAAAAAAAAAAAAATATTATATATATATATATATACACACATATAATACAACAAAAACACACATATATATATATATATAAATAATATATATAAAAATATATATATATATATATATATATATACACACATACATACAACACACACACGCATATATATATATATATAACACATTTATTATTATTATTATATACACTAGTCTCTGTTCTAAGGACTGAGAGGTGCTGTTTTTAATATTTTTTTCTTTAAATATTTCAGATTTTTTAAATTAATATTCAATAAAGGTTATTTGTTTTATGGGTTTTTTCTTTTTTTGGTTGACATCGTAATGTCATCAGCAGCGCTCACTGCCAATACAGGAATGAATGGAGACCATACAATTTTTAAAGAGGATTATTCCCATCTCAGTTTTATATTACATCCATAAGATATCCCATAATATAAAGGCCTGCATCTATCTCAAGAAAAGGGTCCATCAATAGGAGAGTCAGAATTAGAGAGGAGAATCGATTTGCAGGACTCCGATCTAGTGGTTAGGTCAGTAATCGGTGATCGCTAGATGTGAGGCCTGAAAATCTCCTTAGCTCACGGCATTCCCAGTTCTTCTGTTGACTAGCCAGACCGACAACATTGTGTGTTTACGTCAGTCCGCAATGGCAATTTTTGGCTAATAAAAATAAGAGCTAGGAATGGTGAGCGGTAAGGAGATTCGCAGGTCTGCTGTCCATCGGTCATAGATTACTGACCTGGTTGATGGACCAGAGTCCTGAGATTCAATTCTCCCATCTATAGTCAAAATTCCAAAATAAAGGAAAGAATTTTAACCACCTCTCCACTTAGTGATGGCAATTAGGGCCCCGTTCTCAAGATACATGCAGTTGGTAGGATTGTCATTTACTATTCTTAAGACATATTTCATAGATATGCAATAAATGTGCGAGAGGGGAACAGCCCTTTAAAGATCAGACACTATCCAATAAAACTAATGAAAAACTCCCAATACCGACACAGAAAATGTCCATTCTATATTGTAAATTCAAACCAAAGAAAGAAGTCAAGAAGCACCAAAATAATAGTCATAAAAGACACTGAACAATTCCATCACTGTACTCTAATCCAGAATTCGGGGCATCACCACTTAAAGTTGAGATATTTCTGAGAATGCTAATGACGCTTTTGATCGCTGTTCCCCCAGAAAGGGTATTTTAGGAATGAGGGGAAGGTGTATGATTTATCTGATCTAAAAGTGGCACAAATTCTGCACCAATTCTTTTAACAATCTTGAGAACTCAAGACATTCATGAAGAGTTGAGAGACATGTTAGTTACATTTTCCAACCATGGCCAAAGCTAGACTGATAGTTGTGCCCTTCCATTTGGTGACCGATATATATTCAGTTTTTCTGTTGTCAGTCATGCTCTTTTCGTCAGGGAACAGTTGAATTTTGCTAGATCATAGATCAGAGTTTGATAATGGATAAGATAAAAAACCAGAGTTAGATAACACCAGAAACAGAAATGCTTTTATCGCGGCATTTTGTAATGTCATGCTCGTAATGACCACTTGCATCCCAATAATTAGAAAATATATATTTCTGTATTTTGCTTTAGATACACACACACACACACACACACACACACACACACACACACACACACACACGTGTATATATTCTGTATTTATAAATTGACAACATTCTTCATTAAACCCTTCAGTGAGAACACAGGTGACGAACGTTTAGGCAGTCTGTTACGCAGAACGCTGGGTATATGAGAGATCTTCCATCTGATAATGATTTTCTTACATCAGATATGACAAGGTTATGTATTATGGATTTGTGCTGTCTACCAAGTGATGACCAGGTCTACCTTCCCATTGTGATACTATATAACTTACTTTTTTTTTTTCATACGACTTCCCAATAGTCCAATGCAAATGGCAAAAACCTTCTTGTGTAGGAAAAAAAGGACAACATAAGGGCTTGCACAGTGGCACTGCTCATCACTTCTGCCCATCTGCTGCCACACAAGCCCACTAACGAGCGAGTCGATGACTCTGAACGGAGAAGGATACAGTACTGACTAAATGGACCCATTGTTATTTAAAAAATAAATAAGTAATTACAGAATAGGGCACATGGTGCCAGGGTGGCAATATTTTGCAAAAATACACATCGTATTTTAGTCTCCTCATCCCAATCTCATCCATTGCATTGTCTTATTAACCCTATAGGGATCACATCAGAGGGAAGAAAAGATCAAATAATGCCAGAGGGCCCACAGTCTAAAAGTGCTTTAGCTTACAAGCTTTAACCATCATCTCTTATGGATTTCTTCATCCGTAATCTCAGCTCTTCCCATGGCGTCTTGCAGATTTGGTTGGACCTGCTGCACGGTTTCCTCCAGGCTGCTGTTGGGAAATACTACATAACGTGCAGTCACCCCGTGACCTTTTGGACCACGTAAATTCTCTTTGCTGTGCCATATACCATAACCAAAATAGACAATGAGACCTGGAAGAGAAGCACAAGATATTATACTCTAATGCTTTACTTTCCCCCCATAGATCTGCATTAAAGAGGTTTTCCCATGAACAATTGATTTTATATCTATAGATCTTGAAATAATAATAAGTTCCACAATTGGATGTGTTTAAAAAATATTCCTGTGCTGAGATATTCTTATAAATGTGCCCCTGCTGTGTACTGTGTAATGGCTTTGTCTGACCGTACAGGAACACTGTCTGATCATACCAGCATGCGGGCACAGGAGCTGTGACTGCACAATTGCCGCAGGGCTGCTTAAAGGGAATCTGTCACCCCATTTTTGGACTATGAGATGCGACCACCACCATCAGGGGCTTATCTACAGCATTCTGTAATGCTGTAGATAAGCCCCGATGTCACCTGAAAGAGAAGAAAAACGAGTTACATTATACTCACCCAGGGGGGTCCGCCGTCCTGTCTGATGGGCGTCGCGGTCCGGTTCCCATCTTCTAGCAAAGCAGGCCTCTTCTTTGCGTCCCGTTGCGGCTCCTGCACAGGCACACTGATCTGCCCTGGTGAGGGCAGAGCAGAGTACTGCAGTGCGCAGGGAAAGGTTAGAGAGGTCCGGCGCCTGCACACTGCAGTACTCTGCTCTGCCCTCACCAGGGCAGATCAGTGTGCCTGTGCAGGAGCCGCAACGCAAAGAAGAGGCTGGCTTCGCTGGAAGATGGGAAGCGCCAAACTGGACCGCGATGCCTATCGGACGGAACGGCGGACCGCCAGTGGGGAGTATAATATAACTCGTTTTTCTTCTCTTTCAGGTGACATCGGGGGCTTATCTACAGCATTACAGAATGCTGTAGATAAGCCCCTGATGGCGGTGGTCGCATCTCATAGTCCAAAAATGGGATGACAGACTCCCTTTAAGTGATAGTTGAGACCCAGCTGTCACTGCCAGGAGTGGTGCCCGCACCGCCGATCTGTTTAACCCCTCAAATGCTGTGACACAGTGATGGTGCGATCATTGCTATAGCAACCAGAAGTCAAATGACGCTATGGTGGCCTGTTTAGAATATGCCAGAAGCATGGTCTAAAAGGCGATCTGTCTGCTCAGCACTGACAGGTATAATATATTGCAATCAATGTGCATTGCAATGCATTATATTAGCAATCAGAGTATAAAAAAAAAAAAAAAAAAAGTTAAATTCCCATAGAGGGACTAAGTTATAAGAAAAAAATAAATAAATAAAATAAAACCAATCCTTCACCGGCTGTTGATTTGTTCATTCTGCCTCCAAAGATCGCAGTAAACCTTGGCTCACATTTATCCTGCGCTCTACACTGATCGCTTACACTGGGGTTTCCATGTAAATCTCTGAAATACGTGATTCAGACGGAACCGCTGGCAGAATATTCCTATAATGAGGCAGGTGGAGGCACTGTGGAAGCCATCTGGCCTATGAACAGCGGTGTCTGTCTTTTTTAAGGCTATGTTCACATGTTGTGTTTTTGCTGCATTTTTTTATGCAAATGAAAAGCTGTGCTTTACAGTACCAGCAAAAGCAATGAGATTTCAGAAATTTCATGCACATTTTTTTTCCTGACTGAATTGGAAAACTGCTGTTTTTGAAAACTTAAGTATGCTTTTTTCAGCGTTTTTGCTGATTTTTTTTCACCTATAGAAAGCAATGAGTAAGTGCAAAAAAGCAGCAAAAAAACCCCAAAACATTGCTATCAGTTGGATCCGTCATCTGTCATTGTAAATATACTAGTAGAATAAAGGCTCTGGAAAAGCGAAATGGTTCCTCTTCCCCAAGAGAAATCCAGCCAATTTTGCTCTCTCAAATACCTCTCACCTGCTTTGCCCCACATTGTCCACATGTTTGGCATCTCTGTATCAATAAGAACACACTTAATTTTAGGGTGCATGACTCCAGAAGCATGAACTGGGCATAATGTACGGGCACCAAAACATACTGTGCACTACAATGGCAGATTTGCAATGTCAATCGGCAAAAATTGGGGCTAAAACAATTTTTGTGGGAAAAATGTACCGTAATTTTTTTTCTTCACTGCCCAATGGTATAAAATTGTGTGACACCCACATGATGTGGCGACATTGCACTCTTAGATTAATTGAGAGGTGTAGTTTGTAAAATGGGGTCTCTTATGTGAGGGTTCTGCTGTTCTGGCACCTCAGGGGCTCTGCCAATGTGAAATGGTACTCAAGCCATTCCAGCAAAACCTGAACTACAATATAGAGCTCCTTTCCTTCGGAGATTTGCACGGTGCCTCAAAACTAGTTTTTGACCACATATGGGGTATTGTTGTACTCAGGAGAAATTGCGTAACAAATTATACTGTTCCTTTTCTCCTATCATCCCTTTTGAAAATGAAAAACTTGGGGCCAAATCAACATTTTAGTGGGAAAAAAAAAAATGGTAATTTTACATTTACTCAGCCCAATGTTCTACAATTCTATGAATAGTCTGAGTGTTAAAAATGCTCAATAAAACCCTAGATGAATTCCTCGAGAGGTGTAGTTTCCAAAATAGCGTCACCTGTAGGGTTTTCTACTGTTTTGGCATGTCATGGGCTCTTCAAATGCAACATGGCGTACGCTATTCACTTCAACCAAAATTGAGAATCAGAAATCAAATTAGTGCTACTGTGGGATTTGATGAGTCCAGAAGTTTTGTGAAATAATCTGGTAGTTATGCAGTCCCCTTTATGACACATTAATTTAATAAAAGTCGCAACCCTAAAAACTAAAAGGAATGTGTATATTGTGAAATTCTGACAACGTCCCATTTAAAGTCTAGCTGATCATATGACCTGAAAGATCCTTCAGCTTGTCAGGACCTGAAACATCTATGCGGCTTTAGTAATGTGCAGGTCCTGTCAGCTTTAGCTCCTGCACCAATCAAACTGATCAGTGTCAGGCTGGAGAAAAGAGAACTGTGCTGCTTAGTTCTCACAATGATCAAGAAGGTCACTGTGTCAGCTTTGTACTCCATCATAGAAAGCTACCTCCAGACTATAAAAGACACACACTTCTTTAACAAAATTTTTATCTTGCTAAAAGAGTACATCTTACAGTTTTTTTGCCTTAGAATAGGAGAAAAGTTTCAAGAAAAGGTTTTGTTTCAAGAAACAAAGCTATATATACACACTAGTAGAATAAAACTTGCCTGCAGTCCCATAGAAAATGAAGAGATGCACATGCTCAAACTCTGCTCTGTTCAGATGGGTCTCAACAGTGTCCTGTTCAGAATAACTGGGGGTCCCAACAATTGGACCTCCAGCAGTGAGCGAGTATCTCCTATTTTACACTAGAATAGTTATGTGGTAGTGTAGGGCCTAAAGGGGTAGTGACTTGCCCCAGGATATAAAAACAGAATATCTGTGTCAAGCTCCACTTGGGCCAAGTCTTGATGGAGTATTTGTTAGAAGGGATTTTCTCAAGATAGGGGATAACTTACTTGGCGGTGGAGGTCCAACTACTGTGGCCTTCAGCAATCCCAAGAAAAGGGCTAAGCAGAGCCCTAAGTAAACCGTAGAGGTTGAGTATGTGCTCCTCAGCTGTATTCATTGCCTCTGGGCCTCCTGGAGGTAGCCAAGTTTAGTGCTCGACTTTTCTTGACAGTCTCAGACAGTGAATAAAGCGGAGATGTGCTCCACCCAGACATTGCTGATTACACAGCCTAGTTCTCGGGATTGATGGTGTGCCCAGGGGTTCTACTCTCAGATGAGTAAAAATTAACGTACCCCTTGGATATCTTGGGAAAACCTGCTTAAGCAACTTAATCCTCTTCAAAGACTTTACATATTAATCAGCCCTAATGTTAAACCTCCATGCTACCCAACAGTGGGATAATATTGTGCCACTAAAATGGCAAAGACCCCACAAGACTTCTGAAGGTGCTCTGTGGAATCTGGCACAAAGACGTTAGGAGCAGGTCCTGCAGGTTGTCAGATGAAGCATCCATGGATTGGACCTGATTGTCAGCAGATCTCACAAATACCCAATTGGCTTGAGATCTGAGGAATTTGGAGAAACGGTGTATTCATTTATTTTACTGACATAGTGCCTTTAATTCTACAGCACTTTACAGACATCACTGACTCCTTAAACGCCTTCTGAACAACTTTTGCAGGGTTGCATTATCCTACTGAAAGAGACCACTGATACTTGTGAATTTCATTGTCACAAACGGGGGGCAATTAGTCTGCAGCAACATTTCCTTAGTTCGTATGCGTCAACATGCCATACACATGAATATGCCAGGACACAAGGTTTCCCAAAAGAACATAGCGGTACAGAAGCGGTACACAGTCTGAGCTCGCTTGCCTTCTTCTCATAGTGCATCCTGGTTCCATCTCTTTCCCAGGTAAGTGATGTACACAATTGACATTTGAAGCAAAAAAAGCTAATTTGGATTTATCAGATTAGGTCACCTTTCTCGTTTGCACAAGTTAGAATGCTCATATGTCTATCGTAGGTACTTGGCAGTGGAGTTCAGCGTATGGCACCCTGAGCTGTGTGCAGGTGCACAGCCTCATACTCCAATGTAAGATTCACCAGTGTTCTGACCCTTTCTTAATAGCCACCATTAACTTTTCACTACATTTAAAAAAGCGTGCTCCCGTTTGCATCACAAAATTGGTCCCATACCCGGGCACAGGGTTTCTCTTTTAACACTTCGGGCATGTACCCAAAAAATCATACCGGGAAAAACCCAACAAAACCCCGCCATTTTGGGGTTTTCCTGAACCATCACAGGGGCTGCAATTTGGTCCCAGTCAAGTCAGGAGATCCTTTACCTCTTCCCCAAACATGACAAGATGGGAATTATGGATAATTTTTAACTCAGTGTTTAAATTTCTTTAGTATCAAACTGAACACATGCTTACATCGTTGTGCCCTTTGTCTAGGAAATTGAGGGATAATAAATGGTTTTGTTTTCCTAAAGGTTAAGCGCAAAATAAGAATGGACATATAGCAGAAGGAAGAAAAATAAAAAAAAGTAAATATTCACATTTTTCCCCCTAACTCACCTTTTTTAAAAAACCCTCCCACAAAATTGTATACGGGGTTTACATCACACAAAAATAATAACAAAACACATTATAGGCTTACCTAAGGCAACCAAAAAGAAACCCCCCCATGTCATTGTTAGCTTTTAAAATGAGAATATTTTAGCAGGGTACTGATACTGGTCCGGAAACCAAAAGGGAACCAGAGATTAAAAATTTTAATTAAAATCGATTTGGGGCCAGTACACTAGGGGTATTTACATGGCTAAATTTGGGGGCTTTTTGGGAAAATGGAAGGTTAATTTAACCTAAATTACTGTACATAACTAAAACCCAACTTTCTTTGTGGATTACGATCACAATACGTCAAAGGGTAGCCACACTACGCGAGATCGCTAGGAGATCGCAAAAAGAGATCGCACTTCACCATTTATGGCAGTACGATCCCCGTTTGCGCTTTAGCTGTGTGACATGTACACATGTGGCCCCTGCGAATGTCTTGATCGCTCATAAAGTTCTGGCCCTTTTTTGGTTTGTTGGTGTCCCCTGGTGAGCCGAATCCTGAAGTGACAACCTTTATAAAACTTCACCACGTCGCAGTGGGATAGGGTTTTTTCACGACCGCGAGGCATTAACAGTGCGGAATGTGTTTGGGGAACACAGATCGCATGATTGTGTTTGGAATCACAAAGCAAAGTCGCTAACGAGATCGCTCTGCGTCAAAAAGGTGCGCAGGGCGACCGTTTGCGACCGCTTTGTGTGGGCTACCCTTTAGTTGGCTCAGACTGAGAATTTACCCCTAATTTGGGCAACTAACTTTAAAACTTTAAGGTAGGGTTACACTGTACAGTGTATTCTGCTGGGTTTACTCCGATTTTCAAAACGGGTTTTGCCCCTCCC
>JARQOD010000001.1:759499916-759542871 GCA_033576555.1 Oophaga sylvatica
AAGGCAAAAAAGAGACCCAGTCATCCTGATCAGCAGACACAAAGCATCTCAGATAAGTCTCCAATGTCTGGTTTGTTCTCTCAGTTTGTCCATTGGTCTGAGGACGAAAAGCCGAGGAGAAAGACAATTGAACACCAAGTTTAGAACAAAAAGTCCTCCAAAATCTGGAAACAAACTGGACTCCTCTGTCAGACACAATGTTCTCAGGAATGCCGTGTAACCGAACCACGTGCTGAAGGAACAAAGGCACCAATTCAGAGGAGGAAGGCAACTTAGGTAATGGCACAAGATGTATCATTTTGGAAAACCTATCACAAATCACCCAGATAACGGTCATTCTCTGAGAAACAGGGAGGTCGGAAATTAAATCCATAGAGATATGGGTCCATGGTCTCTTGGGCACAGGCAATGGCATCAACAAACCACTAGAGCGAGAGCAAGGCTTGGAGCGAGAGCAAGTCCCGCAGGACTGCACAAATTCCCTGACGTCACAAGACAAAGTAGGCCACCAAAAGGACCGACTAACCAAGTCTCTGGTACCAAAAATTCCAGGATGACCGGCCAACGCGGAACAATGAATCTCAGACATCACACTCTTTTTCCACCGTTCTGGGACAAAAATTTCCCAATAGGGCAGCGCTCGGGTTTATCCTCCTGACACCCTTCCAGAGCCAGTCTCAAATTGGGCGAGATGGCGGAAAGAACTACACCCTCTTTCAAAATAACAGCAGGATCAGACAACTCAGGAGAGTTCGCAAGGAAACTCCTCGAGAGGGCATCCGCCTTAACATTCTTAGTGCCAGGAAGAAAGGAAACCGCAAAATTAAAACGTGTGAAAAACAAGGCCCACCTGGCCTGTCTAGGATTAAGTCGCTTGGCTGATTCCAGATAAACCAGATTCTTATGGTCCGTGAGGACCACCACCTGATGTTTGGCTCCCTCCAGCCAATGTCTCCACTCTTCAAAAGCCCACTTCATGGCCAATAACTCCCGATTACCCACGTCATAATTACGTTCAGTTGGAAAAATTTTCGAGAAAAAGGCACAAGGGTTACTTTTAGAGGTCTCTGGATCTCTTTGGGACAAAACGGCACCTGCCCCAATTTCAGAGGCATCAACCTCCACCTGAAATGGCAGAGAAACATCAGGCTGCCGTAGAACAGGAGCAGAAGTGAATCTCTGCTTAAGTTCCTGAAACGCAGAGACTGCCTCAGGAGGCCAATTCACCACATCAGAACCCTTTTTGGTCAAATCAGTCAATGGTTTAACAATAACAGAGAAATTACCAATAAATTTACGATAAAAATTGGCAAAACCCAAGAATCTTTGAAGAGCCTTTAATGAAGTAGGTTGGACCCAATCACAGATGACCTGAACCTTGACCGGGTCCATTTCAATAACAGATGGGGACAAAATGAATCCCAGAAATGAGATCCTCTGTACGCCAAAAAGACACTTTGATCCCTTCACATACAGAGCATTCTCTCTCAAAATCTGGAACACAGTCCGAACATGTTTCACATGAGAGTCCCAGTCATTGGAAAAAATCAAGATATCATCCAAATAAACAATCAGAAATTTATCCACAAAATCCCTGAAAATGTCATTCATGAAGGACTGGAAGACAGAAGGAGCATTAGTGAGCCCAAAGGGCATCACTAGGTACTCAAAATGCCCCTCTGGGGTATTAAATGCCGTCTTCCATTCATCCCCGTGCTTAATGCGAATAAGGTTATATGCCCCCCTGAGGTCAAGCTTGGTAAACCAAGTAGCACTTTTCACCCTGGAAAACAGGTCAGAAATCAAGGGTAACGGATATTGATATTTCACAGTGATATTGTTCAAGAGACGATAATCAATACACGGCCTTAATGAACCATCCTTTTTGGCCACAAAGAAAAAACCGGCACCCAAGGGTGAAGAGGATGGTCTGATATGACCCTTCTCCAAAGACTCCTTGATATAAGACCGCATAGCGTCATGTTCAGGTCCTGACAAGTTAAAAAGGCGACCTTTAGGGAATTTACTACCAGGCACTAATTCAATAGCGCAGTCATAGCTCCTATGGGGGGGCAAGGATGCAGATTTACTTTCACTAAACACATCAGAAAAATCAGTCAAAAAGTCAGGAACATCCTGAGCCTGGGGGGAGGCAGAAAAAACAGGAGTGTTGGTATTAACACATTGGCAGGCCCAACTGGTTACAGACACAGATTTCCAATCCAAAACAGGATTATGAGACTGCAACCAAGGGAAACCCAGTACGATAATGTCATGCAGATTATACAGCACCAAAAATTTGCAACTCTCCTGATGATCAGGTTCAACCCTCATTATCACCTGAGTAGAGAACTGAGGTTTATTCTCAGCCAAAGGGGTAGAATCGATCCCCAGTAGGGGAATAGACTTCCGTAGGGGTATCAAGGGAAACCCACAACGTTTAGCAAAATCAAAATCCATCAGGTTAATAGCTGCTCCCGAATCAACGAAAGCCTGAGCAGAAAATGTGGACAGGGAGCAAATCAGGGTAACAGTCAACAAAAATTTAGTCTGAACACTACCCAAGACAACCGAGCGTGCAAAACGTCTTCCCCGCTTAGGGCAGACTGAAATAGCATGAGAGGCATCACCACAGTAGAAACATAACCCATTGCGTTTTCGAAACTCATGACGCTGTGCCCCAGAAGCCACTCCATCACACTGCTTGGGCTCAGAAGCTGGTCCACAAGGCAACACCATTCCACGCATACCTCTACGCTCACGCAAACGTCTGTCAATTTGAATCGCTAATGACATAAAATCATTGAGACCAGAGGGGACAGGGAATCCCACCATAACATCCTTTACATTCTCTGACAGACCCTTCCAAAAAGGGCTGCCAAAGCATCGTCATTCCATTTGGTCAGGACTGCCCACCTTCGGAATCTCTGACAGTATAACTCAGCGTCCTCAAGCCCCTGATTTAATGCCAACAAGGCTTTTTCAGCTTGATCAGTGACATTAGGCTCATCGTACAATAACCCCAGAGCCTGAAAAAATGCATCAACATTACTCAAAACAGGGTCCCCAGGTGTCAGGGAAAAAGCCCAATCCTGAGGATCGCCGCGCAGGAGAGAGATGAAAATTTGAACCTGCTGTGCTGCGTTCCCTGAGGACTTAGATTTCAAGGCAAAAAACAACTTACAGTTATTTTTGAAATTCAGAAATTTAGCTCGATCCCCTAAAAACAAATCTGGCATGGGAATCCTAGGCTCCACAACAGGCAACCCTGCAAGATAGATAGCAATACGAACTTCAGTGGCAAGCTGATCCACACGGCCAGACAACGGTGCAAACTCCATTGAGAGAAAAAAAAATCCTCAGCACCCAGAGATAGAGGGAAAAAAAAAAAAAAAAAAAAGCTCTGACATCAATCTTCTTTCTTTAACACTATTTTCCCTTCTGTGAGTACCATACAAATATCAGTTTTTTGGCCGGTGATACTGTTATGATTTGGTAGCTGAGGAGAGCAAGCAAAAAAAGGAAATACACCAGAGAGGTTAGAATCTATGGGATTGCAGTACCCTGACTAACCACCACAACTAAAGGCAGCCGTGGAGCGTACCTACGTTGGTCCTAGACGCCTCGTCACAGCCTGAGAAGCTAACTACACCTAAAGACAGAAACAGGAAAACTATCTGCCCCGGAGCAGATCCCCAAAGAACATAGAAAGCCCCCAAACATGTAATGGCGGTTAGACAAGAGGGAATACTGACACAGACAGAAAATAGTATGAGCAAACGTTGGGGCCCAAACTTCCTAAATAGATAAGGATAGGAAGGACACTTACTGCAACCCCAAAAAACCCTGAAAAGTACCAACTCTACTAATTACAAAAACACCTGAGATCACACGACCTCTACCACCTAAATTAGTTCTCTGTGTAACAAAAACTAAACAGCAGCCACTGAAAAAACTGGAAAAGGCAAATGAACAAACAACAGTGGCTGAACTAAACTGAGAGGAGCACAAGCCCCCGGAGGGGACCCGGCAGACCCCCACAGAAGTGCAGGACAAAATGCAAAAAGCAAGCACAAAAAACAAAAAGAAGAAAATGTCTTATCTGTTAGCAGAAGATGCAGGCACGAAACAGCAGGCTACAAAGTGAACAGGAATCAAAGATGAGACCAGAACAATTGATCACCGGCAACCCTGATGGGAGGGAACCTCCCTTATATAAGACCAGTCAGTAACACCTGATCGCCAATCTTCACAATCTTCATTGGATAGTTCAGTACTGTTTGTAACCACCAGAGGGAGCTTCTGCTCAGAATTCATTTCTAGCACATTCACAACACAGAAGTCTGAAAGCCATCCTTGGAAAATGGACAGAGAAAACATTTAGATCCTGGGCCAAACAAATAGAGGGTGAGGAAATTGGGGAAAAAATACTGGCGGGTTGGCAGGTAGTTCGGAAAAACATCTTAAGTGAGTTTGGAGAGACACACAATTTAGGATTATGCACAGGGCTATACTGGCCTTCAACATACCAGTATCTAGAACAATGAGGGATCGTCTGGTACATTGCCCAAAATGCAAACTCGGAAAGTCTGATCTGTTATACGGACTCTGGGGATGCCCTAAAGTACAGGAATTCTGGATAGACATAAAACATATGATGGAAAATATGGGTATTGGGAAAATGTCATTGCACCCGTTACCGTTCCTCTTCCATTACTGGAAAGGGGAAGAAGACCCACAACAAAAAGGGAAGGACACATTATCTCCAATGTTCCACTTAATTTGTATGATAGCCAAAAGAAGGCTATTAAAGGATTGGTTGAGCGATTCCATTCCAAATCGGAAAGTTATAATGGGTCAAATGAAGACTTTGTTTCACTTAGAATGGCTGGAAGCCGAGCGTAACAAGGAAAAGAGTATAAAATCGCTCATAACAAAATGGAAATGCTTCTTACTTAGACATTACGCAAACAAAGAGCTTCAGGGAATTATGAAACCCTTTGAACAGACCAGTTGGTACATACTGGAAGACTTGGGTGGAACATTGGGGAAGTTGAAAATAACTGACTTGAATGTCGATGGAAAAGGTGGAAGGGATACGGGTTAAGACGCAGTATAAACTATAGATGCAGACTAAATGTTCAAGAATGTGTAAGGGATTAAGAAGTGGACGAATAGAAAGGTTGAGGAGCACACAAGGAATATACAAGTGCTTCCTGCATGTTTGGGAAGAGGGAGGGTAATGGGGAAGGGAAAAATTTATTTATTTTTTTGATGTTTTTGATGTTTATTTTGCATTTAGACCTTACAATTGGTAGTGTGATAATCAAAAACTGAAATGTTGAATACTTAAGCTAAGAACAATGCTTTGGAATGTACATTTACATACTTACCGTATGTTATATGTTAAAAATTAATAAAAATTATTATTTAAAAAAAAAAAAAAGCAAAATACAGCTGGTACTAAGTAAACTTATAGATCACTGGCAATCCTTTATGTTATAGTTAAAGTGCACATGTGCATATTGATACAGGAAAGATGTATATCTTTGTACCGTGTTAGCCAGTTAGTCAGTCTTTGCCTGATGAAGAGACCTGAGTAGTCTCGAAAGCTTGCAATTTGTTACCATCTTTTCAATTAGCCATTAAAAGGTATCAACCACTGAGGACTCTCAATTCTAAATATTTTTCCATGTGCATATTGCAAACTCTGTCATAAAAGTAAAGGCAAGTGCCCAATATTAATATACAATGAAAGTGCAACGTGCAAAAATGTGAGCTAATGTGCTCAAATAAGTCAAAGAAAAAAATGCTGCATGTGCCTAGCAATAAGCCTGAATATTGCAGATCATTAGTGCATCAAATAGTTAACATGTCAGCTGTATATAAAGTACCTGACCTTTTGGTGGTAGTGGCTCCCGACGCGCGTTTCGCGTGAGCTTCTTCTATGGGGGATGCGTGTTTGTACTGGGTGATAGTAAGATCTATTTATAGTCCTGTCAATTGTCTCACAAGGCAGTTTGCTATTTGATGCACTAATGATCTGCAATATTTAGGCTTACTGCTAGGCACATGCAGCATTTTTTTCTTTGACTTATTTGAGCACATTAGCTCACATTTTTGCACGTTGCACTTTCATTGTATATTAATATTGGGCACTTGCCTTTACTTTTATGACAGAGTTTGCAATATGCACATGGAAAAATATTTAGAATTGAGAGTCCTCAGTGGTTGATACCTTTTAATGGCTAATTGAAAAGATGGTAACAAATTGCAAGCTTTCGAGATTACTTAGGTCTCTTCATCAGGCAAAAACTGGCTAACACGGTACTTATTATGTTAAAGTTGTATTTTGCTTTAACATAATAAGGATTTTTCTCTCCTACGTTTGAGGTTCTATATGGAGATTTCTCCTTAAATAACATTTGATGATTTGGCTTAATCAGACATACATTGAATTGAACTCTATATACTCTAGGAGTGATTTTTTCTAAATGACTATCTGTGTGACCTGTGGTTGGTAGTTTTTTATTGTATCACATCTCTGTTAAATGACTTTTTATGATTGAGTATTGTATTAATAAAGATGGATTTTCTAAGTGGCATACACTTCCCTTTTTTGTAGGTTATATGTTGTATATAGGAAGTGCCTAATTAGGCCTATTGCTATTGGTATTCTAATAATCATCTAGTTTCTAGCAGTTTGGGCAAAATTGAGTGTACGTTTAGAAAGAGCGCACGGAAATCGTGACAAGGTGGGAATAGTAGGTATAACACTAGTAAACATAAACCAATATTTAGCAAACGGAGCTGAGGATAATGTCTATAGCTGGCTTTAGAATTGTTGTAAACCACAAATTGAGAAAGATCTTAGCAATCTACAAGCAGGGAAATAAAGGATTCACACACCTGGAAAGTTGTGGTTTTTTTCTGTTGTTCATGAACCCAAATTAAAAATAAACTGATTAAAAATCCAATCAAAAAAATCACAAGGAGTAAATAGAAACTCCACTTGGGTAGATGAAGCTCATTGCTTCCAAACACCAAGACCGAGCTCAGGCAAATAGCGCAGAACATCATTGTCACGACTGCAATGGTGACAACTTCTCCAGGGTAACAGTCACTCAAGAACTTTAGATATGGTTCAAAGGCGGCCTTCAGGTGTCCGATTTCTCTTCGCTCGTTGGCTTTTTTCTGAGTTTCCACTAGTTGAAGCTTATCTGAGAAAGACTCATATTCCTTCATTTCTTCTCCAGCAATCCTTTCTGCACTGACACTCGGGACATGGTGCTGGGGACTTGGCTCTTGTTCAGCTTCATGTGAAGGTTCTGACTTTTCCTGTTGAAATCTTAAAACTATGATACTGGCTGCAACAAAGGTGTATGCCAGCAAGGTGCCGATAGATAAAAACTGAACTAGGGCTTCCAGGTCAAATATAAGGGCTAGGATGGCCATCAGAATACCAAATACCACAATTGCAATGACGGGGACTTTGGTGGTTGGGTTTACTTTAGCAAAAAATTGAAAAAATAATCCATCTTCAGCCATTGCATATACAATTCTCGGGAGGGAGAAGAGGTTACTGAGCAACACTGTATTCATGGCTACAATAGAAGACAGAATCTAGATTATTTACAGAGTAATAATATTAAAAGGTAATCTACATACAGTCATCTACATATTGTATGTTATATTGTGAAATACAAATTATGTTCCTATTTCTTCTAAGGGTATGTTTCCACGGTCCGGATTACATCCAGAATAGCTGCGGATTGAACGCTGCGTACAGCCACAGCGTTTAATCCGCAGCGTCCATATGTTACAGCATAGTGGAGGGAATTTGAAGAAATCCCGTCTCCACTATGCGTCAGACTACACGGGTGACACACCCACGAAACCGGACATGCGGCGCGTCTTTTTAGACCGCAGCATGTCTGTTTTCCTTGCGGAGACGCTCAGTCTCCACAAGGTAAATAACCCGTTCTATGTATGCGATGCGGTGATTCCGCTTGTGTTCAATGAATACATCCGGAATCACTGCCCATACAGAAGGGGGCGGGGCTTAGGGCGGAACGGGCTTTCCGCTCTGTCCAAAATGCAGGCATTCCGGAACATAGAGACGTACCCTTACACCAAGGCTTTGTTAGCATCTACAGCCGTCAGTTTTTTTTCCTTTTTAAATACTGGGATTTATTTTAACACATATCAGTTACAAACAGAGCAAAAATTGTGCACAGTAACCTACAGACACTGTCAGATTGGCGCCGTTATACTAATTAAAAGCATACCTGGTGATGAAATCAGTCTTGTGGTCGTTGTTTAATCTTTATTTCCAGTTTATGAGATTCTCGTGCTCGGATGAGGGGGGGGGGGATTATCCGATAGTTGCTACCTCACAGACGCTGCTAGCACCTGCTGAATGCAGGGTGGATAAAAATCATGATTTTTTTTAAAAAAAAAATCAAAAAATCGAATTTTTTTGATTTAAATCGGATTTTTTTGATTTAAATAGGATTTTTTAATCAAGTTGTACACAAGCAAAACTTTGTCTTTTTGCAAATCAAATTATTTTACATAAATAAAAATATTAAAACAGTTGATGATTATGAAACCTAATAATTTTTATTTGCACTATTAAACAATCAGAATTGAACTACAGAGAGTAAGTACTTTTTAACAATAGCCTATCTCTAACGTTTGAAGTAAGCAAACATCTTCAGTGAATACATCAGTCCCTTAAGCCTACTGTTTATTTAGGACTTTTAATAGGAAAACTAGTTGTCCTGCTTTAGCAGTTCCTAAGCGGTTTCGGACTGTTGTGTGCACAAAACCAAATGAAGAAAACAATCTCTCTACTCCTGCCGATGAAGCCGATGCAGTCAGTAGCTGAGTAGCTACATTTATTATCTTCGCTGGAAGAACAAGTGATTGCGACTTCCACCAGTCCAGTGGTTTTAGTTCATTAACGACGTTATCTGCAAACATGTATTTTTGAAATGGTGCAGATTCACACTTCAATTTCAGCACAGTTGCCACAATGTCATGGTTAGTATTGGCGAGCCACTTTGTCTTTCAAATATTTTGTACAAGCCGCTCTTTCTTTGTCGTATACAGCCTGAAGATGTTTTCCTGAGATATCAAATCTACTTGGTGGTTTGTAGCCTGGTCTTATTCCTTCGATCATTTGTACAAACAATGGGTGTTCAACTAGTCGGAAAGAAGAATTGGTTGCAAATATGAATTTAGCAATTAATTCATCAAAATGTTCTTTCTGGCTCGTCGTAGTCTTTAAGAGGAATTTTTCTACACTTTGCACGCAAAGTTTTTTGTTGGGCTGCTTTGTTGAAGTTGTACCCAGATATTGATTGTCACGTGCAGCACAAGCCATATTTGACCCTGAAAGCACAGTAATTAAAAATATAATTCGACTGCGTATTTGAAGAAATATAACGAAAATATTTTGAAACAAACTTTTTGAACAATGTAATGGTCCTCGTCCTATAAGGGCTGTCTCAAAAGTTATGCTACTCAAGTTTCCGGTGAAGTTGCTGTAATACTAGTAATATCAGAGCAACTGAAAAAAATTATGTCACAAAAGTTTTAAAAATGTTTTTTTAAAAAAATGGTCAATTTGGCAGACTTCAAAAGTGAATTGTAGCCTACAATAAAAAAAAAAAATAGGCGTATACACACTCTTTTATTTTTACTTAACGTTAATCTTCTGTGAAATATTGCCTTAACATAAATTTAAATTCTATACTCCAGAACTAGTGCTAGAAATTTTTCTTTTCATAGACTTTAACCATCCCAGTAAAACGTCTGTTAAAATAGGTTGTAATTGCCAGACTTACCACTAGTGCTAGGGTCCTGGTGCATAAGAAGCTGTGGGGGTTCATTGACATTAGTTGTATCACTATCAACATCTTCATTTCCCTTCTGGTTGCAGTTTTCATAATGTGATTTCAAACGGCAAACAAGTCCTTGGATATCCTTTTGACAGTATTTGCACTTTGCTCTCCCACCTTTCTTTCCAAGTTCTGCTGGCATCTCAACAAAATGAACCCAAATAGGGTCTCTCTTACGACCTGCCATGGCTCACGCAGATCACTTCTGAAGTTTGATTGTTACTACAGCCAAGTACTGCTGACTGACTATCCAACAAGTTTGGGCATGTCAACTGAATGGAAAAAGAAACTGAAACCAAGCTACAGAAAGTGAAACCAAGCTAGAAGTGTGGAGTTAATTGAACAATGATTGAAAGTTTTAGATTTTAATCGTGATTTATATTAAAAAAAATCTTTTGATTTAAATCAGTGATTTAAATCATGATTAAAATCACGATTTAAATCGATCTGATTTAAATAGAAAAAAATCATTTGATTTAAAATCGTTGATTTAAATCGGCGTGATTTAAATCAATCCACCCTGGCTGAATGTGAATTTTTTTTCCAAATCAATTTCAGTATGTAAAATAGGGGCAGTGACCTGTCATAAGCCATCAGTATGAATACCTAAGCAGAGCACCACATAACCCCCCTCCCCCCACAGGCCGCACCGGGGCACTAGCATATCATTAACTCAAAACTGAAAATAATGATTAAACAACAACCACAAGACAGAATTAAACAACCACCACAAGATGGATTTAATCAACTAAGGTTACTCAGCACAATCCTGCTGACAGGTTCCCTTTGAAGTAAAGACATTGCTGTAATGGAGCTGTAATATTGATTACATTGATACATTTGGTGAACAAATTTGTTTTGTTGTTCTTTTTGAAGTTTTCTGCCAATTAGGTTTTGGTGCACAGGGGCCGGACTGTACACCTGGGTCTTTTTCTCGCTGTCAGATTCCACAGACCCTCTGCATGAAATCTCCAAAATGACCGGTCATTCAGAGACTGGAGGCAGCAGACAGGCTGGGGATCACTAACAGGGAGGTGTGCAGTCCAACCTTCTGCATCAAAATCCAATTAGCAGAAAACTTCAAAGTGGATTTCTTCACCAGGTATCAATTTTACCAGTATTACAGCCATGTCTTAACTTTACATTACAAAATCGTGTTGATAGCTTCTCTTTAAAGTGGTATTCTTAAGTTTGGAAGTTCTGTCCTATCAATGATGTAGTGGAAAACGTCCTGGTCACTGACCACTGGGCCTTCCCACTGATCCCAAAAACTGGGTTTGAATGGAGCTGTGATCATGCGCACTGTTCCATTCATTCTAGCTATGCGCTTGGCTGATATTTGGCTCCCCCATATGAATGACTGGAGTGACAGTGTTCATGATCACTGCTCCATTCACACAGGGCTCTTCAGAGCCCAAGTTCTTGGGATCAGTGGGGGTGCCAGCAGTCAGACCCCCAGCAATCAGGAAGGTAAACCCCATCTCATAGATAGCTGATCACTTCCATACTTGAGAATACCCCTTTTAAAATGAACATAACATATGAATCACACAAACATTTTTTGTGACAGTTGCAGCCAGTATCAGTGGATTCACTTCTGTGTTTAGCTCATAAATTGCAAATATAATTCCAGGCTTTAAAAGTCATTGGGTGCCATGTTATTACAACCATTGCATGTCTAATAAAACTGCCCCAAGGTGGCACAACCAAGATCTTCTTTAGTAACAGATAATAAAATTTAGATTACGTAAAAGCCAAAGACTATAAAGCGGAACATGCAGTTACGTCAGAAAGCAAAGTGACGAAAAAAAATACAAATTTCACTTACCGCAAATGGAGCCAGCAGCTACAAGAAATCCTGCCCATGCATAACCTCGCCTGTAAAATGCATCAGAAAGAGCAGAGTCTGGCATCAATGTATTCCAAGGCACCATTAGAGTCAATACAGCAGACACGAGGATATAGGCCACTGTGGCTACACCTAATGACACGGCTGTTGCTATGGGAATGGCTTTTTGAGGATTCTTTGCTTCTTCACTTGAGGCTGCAATCACATCAAAGCCTACAAAGGCATAAAAACATGTGGCAGTACCAGCCATGATGCCAGAGAAGCCAAAGGGAGCAAAACCACCATGTTCAGCAGACCAGTTTTTTGGGTTTGCAAGGATAAACCCAAATATAAGAATAAAAAGTATTATTACCATGCTAATTGCAGCAAAAATATGGTTCAGCCAAGAGGATACTCTAACCCCAAAAGAAATAAATGCTGTAGCAAACAGCAATATTCCGGCAGCTAAGAGATCGGGGTAGTGAGCCAAAAACTGGACATTCCAAGTTCCAATATGGCTTTCAGTATAGTTTTTGATCTTGTGATCAAACATAGAGTCCAAATATCCACTCCACGCACGTGCCACTGCTGCACCGCCAATCATATATTCCAGGATGACATTCCAGCCAATCAGGAAGGCCCATAGTTCACCAACTGAGACATAAGTAAACATGTACGCAGATCCCGTCTTTGGCACCCTTGCACCAAATTCAGCATAGCAGAGAGCTGCAAGGAGAGAGGCAATACCGGCGATAAGGAATGAGACGACAACAGCTGGACCTGCAATCTCCTTGGCCACTGTGCCAGTCAGGACATACAGACCAGAACCCACCATTCCTCCCACACCCAAAAGGGTGAGGTCAAGGGTGGAAAGGCATCTTTTAAATGATGTCTCCATCAGGTCATCCTCCAAAGTTTTCACCCTGTTCAGCTTCTGGCAAAATCGAACCACAGCTCCGGAAGAAGGCAGTCTATTCCCCATCTTGTACAGTTGTATTCTTTATCTGGTTGACTATAAACGAGTTTCTTTCATGTCTATTAAAAGGAAATCTAGAAGATCAAAAGAAAAGAGAAGCTATTACAACATTATCTGTCATACATACACATACAGTACTATGAAAGTTTTAATCAGATGTGGACAAAAATGCTGCCAAGTAGTAATGCTTTCAAAAATAGGAGTTAATGTATTTTTACCAATCGACAAAATTCAAGGAGTGAACCAAAAAGAAATCTTAAAATCAATATTCAGTGTGCCCAACCTTTGCCTTCATTTCTTCTAGATACACTTGCACACAGTTTTTGAAGGAACTCAGCAAGGAGGTTGCTCCAAACATCTTGGAGAACTAACCCCAGATCTCCTGTGGATGTAGGCTTGTGTAAATGCCTCTGTCTCTTCATGTAACCTCAAACAGACTCAATGAAGTGGATACTTCCAGGACTCCTGGTTCTTCTTTACACTGAAAACAGGTCTTAATAACGCTCTATGTTATGGGTTGATGTCCTGCTGTAGAATAAGTGTGGAGGCAGACACCTCTGTGATGGTTTTTCATGCTGGACAAGTGTCTCTAAGATGTTTGGAACAACCTCCCTGCTGAGTTCCTCCACAAACAGAAGAGTAGATCAAAGAATTGATGCTGTTTTGACAGCAATGTGTAGTCATACCAAATATAAAATTGTATTTAAGATTTCTATTTTGTTCATTCACTTGGCATTTTATTGCTTGATAAAAAAATAAGACACTTCTAGTTTAAATATATTTGAATAGAATTTTATTAAATAAATAAAACATGTGTAAACTATGTTCTATTACCAGGAACTAACAACTACGTCCACAAGCACGGCAGGACCTACCATAGTATGGGCCTTCAAATACAGCATCTGTCAGAAGTTCCCTTGCTATAATGAAAGTGGGCTGTAATAATGCACTGCTATAATGCACTGTGCTGTCCCATATCAATAGGCTGCCAAGAGTAAATGCTGAATATGTGCTTGAGCAATATAGATCAGTCAGAGAGGGAAAATTATGTCTGGGGTGAAAGTATTACCAGCACCTATTGCCTTATCTCTGACAGAAGGGTGCAACCATGTGCCTGGATTCCCTTTATATGTGCAGAGAGTGGAGTGAAGGCGTGGATCTGATATGATAAGCAGACACAGTGTCTATCATTTTGCATGTGGACATCCTCTGAAAGTCTTGTAGCTCTATGTGAAAATAATCGGTCACAGTTACAGGTTGTAGGAATCCTTCCCTGTCAATACCAGTTTGCTCTGGGCATTTTGACAATGTCTATGGTCTTGTAGTCTTGGTGCTAGTAGAAAAGGAAGCTAATATTCTTGGCAAACAGAAGCTTCCAAATCATGGTGGATTAGGATTCCTGTATCTAGTCGGTGCCTCTGCTGTGACTGATTCTTTTTACGAGGGTTCAGCAGTTATGGCTTCAGAACTGTGTGCACTGAGCGCATTAAAGGGAATCTGTCACCCCATTTTTGGACTATGAGATGCGGCCACCCCCATCAGGGGCTTATCTACAGCATTCTGTAATGCTGTAGATAAGCCCCAGATGTCACCTGAAAGTGAAGAAAAACGAGTTAGATTATACTCACCCAGGGGCGGTCCGCCGTCCGGTCCGATGGGCGTGGCGGTCCGGTTCGGCACCTCCCATCTTCTAGTGAAGCCTGCCTTTTCTTTGCGTCCCGTCTCCTGTGCAGGCGCACTGATCTGCCCTGATGAGGGCAGAGCAGGGTACTGCAGTGCGAAAGCGCCGGACCTCTGACCTTTCCCGGCGCCTGCGCACTGCAGTACTCTGCTCTCACCAGGGCAGATCAGTGCGCCTGCGCAGGAGCCGCGACGGGAAGCAGAGAAGAGGCAGGCTTCGCTAGAAGATGGGAGGCGCCGAACCGGACCGCGACGCCCATCGGACTGGACTGGATGGCGGAACGCCCCTGGGTGAGTATAATATAACTCGTTTTTCTTCACTTTCAGGTGACATCGGGGGCTTATCTACAGCATTACAGAATGCTGTAGATAAGCCCCTGATGGCGGTGGTCGCATCTCATAGTCCAAAAATGGGGTGACAGATTCCCTTTAATGCGCTCAGTGCACACAGTTCTGAAGCCATAACTGCTGAACCCTTGTAAAAAGAATCAGTCACAGCAGAGTCACCGACTAGATACAGGAATCCTAATCCACCATGATTTGGAAGCTTCTGTTTGCCAAGAATATTAGCTTCCTTTTCTACTAGCACCAAGACTACAAGACCATAGACATTGTCAAAATGCCCAGAGCAAACTGGTATTGACAGGGAAGGATTCCTACAACCTGTAACTGTGACCGATTATTTTCACATAGAGCTACAAGACTTTCAGAGGATGTCCACATATAGGACACAAAAGCAATGAGATGCAGACAATATGTGACATTATTTCATAACTAGACTAATGGGCCTGGGCACATGCTCCATTCATGTGTACACTGTGTGGAGTGATGTTAGGTAGATATATTACATTTACTATCGGTCATATTTAGTTTATCATCTTGAATTATTCCTGAATTTGTTTGCAATTTATAACTCTCAAATGAAAGTCTGTCACACGTAGCAGGCATAACTCCACAGCTCTATGCAAATTTTGAGAATCCCTCTACTGACCTACCAGTAACTGACTATGCATCCTCTTTTCAAGAAGATTAATATCTTTGTAAACCATATTCTCGTGGTATAATGTGCATGTTCAGTAATTTGCATCCTGGATGTAACAGAGAAAAATAAATTATCAGGTGACAACAGTGAAATATCTGGGGTTGAGGAGTGGGTCACGGAAGGCAGGAGCCAGCGGTGGGGCTAAAACGTGTGACCACCATTAAAGTGAATTAATATTCATTGTTCCCCACGCCCATAGTAGTTGGCGTAGGCTGCAGTGAATATTCCGGGAGTTGATGTTGGCATTGATGTCATGCCCTGCGCCTCTTACACACTGAACTCTGTTGCCGGCATCAGAAGAGGGCGCCGCGCTGCAAGGGAAGCACAGGTAAAGTGAGTAGAATCGTTTATTTTTTATGTGTGCGGCATGATGGGAGATATATATGCCCTGTGAAAAATAAATTAAAGTAAATTATATACCAAGGCTCCTAACACTATAATAGGTGGCTGTTATAGCTGTTAAAAGTGCACAACCACCAATATGGGAGACTGGGGTTCAAGTCCTGGCTCTGCCCTGTTGGACATAATATACCAGTAGTGGTCCTTGGGCAAGACTACTAACACTATAGTGCCTACCTCAATAAACATGAGTGTCACGAACAAAGAGTCATGCCGAGTTAGAAGTCGCACGAATTAACAATGTCTGCATCAGATGTCAAGGAACTAGGACAATCTGATGATAAATGGGCTACTGGAACAAACCATACATGGACAAAGCAAGAGAACCTGAATCTGATGAAATGCTACTACAACAGCAGACCAAATGAGAGAGGATATATGAAGCGTATGAGTAAACTCTGGATGGATACGAGACCTGCATGTCCACTGACTGAGAAACAACTAGTCACCCAACGTCTCAATATCATAAAGAGAAAGTTATTATCACAACTTGAGATGGATCAACTGCACTGCAGATCCACCCCACATGAAGACCTGGAAGGAAGACCAATATGTGCAACCCCCTGAAGATCCTGACCCAATCCCGCAATTAGAGAGCACTGCAGCTGATCTGAAACAGAAGATCTTAGATAACGTAAATACCATCAATACCAGATATTGACTGCCAAGGCTCAGCAAAGAAACACCACCAGACAGTAAGCTAGAAGATGCCAATAGAGCACTTGCATCAATATCTGACACCACCATAACACAAACTAATGAACTGATCTATGCTACTGCCTCAACAATCATGGAAATGCTTGGCTATACAAAAAAGCAAAAGAGAAGTACGTGCCCCCCCTGGAAAAGAAGACTGGAGACAAAGATCAAGGTGACATGAAGGGAAGTCAGCCAACTAACAGAAATACAGAAGGGTGTACATATCAAGAATAGGACCAAGCTGGACAAGTACAAAGGCCTGACTCCAACTGAAGCACTAGAGACTGCTAAACAAGGCTTGCAGCACTTGCTGCAAGACTAGGGAGATACACTAGAGAAGCTGAGAACAAGAAGATAAATGCCCTGTAAATGCCAGATTAATAGCACAAAGGCAGCAACTCCACCAATAGGAGAGGACTGAACAATACTGGAGGAACATATGGGAGATGGAAAAAATGCACAACACCAGTGCAATGTGGCTGCATGATCTGAGAATGAAACACAGCAACCACCTAGAGCAAGAACCAGTCAACATTACAGAAGCAGACATCCAACAATGGGTAAAGAACATGAAGAGCTGTCCAGCACCTGTCCCAGACATGATCCACACCTACTGCCTATAGAAATTAACAGCGGTACAGGAACACATGGCAAAGCAGATGAACCAACTGCTAGAAGCTTGGCTAACACAAAGAACAGTGCTGATCATGAAGGATCCTCACAAAGGAACAGTTCCATCCAACCACAGCCCAATAACCTGCCTTACAACAACATGGAAACTCCTGTCAGGCATCATAGCCACCAAGCTACAGAGTCATATGAACAAGTACATGAATCCAGCTCAAAAAAGCATTGGGACCAACACCAGAGGCTTTAAGCACCAGCTACTAGTTGATAGAGCAGTCGCTCAAGACTCAAGGTCCAGACAGACCAATCCTAGCCCAGCCTGGATTGACTACAGGAAAGTCTGACTCAATGCCGCACACATGGATCCGTGAATGCTTGGCCCTTTTCAATATCAACAGGAAATTAAGAACCTTCCTCAGAAACTCAATGGGGCTATGGACAACTAGCACAAGTGACCATCAAACGTGGCATATACCAAGGTGATGCACCATCCCCACTGATGTTCTGCATAGGCTTGAATCCCTCAGTCAGATAATTACAGAGTCTGGCTATGGATACAAGTTCAAGTATGGAAGCACAATCAGCCACCTCCTTTACATGGATGACATCAAGCTGTATGCGAAAAACGAACCAGATATCAATTCACTGATCCACCTGACAAGGATATACAGCGAAGACATCGGATGTTCTTTGGACTGGAGAAGTGGGGCCGGTTGGTAATAAAGAGAGGCAAGGTAGTCAAGACTGATGGAGTGGAATTACCAGCAGGGCACATAGCAGATGTACAGACATGTTACAAGTACTTCGGCATCCCACAGGGATATGGTAACCATGTTGAGGAGGCAAGGAAAGCAGCAACATCCAAATACCATCAAAGGGTAAGACAGGTCCTGAAGAGCCAGCTCAATGGGAAGAATAAAATCCACGCCATCAATACATCTGCCCTGACAGTTATCAGATACCCTGCTGGCATTGTGTGCTGGCCAAAAGAAGAGATGGAACCTGCAGATGTGAAGATACGAAAGCTCCTCACAATGTATGGAGATCTTCACCCTAAGTGTAGCAACCAAAGATTGTATACCAACAAAAAGGAGGGTGGTCGCGGCTTGATAAGCATCCAAGCTACCATCATGGATGAAACAAGGAGCATCCAGGAATACATCACAAAAATGGCACCAAACAATGAGATGCTGAGAGAAAGCCTAAGGCAGCAACAACAGATCTGTAAGGAAGAACGGGAACCAAAAGAGCCATGGCAAGACAAGCCGCTGCATGGGATGTATCATCGACAGATAATGGAGGGGGCTGACATGGACATATCCTACCAATGGCTGGAGAAAGCTGGACTCAGAGACAGTACAGAGGCACTAATCATAGCGGCACAAGAGCAAGCACTAATACCAGATCCATAGAAGAAGGAATCTATCACACAAGATAAGACCCAAGATGCAGACTATGCAAAGAAACCTCTGAAACCATCCAACACATAGTGGCAGGATGCAAAATGCAAGCAGGAACAGCGTATACCGAACGCCATAACCAAGTAGCGGGAATTGTATACAGGAACACCTACACAGCATACGGGCTATGTCTCCCTAAGTCCAGGTGGGAGACCTCAGAGAAAGTGGTGAAGAATGAAAGGGCTAAAATCCTGTGGGACTTCAAGATCCAGATGGATAATCAGGTGTTGGCTAACCAACCAAACATTATGATAGTAGACAAGGATCAGAAGACAGCAATGATAATAGATGTGGCAGTGCCAAGTAACAGCAACATTAGAAAGAAGGAATATGAGAAGCTGGAGAAATACCAGTGCCTCAAAGGAGAACTGAGAAGATGTGGAAGGTGAAGGCAACAGTGATTCCAGTGATGATAGGAGCACTTGGAACAGTGACCCTCAATTTGGGAAAAATGGCTACAACAGATCACATGAGCAATATCTGAACTCTGGAAAAGGGCAATGCTGGGAACAACTAAGATCCTGCGCAGAACCCTCAAACTCCTGTAAGAAGAAGGACCGGGCCATGGGTAACTGTTCTGTGCCGGGTCCGGAACTGTCGGGGGGGAGCTGTCTCCTCTGCTGTCCGGGGAGACATAAGAGACCGGACAAGTCTTTGCATCCAGAAGCAGGGGTTGTGGCTAGGCTGCTACAGCCACAAAACGCGCAGAAGCAGTTAGTCTTGGCGGGAACAGACAGTGCGCAACAGGGAGTAGTGAGGGAGTAGTGAGTTCTCTGTCTCTCGAGCATCGGTACAGTGCAGGCGCGCACATCCGCACCGCCATTAACCAAGTCTGGGAGAAGAGACGTGCAGTGCACCCGTTGGTCACCCTCATCTATTTGAATGACATCATCGTATACGCAGCCACCTTTGAGGAGCACCTGCATGCAACAGCTGGAGCAAGTGTTGAGCCAGCTACAGAAGCATGGCCTGAAGGTGAAACCTCGGAAGTGTCACCTCTTCTGCAAACAGATCGAATATCTGGGGTATGTCATATCCGCTGAAGGGGTGAGAACCTCGCGTGAGAAGATAGCGCAGTACAGGACTGGCCCACCCCGAAGACAGTGAAAGATGTCCAGGCCTTTCTGGGACTCACTGGGTACTATTGACGGTTCGTGAAAAACTTCACTCGCATTGTTAACCTGCTGCTGGAGTTGTTGAAAGGAGTGCGGTCCGGATAGAATGATATTTAACAGGGAGAAATGCAAGATTCTACATCTGAGCAAGAAAAATGAAAATGACATCTACAGAATGGGGGGAATAGAACTAAGCAACAGCACGTGTGATAAATACTTGGGTATATTAATAGATCATAGGCTGCACATGAGTCAACAGTGTGATTCAGCAGTAAAAAAAAGCCAAACAGCTCTATGATGCATTAAGAGAAGCACATAACACATCTGCATCTCTGGCTGCTATGGGCATAAAAGGGGACAAACTTATGGTGTGGCCCCAATGCTCCCCTGACCTCAACACCATTGAGAACCTCTGGAGCATCATCAAAAGGAGTGTCTATGATGGCGGGAGGCAGTTCACATCTAAGCAACAGCTCTAGTAGGGTATTCTGTCCTCATGCAAAACAATTGAAGCAGAAACCATCCAAAACCTGACAAATTCAATGGACGAGAGAGTTCAGAAGCTTCTTTCGAACAAGGGGTCCTATGTGCAAATGTAACATCACCTAGAATAAAGTTTTGAGTTGAAAACTGTTTGATTTCAGTTTGTAATAACCTGCTAATGCTTATAATTTCAATAATGACCATTTTTTTGTTCTTTATTAAAATGAAAAGGTTGAAAACTCTGCTGTGCATAATAATTTGGAACATGCATTTTGAGTGCAGTTTGAGTGTTTTATTTTTTAAAAAATATACTGTTATCATAGGCAGTTTGTACATAAACCTTTCAATTGTACTCTAATAGTTATTTGACTGGAAAATTACAATGACTGCAATTCATATAGGTAATTTGGGAAAATCTGAGAAAATATTATTTGCATAATAATTTGGAACACAGTGTATAGATTAATATTGTAAAAGCCACATCCAGGTAACCCAGAGCATAACCTGGACAGTCTGCAGAGTGGTGACGTCACTGACAAGCGGAGCAGAACGGCGCTGGACACTGGAGAGAACTGCAATAGGCGAGTATATTAATACACCCACACTACATTACATGCACATTTAATGAAGAAAAATATTAATGGGAGGGCTTCTTTAACCCCTTTAACGACATCAGTTAAGGGTAATTAAACCACAGAGCGGTGCATTCACGGCGCTGTGGAAAAAGTGTATAGCACCCCCCAGAATCGGAATTTCTTCAGGGTCTCGGATGCCGGGGGTAGCAGAGACCCCAGAGAACATGATTATGGGTTGGATTTTACCGACCCCGGTGTTGCGATTGCCATTATTAACCGTATAACGGCGACCGAAAAAATAAAAAAAAAGTCTGATTTGCCATTTAATTTCTCTCTCCTCTGATGTGATCGCACATCAGAGGAGAGAGAAATAGGGTCCTCGATACCCTCCCCCCCCCGATACCTCCCGATGTCCCTGAGTCCTCCTGCTTCCCCCACAGCCGTCAGCGTCTTCTTCTGGTAAGAAAATGGCGAGTGCACGCGCAGTGTGCCCGCCGAGATCTGCCGCCCGGCACCAATAGGGAGATTTTTCCTATTGGTTTATTTTGGTCACTGTGATAGGGGCTATCACAGTGATCAAAATAAAAATAAAAAAAAAGTAAATCAAACCCCCCTTTATCATCCCCTTAGTTAGGGAAAAATAATAAAATAAAGAAAATATATTTATTTCCATTTTCCCATTAGGGTTAGAGTTAGACTAAAGTGAGTTGTGCTAAAGTTTTAGGGTTAGGCTAAAGTGAATTGGGCTAAAGTTTTAGGGTTAGGCTAAAGGGAGTTGGGCTTAAGTTTTAGGGTTAGGGTTGGGATTAGGGGTGTGTTGGGGTTAGGTTAGGGAGTATGTTGAAGTTAGGGTTGTGGTTAGGGTTAGAGTTGGGATCAGGGGGTCTCCAAACGCGACATGGCGCCACCATTGATTCCAGCCAATTTTGCGTTCAAAAAGTCAAACGGTGCTCCCTCCCTTCTGAGCTCTGCCGTTCGCCCATACAGTGGTTTACCCCCACATATGGGGCATCAGCGTACTCAGGACAAATTGCACAACAACTTTGGGTGTCTAATCTCTCCTGTTACCCTTGGGAAAATAAAAAATTGGGGGTTAAAAAATCATTTTTGGGAAAAAATGATATTTTATTTTCTCGGCTCTGCGTTAAGAATGTCAGTGAAGCACTTGGGGTTCAAACTACTCATCACCAGGGCTGGCATCAGCACCTGGCATACCCGGGCAAGTGCCGGGGCCATGAGCAGGCGGGGGTGGCCCACTCGCCGTTGGGCACCCCGGCACCCGTTAGTGGATGAGAGCGGTACCAGCGCCGCCACTGGACCCCCCCCGCTTGCTCAGGGCCCCGGCAGCAGCCGGCGTAATACTTACCTCTCTCTCCGTGCCTCCACTGCCACAGCTCTGGGATCCAGGGGGCGCCTGCAGGGCGCCGGCGCTTCCTCTCACGCCACTGAATGACGTCATCATTCAGCGGCTGGCTGTGGCAGAGAGAGTGCGGACGCCGGACAGGTGAGATGTGAGGTGTGTGTGTATCAGTGTGTGTCTGTGTATCAGTGTGTGTGTGTGTGTGTGTGTGTGTGGTATGTGAGAGAGTGCTGCGGTGCTGTCTGTGTGTGGTGCTGTATGTGTGATGGTGGTGGGGGGGAGACAGTGATGGTGGTGAGGAGCCGGGGCCCGGAGGCAATGATGATGATGATGGCGAGGCGTTGATGATGGGAGGCAATGATGATGGCGAGGCGATGATGATGGGGAGGCAATGATGATGATGATGGGGAGGAGATAATGATGGGGAGGCAAGGATGATGATGATGGGGAGTCTTTCCACAGCGCCCTTTCCTGAGCCGTAACAGCGCAGAACGCAGCACAGTGCAGAGGAGAGCTCCATATTTTGTATGAAGCATTATATGGGGACCAGTATCCTATATGGAGCATTATTTGGGGTCCAATATTCTTTATGGAGCATTATATTTGGCCCATAATACTGTATGGAGGACTATGTGGTGGCCATAATATTGTATGGAGGACTGTACTGTCCAGTCTGTACTGTGCGCTGTGAGGATTTGGCGGTTTTTGAGCTATTGTAGAATTTACAATAGATATCACTCTTGTAATGGAAGAAGTGAAGTGTTTGACATTGTACTATACCCATATTTCTCTGCCCTATCTGTGCATCATGAATCGTGGTCTGTGTTAAAGGGGCCCACTGAGACTCTTTCGCCCGGGGCTCATAAAAACCTGGAGCCGGCCCTGCTCATCACACATCTAGATAAGCTCCTTTGGGGGTCTAGTTTCCAAAATGGGGTCACTTGTGGGGGGTTTCTACTGTTTAGGCACATCAGGGGCTCTCCAAACGCGACATGGCGTCCGATCTCAATTCCAGCCAATTCTGAATTGAAAAGGTCAAATGGCGCTCCTTCCTTTCCAAGCTCTGCCGTGCACCCAAACAGTGGTTTACCCTCACATATGAGGTATCAGCGTACTCAGGACAAATTGCACAACAAATTTTGTGATTCATTTTCTGTTTTTACACTTGTGAAAATAAAAAAAAATTGGTTCTGAAGTAAAATGTTTGTAAAAAAAAAAAAAAAAAAAGTGAAATGTTAATTTTTTCCTTCCACATTGCTTCAGTTCCTGTGAAGCACATAAAGGGTTAATTAACTTCTTGAATGTGGTTTTGAGCACATTAAGGGGTGCAGTTTTTGGAATGGTGTCACTTTTGGATATTTTCTGTCATGTACACCCCTCAAAGTGACTTTAAATGGGATGTGGTCCCTAAAAAAAAATGGTTTTGTAAATTTTGTTGTAAAAATGAGAAATCGCTGGTCAACTTTTAAGCCTTATAACTTTCTAACGATAAAAAAATTGTTTTCAAAATTGTGCTGATGTAAAATAGACATGTGGGAAATGTTATTTATTAGGAATTTTGTGTGACATACAGTATCTCTCTGATTTAAGGGCATTAAAATTAAAAGTTTGAAAATTGCAAAATTTAAAACTTTTCCTCATATTTCCGCTTTTTTTCATAAATAAACGCAAGTCATATCGAAGAAATTTTACCACTATTATGAAGTATAATATGTCACGAAAAAACATTCTCAGAATCAGCGGGATCCTTTACAGCATTGCAGAGTTATAACCTCATAAAGTGACATTGCTCAGATTTGTAAAAATTGGCCTGGTCATTAAGCTGCAAATTGGCTCCGTCACTGACAACAGTCATGGTCTCGTGTGGCCACTCAAAAGTTAAATGACCACACCTGGTCTTAAGGTACTGCCACACTACACAATCCCGCTAGCGATCTCGTTAGCGTTGCATACTAATGAGATCGCTAGCGGGATTGTTTCTATATCGCTAAATGCGGCCACATTTAGCGATATAGTTAACGACGCTATCGCGGTTAGCGATCTCCTTAACGACTTTAGCGGTACAAAAGTACCGCTAAATCGCTACAAAAGGTGCCACACTCAGCGATTAGATACTTACCAGCGGGGCGCCAGCGACGAAAATAGGGTCCGGAACGATCGCTGTGATGAACGAGATCACAGCAGGGGCCTCGTCGCTGGTAGATGCCGCACACAACAACATCGCTAACGGGATCGCTAAATAGTGACGTTTTTTAGCGATCCCGTTAGCGATGTTGTTTAGTGTGGCATACCCTTAAGGCAATCCTCAAAGAACATACCGGTGCCTAACCTGCAGGTCATATATTTGCATTAACACCTTCCAGACATAATGTGACCACATGTAGATGACTTGGGTGGATTGATCCTGTCCTGTTAATCCATTTTGAGGCTTCCATTTAATTAAAAAAAAAAAAAAACTCCAGTGATCTTGTGAGGTTACCATTTTATTTCTGTAAATGTGTTACTTTTTATTGGGCTTTTGTGAAGAAGTTAGTGTCAGAAGAACCTTCGGTTACAGACTCTACAGCCCTGGCATGGACCGCTCAGAATGGTCTTCTCCTTCTTGACTGCAATGAGCTCGTTAGCAGAAGAGAAGCACAACAGGCCATAGTTAGAAATGTGCTGCATGCCTACAGCTTTTCATGAATGCTAGCATTAACGATACGGTCATATAAAAAATGTACAAAACATCATGCAAATGCAGACAAAAAATCCATGACAAACATTATAGGGCCTAGCCTGTATGGGATATGGGGCATAGCTTTTCATGTAGGTCTCTTTCCTTAGGAGCGTTCTGATTTCTGTGCATATAATGACCAGATCTTTACCTCGATGGATATTTTCAAGAAGTTCTGTTGTATTGAAAAAAGGCATCTGATCTGTAGGCCGGACATTATGGAGCAGGAGAAGATGATCAGATCAATACACATTTTTTTGTAGGAAAAGTTTCAGTATATCTTGTATTTTATTCATCCAGTTCCCTGAGGTTTATATGCGAGTCCAGTAGGCGGGCCTATTCAGTGAGTGATAGTCTTTCATGTATGAGGATACATGCAGCGACAGCTGTCAATCATTAGTAGGACCGCCCACTGGACTCTTATCCATACAAACACCGGGGATTTCAGTTAAGAGAATGCAAGTTAGGCCTCATTCAGACGTGTTGCACGTATGGGTTCTATCCGGGGTTTTACTATTCATGGATGCACCATGTGATTGTTACAGTCTATGCTGCTATTCACATGTCCTTGTATTTTCATGACCTCGTGTCCATCCAAAACATCTTGGGGGCGTCCTTTTTCCTCCAGTATCACAGATGACAAGAGCCAATACAAGTCTACGGGTCAGTAAAAACCATGTACAACACACAGCGGGCATCAGTGTGCCGTCCAAATATAACACTGCAAAGGATAGAAGAAGCTTTATAGTTTTATTGATGGCGCACTGATCAAAATCACTAAAAACACTGGCGCCATTCACATATTTGTTTCAACAAGGACGTGTGACTACATCCTTAGGCCACGGTCACACGCTCAGTATTTGGTGAGGTTTTTACTTCAGTATTTAGAATCTAAAACCAGGAGTGGGTGATAAATCCAGAAGTGGTGACGTGTTTTATACTTTTCCTTTGAATGTCCCACTCCTGGTTCTGACTTACAAACACTGAGGTAAGATACTGACCAAATACTGATGGTGTGAACGTCGCCCTAAACTGAATCCTTTCCTACAAATCTATATACCGTATAACACTGCTCAGCTTGTCCTCCACCCCGTGCTGTCCCCAGACCGGACTGTATGTACAACGTGACCCGGCGATAAGGGTTCTATAACTTATTACACATTTAATATGAAAACCACTTTTATACCGTGGCGTTCCGCAGTTCTCCGTACAGGTCTCAGGTCACCGTAGTTCTGGAAATTATTCTTACGCAGAATATCTTAAGACCTACCGCACCTGCCTACTATGCTTTTCTTCTATTTTCTGGTTGTTCCTTATGAGGACTCCTCGCACTTTCCATGTGTCACTGCATTACTAGGAGGAAGCCCCCCAGCCCAGGGGGCTCAGAGGCAGAGGAGACCCTGCAGCTCCATAATCCTGCTGCCCCCACACAGGCTGAGCTCAGAGCAGATGCTCCAGGATCAGCACCATTAATTATTTAGCCCTGCAGACATGGCACCGGGATGGCGGCGGGTGCGGGCACACTGCACGGACACCACATCCCAGCTGGTGCATGTTTGCGCTGCACACAGCCGCTCCCACGGCCGCGCACTCAGCTGCTCACCTGTTCCGGCTGTGCCATCACTGTGGCCCGGCGTCACGGCTCCCTGCCAGCCCCGTGCATGCCGCCCGCACCGGACAGGAGATCCGGTTACTGCCTCACCACTGCTATTTCTTCAGGGGTCTCCCAGCACCGTGGCCGCGGCTCTGGGCTCGGAGCTCAGGGCGGAGCTGTGATGACAGATCCTGGAACCTTAAAGTGACAGCGATTAGCTGAGCTGCTCTCACCAGTGACGTCAGGCAGGAGGTTTAACCCTTTCTATCAGGAGCTGAAGTGCTGACCCCCGAAATATGTCTCAGTCCTCGTCATTGCATCATTGAGAGGGTCTGAGGGTCCAAGGTTCCCCTTGATGTACAGTATTTCTGCGACTTTATTAGAAAACTGCATCAATAGTTCTCCCCTATGGCTGTGTGCACACATGGAGTATTTTTCCGCACCAAAAACCAATGTCTGCGTAAAATGTTCTTAGGTGTGCAAGCCCCTCTATTCATTTGACGCCTTTTAACCCCTTCACCCGCTCCCGTTTTCCATTTTTCATTTTTCGCTCCCCTTCTTCCCAGAGCTACGACTTTTATATTTTTGCATCAATATGGCCGTGTGAGGGCTTGTTTTTTGCAGGACGAAACCATTGATTCAACCACATAGTGTGCTAGAAAATGGGGGGAAGGGGTTTCCAAGGGCGGTAAAATTGCAAAAAAAGTCCAACTTCACAATTGTTTTTCAGGTTTTTATTTACCACGTTCACTAAATGCTTAAACTGACCTGTTATTATGATTCTCCAGGGCATTATGAGTACGCAGATACCCAACATGTCTAGGTTCTTTGTTATTTCACAGGTGAAAAATCTAAAGTTTGTAAGGAAAAAAAACTCAGTCATTTTCCAAGACCTGTAGCGTCTCCACTTTTCAAGATCCAGGGCTGGGTGATGTTTTTTTTTTTTTTGTAACTGTAAATTTTTATTAAAGTTTTATCAATTTTTGACAAATGAACATAGATCAGAACCAACTTTTCCATTACAAAAAAGTAATAATAAGAAGAATTCCATTGGTTCATGAATCAAAATATAACAGAAGCATAAACAAGTTATCTGAAATGTAACCTTAAATATACGAATATTTAGACAGGACACACACCAGAAGGAAGGGAAGAAGGAAGAGTAAGCTCCAAAAGAAGGGGGGATCAAGAGTTCAAAGAATAGCTGATTCAGTTCTCTGAGCCCAAAAGTAATCCCATGGAGCCCAAACTGAATCGAAACTCTCCACACTCGCATTTAGAATCGCCGTCATATATTCCATCCTTTGGATGTCGTTAATTCTATATAGTAGGTGAAGGTGCGAAGGCGGGGAGGTCTGCCTCCAGTTGAGGGCGATCATACACCTAGCCACTGTGAGAATGTGTAGTAGCCATTTGGCTGACTTTTCCCCACCCCTTTAGGAGTAAGATTTAACAAGTATATGGTCGAATCCAGCCCCACCTCAGCGTAAAGAACCTTAGAGATCAGCAATCTCACTCCCTCCAAAAACTCTCAATCCCCGGACACGTCCAGAAAATGTGGTACCGCATGCCCACATCAGAGCCACAACGACAACACACATCTGGTATTGAGGGGTTCAGTCTATAAAGGAGATCAGGAGTGTGGTACCAGAACCAGTCAAGGGCTATCTGTAAAGGTAAAAGATGCCTTGCTCTATATGAGACTCCGGATTCCTTTGAGGTGGGCATGTCTCTGGCTATTTGTGTGGACTGCCATCTTTGCCAGAGACATAAGAGACACTCCAATTTGCGGAGGACCCAGGGTAAAGGGGAACCTAGGTCCGAGTCAACAGACATCTGTTTTCAGTAAAGCCAAAAGGCATAGACTGTTATCTACTGTATATGTTGACTTTTTAATTTATGTGTTTCTTTCTTCAGTTGGCCAAGAGTCTGAAATATTGACTCTTCTTGTAGGTTGAACTGATATTGGTAACTTGATGAATATGGCTGTTATTTACCTCTTATATAATCTCCAACAGTTTATTGTACTGTTATCTTTGCAAAGCAGGGATGCAGTGTCACTGAACAATGATGTTTGCTGATATGTTGAGTACACATTATACCAGGCTATGCAGTTTGTTGATTTGCAAACATTGAAGAATAAACTAAACAAACAATGCAAGTTAATCTCATCAACCCTTCCCCTTGACCTGTGAAAAATGGCTTGAAGAACAGTTGTGAACTTCAAAAAGGGATATGCCTCTGTAACAAGATATATCTAAATATACAAGACATCCAAAGATCCAAGACATCCAAGAGATCCAAAGAACCAGGGACTCTTTACAAAACCACAGCCAGGAACACTCTACAGGATAGCTGCCAGATCATGGCTCCATCACGAAGGACACAGATTTGACATTCTACAGGATGCCAGCTTAGGGAACCACGGCCCCGGCTGAAAGAATACAGATCTTCTCCATTGACCATCACTGAACCCATGGATACATTTGGGGAAGTCAGGATGTGGACCCACTGGTCGCCTGAGCCCCATGGATACTTTTGGGAAAGCCAGGATTGGGACCCACTGGTCACCTGGCTCCATGGAGATGTTCAGAGAAGCCAGGTTATGACCCTCCGGTCACCTGGCCTTATACTTCAATTGACTGTCAGCTTCCTAAACTTTTCATTACCTCCTCTCTGTGCATGAAACAGGTGGGGGTAGTCGGCCCTGGAAGTCGCAGCTGTTTTAATCATAATCCCGGCGAGTCAGCGGAAGGGTGAGACTGTAATTTAGCACCATCTTGGGTATTTTGCTGGGACTGTTCTATGTGTTATTTGCCTGTTTTGTGGTTCAATAAAGTATTGTCACACTGTTTTACCCTGTGATGTCTGAGTAGTATTACACCCAACGTAAAAGGAGAGCGGGCGTTCAGTGTGATGATCCCTGTCCATACGGTTTTGGATAGCGGACTAGGGCACCCGCTGACCTCCCCAATGTCTCCACAGTCATCATGCCCTTCGCTTATAATTTTTAGAGGGTCATCAAGAGTCCCTGTCTACAAATTTTAAGTGGGGAAACAGGCAGCTTTTGCTCCAAATTTTTAAATTTTTACATGATCATCATGCAGCCCTTGCTCCAAGTTTTTAAAGGGGGTCCTTGCTCATAATTTTTACAGTGTAAAAAGGTGGCTCTAGCTACAAATTTTAATACGGTAAACAGGTGGCCCTTGTTCAAAGTATTTAAAAGGTCATCATGCAGCTCTCGCTCCAATTTTTAAGGGAGTAAACAGGCGGCCCTCGCAACAAATATTTAGAGGGCAAACAGGAGGCCCTCACTCAAAATTTTTACATGGTCATCAGATGGTCCTCACTCAAAATTTTTACATGGTCATCAGATGGCCCTCACTCAAAATTTTAACATGGTCATCAGACAGCACTCGCTCAAAATTCCTTTTCTGGGCTACCTATTTTTTAATACTTGAAAGTTTGCAGGCATATATTTTATACCTAATTTAAAGTGCGCACGGTATGCGGTAAAGGACGGGGAAGTGGATGTGCTGCTGATAGTGCACACATTGACCGAGGCCATGGGCCAGGTGAAACTGTGCCTGCTGAGGGAGCACAACAAACATGCTCATCCACGAGACCTAGCTTCCAGTCCCACTTAGCAAGGGGGCACGGGACACCACTCTTGAAACCAGAACAGTTCGAACAGTTGGTCGGTTGGATGGCAGATAATGATTCCAGTATGTTTCCTAGCACCACCCTGTCTTCCACACGGTTGAATCTCACTAACTAAGAGTCTGGACTGCAAAATCATCACACTGATCCTCTTTCCTCCCACCATGACGCGCCCCAAGAGACATACCGAGGAGCTCTTTATATTTTCATTTCTTCGGGCAGCACGGTGGCTCAGTGGATAGCACTGCAGCCTTGCAGCGCTGGAGTCCTGGGTTCGACTCCCACCAAGAACAACGTCTGCAAGGAGTTTGTATGTTCTCCCCGTGTTTGCGTGGGTTTCCTCCGGGCACTCCGGTTTCCTCCCACACTCTAAAAAACATACTGATAAGGAATCTAGATTGTGAGCCCCATCGGGGACAGCGACGATAATGTGTGCAAACTGTAAAGCGCTACGGAATATGTTAGCGCTATATAAAAATAAAGATTATTATTATTATTTATCGATTCTAGTCTCTCGCCCTGCATGTTTCAAGAAGGATATGAAGATATCGTGTGTAGTAATGCCCAAATATTTGAGCAGCCATGGTCAGAGAAGACAATGGTTTGCAATGACAATTAGTGTCTCAAAGCGGTCGATGATGAGACACAGTTGCCAGCAAGTGAATGTTGTTAAGTCAACAAGTCAAGTCAAGACAAGAGTGCGGAGTGAGACGTGAATGGACTTGAGTATCTGACCAACCTGAGAAAGTGCATGCAGAGTGAGGATAGCAGTGCTAAGGGGGAGGATCCGCAACACCACAACAACAGAAGAGGAGTGGGTGTGCCACAGGGGATTGCAAGCAACACCCACAAGTTCCCAGGCAAGGGTTAGGTGTTCCTTTTTGTCTGGTGTATTCCCATACATCCTATGCCCACACAAAATCAAAATCTTTAGAGCGTGAGTCTCCAACCTGTAGTTCGAGAACCACATGTGGCTTGCTGGCCCGTGATGTGTGGCTCACTGTTGTCTGCCAGCTTGGTGAATTAGCGCCAGCTATTAAGAGAATCTGTATATAGTGACTTTTCTGTGTAGCCCTGCACAGAAGATTAGATCTGAATGGGAGTAAGATAGGAAACCCTGGAGGTTGGTATACTGTCTTGGTGTGATTTCAGTGGAAAACCTTTGGCTGTCATTATACCGGTAATGGGAGCTCAAGATGTTACTACTGTGGGGCAGGAGCTGGCTGTGGCTCGCGGCTCTCTCTCAGAGCTGAATGTTGCTCAAGACTGTTTTTCAAAGCTGAATGCGGCTCTCAAGAACAGAAAGGTTTGGGACCTCTGCTATAGAAGGATTGTAAGGCAATGACCCCTGCCTATATGCCCCTAATCCAAAACTATTCCTCCTCTAGCAGCTATCCCTACACTTAATGCAGATTACAATGGTTTTACTATGGGAAGGAAAATATTTAGCCCTGACAAGGACTGTTGTTTTAATGGTACACCATCAGTATACAAGTAATGCTGCAAAGCAATATTAAATCCTGCCTAGATGCCTCTAATCCAAAACTATTCATCCATTGAATGCAGGTAACAGTGGTTTTCCTACAGAAAGAAAAGTATTTATGGTAGCTACGGGCTGCAACCCTCAGCTTTCAGCTTTAGCAAAGCTGGTTACCAAGAATAGAGGGATTCCCATTCTGTTTTTTTAATAGTTTAAATAAATAAAACAATTATTTTTGACAACCAGCCAAGCTAAAGCTGATAGCTGGGGGCATTTATTCTCAGGTGGGTAATGGGGCCATATAGGTCCCCCAGCTTAAAAATAGCAGCCCGCAGCCACCCCAGAAAAGACTCATCTATTAGATGCGCCAATTCTGACGCTTTCCCCGGCTCTTCCCACTTGCTCTGTGGTGGTGCCAAGTGGAGTTCATATTTGTGGGGTTGATGTCACCTTTGTATTGTCCGGTAACATCAAGCACAGAGGTTAGTACTGGAGAGGCGTCTATAAGACACCTCCATTACTTACTCTATAGTGATATTGTATAAAAAAACACAGACCCAGAATAAAGTCCTTTATTTGAAATAATGACACAGACTCCTTTATTGACTCTAAATTAAATCATACTCACATCATCGCCCAGTCCACTGAAGCCAATGTACCCTGCAAATGAATTAAAATAATAAACAATCATATTCCTCACCTGTCCGAAGTGAAGAGATAAACCATAATGTTCCACAATGATCCTACTGACTTTGAGAGCAGTCACTAATGTGACTACTCTACCCGGCAGCCTGTGACACACTGATAGGAATGTGTAATCACTCCTGCAGTGTTCACAACACCAAAAAGACACTGGAGTAATGCACCATCATGCATAGAGAAATATCTCGCAAAAAGTCTCATAGTATATAAATAATTTTATTAGCATAATTTCACAATAATACATGTATGAAACATTAAAATATGGAGAAATTGTGGCAACTATATAAAATTTATAAACAGCGTCTTTTTGGTGTTGTGAATCTTGATCAAGCAGTGCCATTTGGGAAATTTCCCTTTAATGTTCATATATGAGCAAACTTGTGATATGAATTATATCTTTCTCATCTTTGTCTGAGATCATGTTTTTCACTCCTGCAGTGTGTAGCACTGAGCTGTTGTGAGAATGCTGCAGTTCATCAGCTGATGAGCCCTGGTGATCTCACTTATGGCACCTCTGCTGCGTGAGAGCTTTCTCACTCATCTGTACTGTGAGATCACCAGTGAACTTTCTCACCGCAGCTCAGCACTACACACAATGCCCCTGTCTGTGTGTCACCGGCTGCTGGGTAGAGCAGTTACATCAGCTGATGTGACTGCTCTACAAGTGATCCTAATCGTCGTGAAACAGCATGGATTACAGCGGATAGGTGAGGGATATGGTGGTTTATTATTTTTCACCTTTCCCATAGGCATCGGGGATTAAGCGTTACTGTGAGTATATTTTTTTTATTTTTTACAGATGACAAGGGCTTCAGGGATTAGGTATAAGGTGAGTATATAGTGTGATTTTAAATTTTATTTCAATATTTATTTTTATTTATTTTTCATTTTAACTTTTTTTTCTTAACTTTGAACACAGCCGCTGGCTGATAACTACGATCATCAGCCGCCGCCTGCTCCCACTGTTATCAGTGATAGCTGGCGTAGGCTGATTGGAGTAGTAGTCTCTCATCAGTCGAAGCCTGTGACCTGCAGTAAGCTTTTTACCGTGAGTCATAGTCACAGCTGCGAGGTCATACTGAAATCTGACAGCGTGACACCGGCAGTAACGTTACTACTGATCAGAAATGCCGTTTGCACACAGCCATATTGGACATTAGTTCATTTACTGATCTTTAGCCAAATTTTGCTGATTTTAACCCCTTCACCCCCAAGGGTGGTTTGCACGTTAATGACCGGGCCAATTTTTACAATTCTGACCACTGTCTCTTTATGAGGTTATAACTCTGGAACGCTTCAACGGATCTTCGTGATTCTGAGAATGTTTTCTCGTGACATATTGTACTTCACGTTAGTGGTAAAATTTCTTCGATATACCTTGCATTTATTTTTGAAAAAAACGCAAATATGGAGAAAATTTTTAAAATTTTGCAATTTTCAAATTTTGAATTTTTTTTTCCCTTAAAACAGAGAAATATGTCACACAAAATAGTTAAGAAATAACATTTCCCACATGTCTACTTTACATCAGCACAATTTTGGAACCAAAATTTTTTTTGTTAGGAAATTATAAGGGTTAAAAGTTGACCAGCGATTTCTCATTTTTACAACAAAATTTACAAAGCCATTTTTTTAGGGACCACCTCATATTTGAAGTCACTTTGAGGGTCTATATAGCAGAAAATACCCAAAAGTGACACCATTCTAAAAACTACACACCTCAAGGTACTCAAAACCACATTCAAGAAGTTTATTAACCCTTCAGGTGCTTCACAGGAGCTGAAGCAACGTGGAAGGAAAAAATGAATATTTAAATTTTTAGCCACAAAAATGATCTTTTACAAACTTTCTTTTATTTTCACAAGGGTAAAAGGAGAAAATGGGCAGATAAAGTTGTTGTGCAATTTCTCCTGAGTATGCCAATACCCCATATGTGGGGGAAAACCACTGTTTCGGCACACGGCAGAGCTTGTAAGGGAAGGAGCGCCGTTTGACTTTTTCAAACTAAAATTGGCTGGAGTTGAGATTGGATGCCATGTCGCGTTTGGAGAGCCCCTGATGCGCCTAAACAGTGGAAACCCCCCACAAGTGACACCATTTTGGAAACTAGACCCCCTAAGGAACTTATCTAGATCTGTTGTGAGCACTTTGAACCACAAAGTGTTTCACAAAAGTTTATAATGCCTGGGTGTGAAAAAAAAAAAAATTTCCACAAAAATGATTTTTTAGTCCCAAATTTTTGATTTTTCCCAAGGAAATTTGACCCCAAAAGTTGTTGTCCAATTTGTCCTGAGTACGCTGATACCCCATATGTGGGGGGGGGAAACTGTTTGAACGCACGTCAGGGCTTGGAAAGGAAGCAGTAACGTTTTGGAATGCAAACATTGATGGGGGTCATGTTCTGTTTGTATTAACCCAGATGAGCCTAAACAGTGGAAACCCCCATAAGTGACCCCATTTTGGAAGCTAGACCCCCTAAGGAACTTATCTAGATCTTTGGTGAGCACTTTGAACCCCCAAGTGCTTCACACAAGTTTATAATGCCCGGGCATGAAAATAAAAAATCCTATTTTTTTCCCACAAAAATTATCTTTTAGTCACTAATTTTTTATTTTCCCAAGGGTAACAGGAGAAATTGGAGCACAAAAGTTGTTGTCCAATTTGTCCTGAGTACGCTGATACCCCATATGTGGGGGGAAACCACTGTTTGGGCGCATGGCAGAGCTCGGAATGGAAGGAGCACCATTTGACTTTTTCCAACCAAAATTGGCTGGAATTGAGATTGGACGCCATGTTGCATTTGGAGAGCCCCTGATGTGCCTAAACAGTGGAAACCCCCCACAAGTGACCCCATTTGGAAACTAGACCCCCTAAGGAACTTATCTAGATCTTTGGTGAGCAATTTGAACCCCCAAGTGCTTCACACAAGTTTATAACGTAGAGCCGTAAAATTAAAAAATCATATTTTTTCCACAAAATTGATCTTTTCACCCCAATTTTTATTTTCCCAAGGGTAACAAGACTCCAAAAGTTATTGTGCAATTTGTCCTGAGTACGCTGATACCCCATATGTGGGGGGAAACCACTGTTTGGGTGCATGGCAGAGTTTGGAAGGGAAGGAGCGCCGTTTGACTTTTTCAACGCAGAATTGGCTGGATGCCATGTCGTGTTTGGAGAGCTCCTGATCTGCCTAAACAGTGGAAACCCCCCACAAATGACACCATTTTGGAAACTAGACCCCTCAAGGAACTTATCTAGATTTGTGGTGAGCACTTTGAACCCCAAAGTGCTTCACAGAAGTTTATAACGTACAGCCGTAAAAATAAAATTTTTTTTTTTTTTACAAAAATGATTTTTTCGCCCCCAATATTTTATTTTCACAAGGGTAACAGGAGAAATTGGACCCCAAAAGTTGTTGTCCAATTTGTCCTGAGTACGCTGATACCCAATATGTGGGAGTAAACTACTGTATGGGCGCACGTCGGGGCTCGGAAGGGAAGTAGTGACGTTTTGGATTGCAGACTTTGATGGAATGGTCTGGGGCGTCATGTCGCATTTGGAGAGCCCCTGATGCGCCTAAGCAGTGGAAACCCCCCACAAGTGACCCCATTTTGGAAACTAGACCCACAAGGAGCTTATCTAGATGTGTGGTGAGCGCTATGAAGCCCCAAGTGCTTCACAGAAGTTTTATAACATACAGCCGTAAAAACAAAAAAATCATTTTTTTTTTACAAAAATGATTTTGTCGCCCCCAGTTTTTTATTTTCCCAAGGGTAACATAAGAAATAGGACAAATTGCACAATAACTCTTGTGGTCCAGAGTACGCTGATACTCCATATGTGGGGGTAAACTACTGTTTGAGCGCATGGCAGAGCTCAGAAGTGAAGGAGCACCGTTTGACTTTTTCAACGCAGAATTGGCTGGAATTGAGATCAGACGCCATGTCACATTTGGAGAGCCCCTGATGTGCCTAAACAGCAGAAACCCCCCAATTCTAACTCCAACCCTAACCCCAACACACCCCTAACCCTAGTCCCAACCCTAACCACAAACCTAACCCTAACACACCCCTAACCCTAAACCCAACCCTAACCCTAATCCTAACATTAGCGCCAACCCTAACCCTAACTTTAGCCGCAACCCTAACCCTAACCCTAATGGGAAAATGGAAATAAATACATTTTTTAATTTTATTATTTTTCCCTAACTAAGGAGGTGATAAAGGAGGGTTTGATTTACTATTTATAGCGGGTTTTTATGATTGGCAGCTGTCACGCTAAAAGACGCTTTTTATTGCAAAAAATAGTTTTTTGCATCGCCACATTTTGAGAGCTATAATTTTTGCATATTTTGGCCCACAGAGTCATGTGAGGTGTTATTTTTTGCGGGACGAGGTGACATTTTTATTGGTACCATTTATGACCACGTGACATTTTTGATCGCTTTTTATTTCGATTTTTGGGAGGTTAGAATGAACAAAAATCAGCAATTCATTAATTTCTTTTGGGGGAGGCGTTTAACCGTTCCGCGTGTGGTAAAATTGATAAAAAAGTTTTATTCTTCGGGTCAGTACGATTACGGCATACCTCATTTATATCATTTTTTTATGTTTTGGCGCTTTTATAGAATAAAAACAATTTTATATAAAAAATTATTATTTTTGCATCGCTTTATTCTGCGAGCTATAACTTTTTTATTTTTTCGCTGATGATGCTGTATCATGGCTCATTTTTTGCGGGACAAGATGACGTTTTCAGTGGTACCATGTTTATTTATATCGGTCTTTTTGATTGCGTGTTATTCCACTTTTTGTTCGGCTGTATGATGATATAGCATTGATTTTTTGCTTAGTTTTTTTTTTTTAAGGGATTCACTAAAGGGGTTAACTAGTGGGACAGTTTTATAGGTGGGGTCGTTACGGACGGCGGCGATACCAAATATGTGTACTTTTATTGTTTTGTTTTTTTTATTTACAGGAAGAAATGAATTTATTGGGGAATATTTTTTTTTTTTTTTATGATTTTTTTTACCACTTATTATTTTTATTTTTTTTTACTTTTTTACTTTGTCCCAGGGTGGGACATCACAGTATTTTTGCAGATCGCTGGTGTGACAGTGTGCACAGCACTCTGTCACACCAGCGATCGCTCTGGCAGTGCTGCAGGCTTCTCAGTGCCTGCTCTCAGCAGGCACTGAGGAAGCCGCCTCCCTGCAGGACCCCGGCGACATCTTGGATCCGGGGACCTGGAGGGAGGACGGACCCTCGGAACAGCGCGACACATCGCGCTGTTCTGAGGGTCTCAGGGGAGCGCGCAGGGAGCCCCCTCCCTGCGCGATCCTCCCCTGTGCCCCCGGTACACCGCGATCATGTTTGATCGCGGTGTGCCAGGGGTTAATGTGCCGGGAGCGGTCCATGACAGATGGCAGAGAGGGGTTAAGGAAAATGCTTGGGAAACCAAACACAAATCCGAATGTGCAAGGTTCTTGCCAAATTTGAGATTGGCAAACGGTTTCCAAACAAGTTTGCTCATCTCTAAATACTCTAAATATAATTCAGAATTTATATGTTTAACCACCATCTTTATTAGTTTATTTGTGAAACTATTGATGAACATGAGTGGCAGATTAAAAGAACTATTGAAACTTAGTGTCTAAATCCAACCTTATTTCACCAAAAAATGTTACCAGATTTGGAATCTTCACCATACTACTAGCGTTTTAGAACAGTTTAGGCCTCTTTCACACTTCCGTTGTGTGACGTCCGCCCAAGCGTGAAAATGTCGGATCCGTCAGAGAAGTGTAAAAACGGATGCAAAACTGGTCAGTTTTCTGACGGATCTGCCAGGAAGATTTCACCCGGAAATGATGAAAATTTTGTTCCAGAAATCTAACTCCGGACCGAGGAGAGAGAGAGAGAGAGAGAGAGAGGGATGGGGAGAGGGAGAGAGAGAGAGAGAGACCCCGGACAGTGTTGTCTGCATTTTCAATGGTTTTCTATGGAGGCGACGGATCCGCGGGCGGATTCTGTCAAAAATGGATGCCAGCGGATCCGCCGCCCATTATACAAAATGGCGGATGCGGCGGATCCGCCATAGTCTGCCATTCTGGCAGACCAAAAAAACGTTGCATTGGACGTTTTTCTGTAATGACGGACGCCAATTTTTTGGCGGATCCGTCAAAAAACGGACATAACGGACGACCATCCGTCAAAATCCGTCACTAATGCAAGTCAATGGGAAGAAACAGATCCGCCAAAAAAAAATGGCGGATCCGTTTTTTTCACATTTTGACGGATTTTGACAGACGTCGCACGACTGAAGTGTGAAAGAGGCCTAAGAGTTCTCTTAAATTCCTGGGAAAAGTTCCTGGTTTCAAAGTGTCGAAATTTTGTGAAATATCTATACAAGATTACCAATTAAATGTGAGTTAAAAGGTGGTTTTCAGCAGGTGTGGTCTTATAAAAGATAATGGGTAGTATGCATAATTTATGACATGGGACCAAATATCTGTCACAGGAAATCTGGTCAGGATAAGGCGGCTGCCTTCTTGAAGAGTTTGCATTTTTCATGGGGTTTTACTAAAATCCTAAGGGTTTCATTTATGTTCTCATCTTTCTTCTTTAGGAGTTTTAGGAGTGTACATCTTCTCAGCCTCTTGACTTCTTGCTTGCCGGGGGATGATGTTGTTCTGAAGATTGACAGTTGAGTCCAGCGGTATGGTCACAATGAAACCGGTCACTCTGTGACCACACAGGTAGCAGTTAACTTTGTCACCAAGTAAACTAAAAAATTAAAAATTCCTCCATTCTTGAGGATGGAGTGATTTGCAAAGTATATTGTTCTTCAAACACTTTGCAATTTTAACCATTTAATGAGATTAAACAAGCCCTTTAATCACACATTCATCCGTTCAGTAGCAATTTTATGCACTGTAAACACAATCCTGCAGTACAGGATTCAGATTACGTGTGAAAGATCTGCTTTTCCATAATCATACACTACATGCCCCTAAGCATTTTTCAGTCACGTTATTAAAAAAAAAGAAAACAAAGCAGAATTAGCAGCACCGAAGAAGTATAGTACATAAAATCTTCATAAGATTTTACATACATTTTCCATAAACTTGTATACTATGACTTTCTTATTGGCAGTGATTCACACAGGGCAGTTTTATTTTGCTATAATCAGTATTAGGGCTCTTTTCCACTTGCGAGAAATACATCCAATGCTTGCATGTGAAATCTCAGCTCTGGCGCCGGCACTTGGGAGTGGAGCGAGCGGCTGCATGTATTTATATGCAGCCACTCGCTCCACTCCCGAGTGCCGGCGCCAGAGCTGGGATTTCACATGCGAGCATCAGACGATTTCCTCGCATGTGAGTATGAGCCCTTAGGCCGGGATCACACTTGCGAGAAACTCGCACGAGTCTCGCACCTCAATACCTGGCACTGCCGCCGGCACTCGGACCAGAGGGTTCAGCTGCATAGAAATACATACAGCTGCACAACAAATTTTGGGGTCCATTTTCTCTTGTTATCCTTGTGAAAATAAAAAAAAAATTGGGTCTAAAGTAAAAATGGTGTGAAAAAAGTAAAATGTTAATTTTTTCCTTCAATATTGATTTAGTTCCTGTGAAGCACCTAAACCTAAAGGGTTAATAAAGTTCTTGAATGTGGTTTTGAGCACCTTGAGGGGTGCAGTTTTTAGATGTAACTTTAGTAGTTTTTTGGTGTCACTTTTGGGTATTTTCTGTCATTTGGCCCCTCAAAGTCACTTAAATTGTTATGTGGTCACTAAAAAAATGGTTTTGAATTTTTTTTTGGAAAAATTAGAAATTGCTTGTCAACTTTTAACCCTTCTAACTTTCTAATAAAAGAAAATTCTGTTTCAAAAATTGTGCAGATATAAAGTAGACATGTGGGAAATGTAATCTATTAACTATTTTGTGCGACATAACTGGTTTAAAAGTATAAGAATTAAAATTTGAAACTTGCAAAATATTCAAAATTTTCTACAAATTCAGACTTTTTTTTTTTACAAATAAACTCAAGTGTTATCAAAATTTTTTACCACGATCGTGACGTACAATATGTCACGAAAAAACAGAATCAGTGGGATTCGTTGAAGCGTTCCAGAGTTATTACTTCATAAAGTGACACTGGTCAGAATTGTAAAATTTGGCCTGGTCATGAAAATGAAAACAGGCTTGAGTGGTGAAATCATATAAATGAGTCATCCAAAGATGCATGAATCAACAGTCAAGGTTCTTGCAACCACAATGACTCATGGCCACATGGTGATTACTCTTATGGCCGTGTAATGTCTGGGGAATGGATGCACTATGTACTGTGGGTGGATGTACATGTAATAGGTTGCGGGATACAGTGACAGACAGAAGGCAGAGCAAGGGTTAACAACTTTAATTAACAATGGGAGACTCCACGCCGGGAGGTAAACAGTTAAATGAGGGAATAAACGGTTCAATTTGCAAAGGATATGCAGAGTTAAGGAACAATGAATCAGGTAACGGCAGAAGTTCCTCAATTTGTAACTTCGGTTGGGAAGTCAATAGCGCCAACAACAGCTGGCGCGATGCTTATCCAAAAAGGTCCTGTTGGAAATTAGGATCCACCTTCTGGTGGCAGTGAGTCGCACGTACCAGGGCTGTGGGGTACTCGGCACCGAGCCCGTTCACTTCACTGGGGAATGTCACGGGTAGCGCAGCTCGGTCCGTTGCCCTGGGCACTCACTAAAGGGGGATATTTACAGGGGATGATAGAAATGTTCGTGACGCCACCTGTGGTTCCTGATCAGGGTGACCAGCGCTGCAGGGAAGATCCTCAGAGGGGTTGTTATTAGGCAGGAAGGTGTTAAGTCTCCCACAGGCGAGACCGATCCCTCGAGGTATATGGCGGTGTAGGGTGCAGGTTCAATAAGGCAGACACACACAAGACAGTCTCTTTCTGTACCTTTACTGGTGATATTTGCAGGCACGTCCCGGGAAGCTGCTCAGGATGGAGGATGCACGTCCAGTAATCACTGAGTAGGTGTAGGGCCTCCTTACGTCTTCATATGTGTGAGTTTCTGACTGGCATGAAACAAAGCCTAACTCCGTGTGAAACAGCTACGCCCGGCTGACATTGTGGTAGAGCCTTCTTTTGGACAGAACTAAGTCTCTATCTGCAGCGTCCTGCTAGACTCCTGTTCTTCCTGACCCCGGTTACGTACCAGCACTGTTGGGCCCCTCTGTGACCTGAAGTCCAGCAGGGTCTCCGGTTTTTCCCACTAGCCGTGAAGGTACTAGCAAGCTCGGACCCAGTGTCCGGTAGTGCAGAGTGGAGGTAAGCTATCGTTGCTATTTCTCCTCAGTCACTCTCTTTCCCTTTTTCCACTTGCCTGTCATCCTACTCACACCTTTAACATAAGCACAACAGCAGTAGATGTCAGCTTCCTTCCCTTCACCGCTCTCCAAGCGTCGGCACGCTTACATTCTGAAACGCTCACTGTTGGAATCTCAGTGGACTCAATCTTGACCAGACCAAGTGGCAATCCTTTCCACTACACTGGACTCCACGATATAAGCTGAGTGTTTGCTGAAGTCCTCAGGCTTTCAGATAAGTCTTTCTTTCTGGCTAGAGTTCCCTCTCAGAATGTCTGAGGTAACTAGCTCGTCTGCTCTCCAACACGCTCTGACACAGACTAGTGTAATCTGAGCTGTCTGGCTAGAATGTCTACTGCTCTATCTCTTCACTCCCTTATATATACCTTCGTAATCTAAAGGGCTCCCTCTGGTGCCACTAGGAAAATGGTGAAGTGTGAATGAATATCGGGTGATTGTGAATTACCTTCCATGCATCCTCCTGGGTAACATGTGGCACCAAGCGCAGCTGGGCTACACATCCCCCCCTAGTTAATATCAGCATTCCCGGGCTGAAAAAGAAAACAATTTTTATAACATCAACAATAACATAACTCTTCCCTTGCGGGAGGTAAGGATACTTCAAACGTTACAATGTGTACAAATTAGCAAATAGAAAAATATCAAATGCTATCACACAATAATTACAGGATTCTTGTGGAGGACCTGTACCAAACCTCCCACGGTGGTCCTGGGTGGGCTGCAGGACTTCTCTGCTGCAGACCACACTCAAGGCCACACCATACGGGTTTTTCTTCTGAGGTAGAATGGCTTACGTAAAACCAAGATGGGGCACTGAGTGCCAACTATTTACAACACAGTTTTTGAGATGGGAAAAGTCCTCAGCCACGCAGTCCTTTAAATTAGCATTTCACATATTATACGACACATTACCCAACTGGGGTACAATACTTCAGACATTATCAACATTCACAATAAAAAGTGCAATTCTTCTTTAAACTTTTTACATACAGTAAACCCTGTCTGGGTCCTACTGGTCTTCAGCAAATATGGCATCTTCCACACCTGGGGCTGGAAGTATACGGTGCGCTCTGGAACGCATCACTAAGAGATCATGTCCTGCTAAAAGTGTCTGAGTAGCTACACTCCTCTTTTCAATTTTTATTTTGCGACTTCCTGGAGGCCTAACAGGTGCCTCTCCTAAGTACAGGTCGCATAGGTTTGGCTCAGTAGGGGTCGCTGTAGCAGTCGCTGTGCTCTGCAGCGTTGCAGAAA